>JAHLJS010000082.1:0-307712 GCA_038502445.1 Eremochloa ophiuroides
GAGGCGACGGGGAGAAGAGAAAGGGGAAATTTACAATGAGCTAGGGTTGGATTGGGAGCGCCGCAACTGGGCGTCGAGAGGGGCTTCCTTGCAAATTGCTTGTGGGCGGTTTTATGAAAAAAAAAGACAAGGATCTCGAATTCACTTCTTCATGTTTAAATAAATCTTACAAGGAGGGCGCATTGACAAAATATTTGAACGCTCGCACCGTGTATCTTATCAGAATGGGACTGCAGACTAATTTATAAAGCATTGAAGGGCTTTTTCCGCAAAACAGGATCTACCACGCGTGGTCCTGCAAGGCTTCCATTCACTCGTGAAACGCTCTCATGGGAGCAATCCTTAGCTATCTTTAAAAAAACCTGATTTACAATTTGTTCAAAGAAATAATAGTCAACTATTATGAAATTTACGATTATAAGATTCTTTAGTATTTATGAAATGTATAGAAATTTTTCTACCCTTAAAAATGGAAATATTAATAGCGTAGTTTGACTAAAAATAAGCGCTGATTTTCAATGATTCTAATTTGTTGTGAGAGAAAAATACAATTCTGTGCCAAAAAATAAACGCTCAACACTCAGACTATCGTCGATCCATTGCAATTACTCCCTCTATACTGATATTGCTTCCCGTTCTGGCTCCTAACAGCGTCCTAAGAAGAAGAGTCGTCTCTCCCGCATGGTACAGAGGATCTTTGGGGCTTGTATGTATGCATGCTTCTGAGTCAGTGTACAAGGCCCGGCTAGAGAACAGGGAGCTATGTGAGCTTCAGGGGCTGCGACAGATTGACCCTCCTACACCTCCACCAGAGTTCAGCGAGATGTCTGGTTTCGACGTTGAGGACATCGATTGGGACTAGCTAGCACGTGAGGAGGAGGAGGAGGACCGTCCCGGTACGTCGTCACGCGGTGCACACTTCACCGCCACCACTCACCGTCAGGGCCGTGTTGTCGTCTTCGACGACGATGAAGATGAAGAAGAAGAAGGCAATGACGAGGACGACGACGACGAGGAGTCAAGTGAGGATGATGATGAGTAGTTGTGCCTCGGTTTTCTTTTTTTTTTCTTCCTTTTTGGTGCTTGTTGCCAAAGGGGAAGAAGGGGATTTGAGAGGGGTACAACAACTTTTTCATCATTTTCACATGTGTTCAGCTTGTGAGCTTTATGTTTAGATCTTGTGAGAGCTGATTAGTTATTAGTTGTAGAGTTGAGAATGTTTCTCAAACTCATTTGCCTTGTAATAAGTACTTTGATGCCTTTATTTCTATTTGGTTGTGAACCTTAGTACTTTACTTAAGAACCAGCCTGTGTTTGTGCGCTAAATAATTACATTTTATACATGATCTATACAGGTGCTTTGCTTTCGCGAAGTTGTTGTGCTCAGGCAGAGCAGCAGTGCCGCGCCCTGGAGCGGCAGTGCCGCGCCCTGGAGCGGCAGTGCCGCCCTATCTGGTTGCAGCAACTAACTCTGATTGTATCACATGTCATTCACATCATGTTTATATTCTTGACACTGTGCACAGCACCCCACAGATACCATGGGTCTAGGGGGAGACCCCATTTCACTCTAGTGTGTGAAACTTAGCCTTTGATGCTAAGTTGGAAATTCAAATTCCATCCACACATTCAGGGGGAGATCCTACATTCAAAAATCTAATTTAAATTTCGTTGTACCATATCTTTTATAACGCTAATCGTGTTGTCATCAATCACCAAAAAGGGGGAGATTGTAACTGCAATCAAGCCCTAAAGTGGGTTTTGGTGATAATGACCATGCGATTAGGAGACTAATGAGATTTATCGAGATGATAGACAGGCAAAAGCATTAGAAGGATGTATTCTTATGCAGGTGGACTCCTAACAACTAAAGGATGCGGCATCCAGCTCAAAGGAGGTTTAAATTCATTTTTATTTTGAATTTGAGTATAGGAAAGCCGTACTATTAAGGGGGATGAAAAAGATTGGTTTGAACGTGTGACCAAGTGAAAATCTTTACACCAAACATCCTCATTTCCTCTACCATAGACAGCCACAAAAATTCAGATCAACCTCCACTGTCTTGGCAGCACGGCACTGCCGGCCCTAGGCCCGGCACTGCCGGCCGAGCGGCACTGCCGCTCCCAGCGCGGCACTGCTGTGACTTGTTTTGACCGTTAGACTCCAAGGGGCTTCTTAGCCTCTCTCTCGTCGCCCCCAACGGTCATATCTGTCATTTGCTCAGTTTCCGGACCAGTGAAGCTCTCCTCTTGCTCCTCCTCACTCCCAACAAGCTCCCAACTCTCCACTTTGAATACAAGTTTGAATTTAGAAGAGTGTGAGCTGAATCTCAGCAAGAACAAGCTTCTCCCATTGATCTTTAATTTCTCCAAGCACTTGGTTCGCGTTCAAGCCGGTGGTTTGCATTTGTTACTCATGGAGCTTGCTTCTAGCCGGCTAGAGCATCGCCTGGTGAGCTTGCCAATCTTTGTGGCAGCCCCGGGAGGTCTGTAATCACCCTCACAAGCTATTGGAATCACCCTCTCTTTTCAAGAGTTAACTCTCTTGATTTGAGAATGAGGATTGGGCTTTGTGAACCCAAGTTTCCTTTGTGGAACCTCAACAACGTGGAGTAGGCAAGCATTGGTGGAGAGCTGAACCACGGGATAAATCTTATGTCACTTGTGTTGCTTGTTTTACTCTCTACTTGTTGAGCATCTTTATTTCTTGGGTGTGGTTCTGATCTACGGATTGGTGGTGTTCTAGCTGCAAGGAAAGGGTGTCGTAGGCTCTACACATCTCAGGAAACCTCAGTAATTTACCCGATCTAATTTCCATTGAGTAGTTTTTGAGCTGTATAGTTTCTGCTCTGCGAGGTCCAGCACTGCCGCTATAGGAGCAGCAGTGTCGGGCAGCCCGGCAGTGCCGCCCACAGGCCGGCACTGCCGTGCCAAGTTCTGATATTTGGTTGCAAAGAATTTTTACAGGCCTATTCAACCCCCCTCCTAGGCCAGTCTGCGATCCTACAAGTGGTATCAGAGCAGGTTACCTCTGTTTTACGCTTAACTGCGTGAGGTATGGCCAAGGAAGGCGAAACGAAGGCGAGTACAGGTCGTGAGGTTCGTGCCCATATTGATGGTGATGATCTCCACACCACTGACAGCAGCAGTGATAGCGTGTCGATGGCTAGTCAATCCATGCTGTCACCAGCTGATATATCCGAAGGAGAAAGAGCTAGAAGAAGAGAAGAAAAAGAAGATTGAGAAGAGAAGCAAAAGAAGCTAGAAGAGAAGAAAGAAGGAAAGAAAAGGAAGAACTAAAGAGAAGAGAAGAGAAGCTAAAAAGAAGAGAAGATAGAAGGCTGAGAAAAGAAGAAAAGAAGAGAAGAAAAGAAGAGAAGAAGAAAAGAGAAGAAAAGGGAAAGAAGAAGGAGTCAAGTGATGATGACCCAAGTTGCACCGAGGATGGAGATGATGACAACACCTATCAACCTACCAAGAGCAGCAAGAACAAGAAGAGCAGCGGCTACACCAACTATGGAGTTGTATCCTTTAATTACTCAACATTGTCTAACCTTAAAACTAGACGTGTCATTAATGTTCCCGCGAGAAAGTTGCCTCATTTCGATGGGACTAACTTTGCCAAGTGGAAGCACTTGATGAAAACTTATCTTGTAGGTCTTCATCCCGGGATTTGGGAGATTGTGCATCATGGCTTGGAGGCACCGATTGCCAAAGAAGCCCACACAAGTTGAGTTTCACAATATTCATCTCAATGCTCAAGCTACTAGTGCTTTGTTTAGTGCTTTGGATGGAGATGAGTACAACAAGGTGATGGGTTTGGAAGTAGCAAATGAAATTTGGGACACCTTGCACATGGCACATGAGGGAGTTGACAAAGTGAGGCGGTCCAAGATTGAGATATTGATGTCCAAGCTCAACCGGTTTGCAATCCATGAAGGAGAAGGACCACAAGAAATGTTTGATAGGTTGATGGTCATTGTTGGCAGGATTAGAGGTCTTGGTGGCACCGAGGTGAATGATCACAAGGTTGTGAGGGTCATGTTGGAAGCATTCTCACCAAAAAATGAGATCCTTATGACTTTGATCAGAGAGAAAAAAAGATTTGAGCAATTTACTCCTAGTGATGTTCTTGGAAGGTCGTTGACCCATGATATGCATCGAGAGGAAGCTCTTGAGAGGTAAAGGCTTGGGGAGCTGCAAACCAAGTTTGAGGACATGAAGATCAAGGATGTAGCACTCAAGGCAAGCAAGAAGATCATGCAGCCCACAGCAAGCAAGCAGTCCACGTCAAGCAAGCATAAGGGCAGCAAGCAAGGCTCATCTTTCAAGTCAAGGGCAGCCAAGAAAGTGAACGAAGAAATGACAACAACTTCATCATCTAGTGAAGAAGAGAGTGATACTGAGCAGCAACAAGAGCAAATTGATTACTTTGCTTTGTTCATGAGAAGATTCCGCAAGAGGATCAAAAGCAATGGCTACAAGTTGGTGAAGAGGACCTTTCCCAACAAGAAGAAGAGAACATGTTACAATTGTGGCAGCACGGAGCACTTCATAGCCGATTGCCCTCATGAGAAGAAAGACAAGAGGTAAGACAAGAAAAATTACAAAGAGGGCAGCAAGAGAAGATACAAAAGAGATGTAGGAGAAGCTCACATTGGACATGAGTGGGAGTCAACCGTGGACAGCTCAAGTGAAGAGGATAGAAACGTTGCAACCATTGCCATTCATGCATCATCCTCTACACCAAGGCTCTTCAACAACGTGTCTGATGATGATGAAGATGATGAGCACTGCACTCACCTTTGTCTCATGGCAAAGGGTGAGAAGGTACGAAACAAATCCAAGTCCAAAACCCCCTTTCCTAGTGACATCTCTAGTAGTGATACAAGTGATTGCTCTAGTGATGATGAATCTAGTGATGAAGAAATTGATAAATTAACTAAGAACTTGGATAACAAAACTCAATTGTTCATTGCTAGGCTAATGGAAGAACTAGAGAGCACACAAGCTGAACTAGCATCTAGAGAGAAGACTCTTATCAAACAAGATCTCTATATTGCTAGGAAAGAAGCTCTTACTTTGAAGAATAGGGAGGTGGACTCTTTGCAAGAGGCTTTGGCCAAAGAGCAAAAAGCCCACACTATCACTAAGAAAGTTAATGTTGACCTCAATTAAAGATACAATAGCTTGTTGAAAAAACACAATAAACTTGAGGAACAACATAAGTTTCTTGCTGATAGTAACTCACTCCTCCTCGAAAGCAAAAATGCATCTATCACTGCCACTAGTCAAATATGTGAACAAAGCACCAAACTTGATTTGAATGCATATGCTACTAACCTTGCAAACTTGGAAGCTATGAAGAAGGAAGTAGCAAGGTTAAATGTCCTAGCTGCTGGAAAAAGTATGAGCTTTCAGGTACAAAATAGCAAAGGCAAGGTTAAGGAGCAACCAAAGGTGCAATACAAGGATGAAAGGAATCCTTCCATCAAAAGTAGTTTAGTCCACGTTGGTGGGGGCAAGACCGATGGAAGATACATGAAAGATGGAGTAGAATATGTCAGGTTTGAGAGAAAGGCTCGGATTGGTACGGCTAGGCCTGCAGTGCCGGGCCTAGAGCGGCAGTGCCGCGCCCTAAGAATGGGAAGGCCACCAACCTGAAGCCTGATCATTCCAAGGCACATATCCAGAGGGTGCCCCAGCTGAAGCAGGTTTTCCAGAAGCCACAGGAATCAATATGGGTGACCAAAAACAAGTTTGTGCATCAACTAAAGCCAAGTGTTACCTGTGAGAGTTTGAAATCTTGCTATGTGTTGAGGTGCAACAACCATGGTAAAGTTGTTGCTAAGATTGTTGGTCAAGAGGCCAGCAAGCATGTTAGAAGGACAATTTGAGTTCCTAAGATACTTGTGACTAACATGCAATGCCCCAATGTCAATTGGGGACCTAAATCGAGAAACTAAATTGTTTTGCAGGCATACTCCACCAGTGGATCAAGTTGAGTGCTTGATAGTGGATGTACAAATCACATGACCGGAGAAAAGAGTATGTTCAGCTTATACTCCCCTATTGAGAATCCAAGTGAAAACATAGTCTTTGGAGACAACTCGAAAGGGGGAGTAATCGGTCTTGGTAAAATTGCTATAACTCATGAACACTCAATTACTAATGTTTTACATGTTGATTCGTTAAGTTACAACTTGTCTGTATCACAATTGTGTCAGATGGGCTACAATTGTCCCTTTACGGATAAGGGTGTGGAAGTCACTATAAGGGAGGATTTCTCTATTGCCTTTGTGGGTCATTTGAAAGGGAAGCTTTACCAAGCTGATTTCAACAAAAGTAAAGCTAACCTTGAGACTTAGTGGCAAAATCTAGTATGGGCTGGTTATGGCATCGCCGGCTAGCTCATGTTGGGATAAGGAACTTGGCCAAACTTCTAAAGGACAACCACATCCTTGGACTAACGAATGTTCACTTTGAGAAAGATAGGATTTGCAGCGCGTGCCAAGCCAGAAAGCAAGTAGGAGCACCACTCCCACCAAAGAGCATCATGACAACCACCAAGCCATTGGAGCTAATTCACATGGATCTCTTTGAACCGGTCACCTACTTAAGCGTCGGGGGTAACAAATATGGATTTGTTATCATTGATGATTATTCCCGTTTCACTTGGGTATTTTTTTGTGTGATAAGTGTCAGGTACTAGATAAGGTGAAGATCTTCATTAGAAGGGAACAAAAGGAATTCAAGCTTCCCATCAAGAAAGTGAGAAGTGATAATGGGACTGAATTTCGGAACACCCAATTTGATAGCTTTCTTGATGAAGAGGGCATCAAGCATGAGTTTTTGGTTCCATACACCCTCAACAAAATGGTGTAGTAGAAAGAACCGGACTCTCATTGACATGGCAAGAACAATGCTTGATGAGTAGAAGACGCCGGATCTCTTTTGGAGTGATGCCGTCAACATCGCTTGCCATGCTATCAACCATCTCTACCTACACAAGAAGTTGAAGAAAACCTCATATGAGCTGCTTACCGGTAGCAAACCTAAGGTGTCTTACTTTAGAGTCTTTGGGTGCAAGTGTTTCATACTTAACAAAAGACCCAAAAGCTCTAAGTTTGCACCTAAAGTTGATGAGGGTTTCTTACTTGTTTATGGATCAAATGAGCATGCCTATCGTGTCTTCAACAAGACCACCGGTCATGTTGAAGTAGCGGTAGACATGACATTTGATGAATCTAACGGCTCTCAAGTAGAGCAAATTGATCAAAGTGTTGTAGTAAAGGAGGATCCACCATGTGAAGCAATCAAGCAAGTAGCCATTGGTGATATAAGACCACGAGAAGACAAGGCTACAGAGGTGGAAAAGCCTCAAGAGGAGGCCACTACAGAGGCTGCTGCTGGTGGGAGCCTGGCAGTGCCGCCCTCAGGCGCGGCAATGGCGCTTCCCTAGCTAGCAGAACCATCAAGTCCTGCAACAGCTAAGAATACACCACTTCCATGGGATGATCTAGCACCTGTTCTTGAAGTAGATGAAGATGATTGGGCAAAAGAAGAAGAACAAGAATCCATTGATCATCCAAGGCTATGAAAAACTATTCAACGGGATCATCTCGTTGACAACATCCTTGGAAGTCTTCGAAGGGGGTAACTACTCGTTCACATTTGGTAAATTTTTGTCAATTCTACTCTTTGTCTCCTCTTTGGAACCTCTCAAGGGAGAAGAAGCACTTGGTGATCCGGATTGGGTGTTAGCTGTGCAAGAAGAGTTGAACAACTTCGGGAGAAATCAAGTATGGACTCTAGTTGAGAGACCCAATACCAACATCATTGGTACCAAGTGGGTTTTCAGAAACAAGCAAGACGAAGATGGAATGGTGACAAGGAACAAGGCAAGAATGGTGGCTCAAGAATTCACTCAAGTAGAGGGCTTGGACTTTGAAGAAACATATGCACCGGTAGCAAGGCTTGAAGCAATCCGAATGCTTGTAGCCTATTCTGCCCATCACAACTTCAAGTTATATCAAATGGATGTGAAGAGTGTATTTCTCAATGGCTCAATACAAGAGTTGGTATATGTGTAGCAGCCACCGGGTTTTGAAGATCGCAAGTTTCCAAACCATGTCTACAAACTCCATAAGACACTCTATGGGCTTAAGCATGCACCAAGAGCATGGTATGAATGCCTTAAGGAATTCTTGCTCAAACAAGGCTTGGAAATAGGCAAAGCTGATCCTACTCTTTTCACTCACAAAGTTGATAAAGATTTATTGTGTGCCAAATATATGTCGATGACATAATATTTGGTAGTACTAACCATGACTTTTGTGAGCAATTTAGTAGGACCATGGCTAAGAGATTTCAGATGTCCATGATAGGTGAGCTCAAGTTCTTCCTCGGGTTTCAAGTCAAGCAGTTGATGGAAGGAACTTTCATAAGTCAAAACCAAGTACACTCATGACATGCTTAAGAAGTTTGACATGGCAAATGCAAAGCCCATCAAGACTCCCATGCCAATCAATGGACATCTTGATCTCAATGAGGAAGGGAAAGCCGTGGATATCAAGGTATATCGCTCCATGATCGGCTCTCTACTCTATTTGTGTGCATCTAGGCCCGATATAGTGCTTAGTGTGTGCATGTGTGCTAGATTTCAAGCTAACCCGAAAGAGTTCCATTTGATGGCTGTTAAAAGAATCTTAAGATATCTAGTACACACTCTAAACCTTGGCTTGTGGCATCCTAAGGGCTCTAAGTTCGGTTTGCTTGGGTATTTGGATTTCGATTACGCCGGTTGCAAAGTAGATCGAAAAAGCACTTCGGGGATGTGTCAATTCCTTGGACGGTCTCTAGTGTCTAGGAGCTCTAAGAAGCAAAATTGTGTAACCCTTTCCACCGCTGAGGCCGAGTATGTTGCAGCCGGTGCATGTTGTGCGTAACTACTTTGGATGAGGCAAACCCTTCGTGATTTCGGATGTCACTTTACGAAAATCCCATTATTGTGTGACAATGAAAGTGCCATAAAGCTTGCAAACAATCTCGTAAGCCACTCAAGAACAAAGCACATTGACATCCAATATCACTTCTTGAGAGACCACGAAACCAAAGGAGATATCGAAATACGCCATGTGAGCACCGAAAAGCAACTAGCCGATATCTTCACCAAGCCTCTCGACGAGTCAAGGTTTTGCGCTTTGCGTAGTGAACTAAATATCCTTGATTCTCGAAACGTGGTTTGAAACCTAGCACATACTAGTTTGCTTAATCTAGGATGATTGAAAAGGATTTGAAAAGCTCAATTATGTCTTTCAAAACTACTTTAATTGAGTGGTTGTGCAATCTTGGTTACTATATTTATTTCTTATTCCTGCTGATCAAGTGATTGCACAAATATTATCCTATAACCATGACCTAGATGCAGGCTAGTTTAGGCCTAGGATCTCTGCTGGAAGGCAATGCGGCAGTGCCACTCCTAGCCGCGGCAGTGCCGCGCCCCGGCTGTGCCAGGCCTTGCCCCGGCTGTGCCGCGTCTTGCCAGCTTGGCAGCCCGTGGGCTACCTTAGTCAGAACGGTCGGGCATGTCCTCCAGATCCTTTCTAGGTCAGTGACCATCTTCATCTCTCCCCATTCTCTCGGTTCCTCTCTCTCTATTGCAAACCGAGAGAAGGGCGACGGCGCCCCTCCCCGGCACCGCCGCTCCTTCCCCCTGCCGGTGTCCTCCTTTGCCGTGGGCATGAGGAGATCATCTCTCCTTCCTGTTGGCGGCTAGGACCCCTTGTGGCATGGGCTCCATCTCTCTTCTTCCTCTCTCAAGGTAACTTCAAGCCCTAAGTGAATAACTTTCCCGATCTATGAATTGTGTTGATTTTGGTTGAGAAAAGGTGCCATTTAGGATTGTTTGACGAGTATTTCATCGAGTCTATGGGTTGGAAATTGATGATCCATTGATTCAAAGAGTGAGGAAGTTTGGACGCATGGTGGCCTCACTGCGCAGGCGCGGTAGTGCCGACCCTAGGCGCGGCAGTGCCGGGCCCTGTGCAGAGAGCATCTCTTCCTATTTTTGACTCAACATTTGGCTTTATTCATTCCAGAGATTCGGTCAGCACTCATCTCTTCTGATTTTTGACACAAATTTTCACACATTTGCATAGATGGCGGATGAAAGAAGGCATGAAGGAAGGACGAAAGGTAACTTCGACATGGGGGCCGGGTCCAGCAACCCAGCGCGTCCCCCATGCACCAAGCAGGCACCCCGTCGTGGTGGGCGGAACACCGAGGGCAGGACGGATAGACAGGTGATCCGTGACACCGAACTGGTTGAGCAGGCTGGCAGGACCATTCCAGATGGTGCTTGTCTGGAGACTCCAGATGATCTCACCATGTTTGATGGTGCGTATCTAGAGTAGGATGAGCACGATCATCATGTGTGTGCACCTGTTGAGAGGAGGCAGAGGCACATGATCAGCTACTACAACTAGTTCAGGGCTATGCAGGAGCACAGACAGGTGAATCCTTATGCTAGGCGTAAGGATACTGATCTTGACTATAGGGTTTGGTCTGCCTTTCAGTCGGATTTCTATGAGTCCGTTCTCTTTGCTTCCAAGAAGTCCAAGATCGTTCCTATGAGATACATTGATTGGGAGCACTTGGCTAGCAAGAATGACAGAGTCTGCAACCAAGTCATCGCTTTCTGCAAGAGCAGAGGCATCTATGATTTGATGGGTTTCAAGTATGATTGAAACACAGAGATTCTATATAAGTTCCTAGCTACCTGCTACTTTGACAGGATGAGTTGCATTGGATGATTGACATTCACCACTACCGAGTTGATTTCACTACCTTTGCTCGAATTCTTGGTTTTGGTGAGAGGGACAGGGATGCTTATTGTTGGTATAAATTAACTGCACTCTATTAAAAATTATTATTATCAGATTATCCGCAAGGGCACAGATACTATACCAATGTAGCACTTCACCCGGAGGTTTTAAATATCGTATCCACGGGGAACAGTAGGTGATAATGACCAAGACTATAGACTTAACCCAATAATTAGGCTAGATAATATTAAAAAAGAGAAAATAGCTATTGACTATCTAGTTCCAACAACCGGCAAGCTTTGTATAATACCGTTCTAACTGGGCAGTGACCTGAATAAGTGCATAAATCAGAGTTCTCTCCTACCAAGCACTTATACACCTATCGATCCTATCAATGGGAAGTGGACTACAGAGGACTCAACGTAGCTGTCACCTACACGATCTACCGCTATTCGGCCAATCAGGGGACATTCACAATGGAACAACCCTAAAAATTTCTACACCAAAAATCCCAACCAACAAAATTTTTCCAAAATAAACTTATTTCCTGTGCATGCATGTAGAATTAAAACCTACAAGTAACGTATATGTCATTGCACCCTAAATTCTTTTTAAATTAAGTTCACTAGCTATGTTGCATAACTGGATTTTGTTGACATCTTATGCTTGGCTTAAGTACTCATATAGCATGTGAAAGCAAATATATGTGTATGAAGAAATCAGAAAAGAAAAGGAAAAGGAAAAAGAGAAGAGAGGAGAGTAGAGAAGCCAGCCAGCTTGCCGGCCCAGCCCAGCCAGCCCATTCCTCTTCTCTTGCACACACCTGCCCGCACACATGCCATCGAGGGCCGGCCCACTTGCGCATCCTGGCCCAAGGCGCGCACGCGCTCCATCGCTGCCGCTGACAGCCCGACCCCGCTCATCAGCCCCCTTTTCCCCTTCCCCTGTTCTTCTTCCCCAATTGCAAATCGCATGACCCTGGCCTTCCTGCCCCCTCGACCTGTCCCCCGCATGTCCCCCGTCGCCTAAATGACAAGGGAGCCCCGCAACCACCCGGGAACCCTAGCCTAGCGCTCACCACAGCCCTTGGATGCCGCACGGCGGATCCTGACCGCTCGCCATGGATTGGACCGAGCTTGGCAATATATAAGGACCCCTCTCGGTGCCCTAACCTCACTCCGTTCGCCGCCGCCGCTGGTGGCACTACTCCACACTACACCGCGGGACCGAGAGTGAGGGAGAAGAAGAAGAAGGGAGGGAAGAAGGAGACGCCAAGGTGCCGCCGCCGCAGAGCACGCCAGAGCCGGAGCCGGAGACGGGCCGGCCCCACCGTCGCGGATCGGCACTGCACTGCGAACAACCTGCACGGCACCAACTCGACACGTCCTCGCTATCATATCTTCTCTCGACACCACGGTGAGCTGCCTAAGCCCCCTGTCCAGCCTCGCCGTGCTTACTGCCATGGCGTTCCACCCATGGAACGCGTAGGCCCGAGCCACTACCGGCTCCGGAACACTACTGCACCGCACACGCACTTGACGAATCTTGCCAAAAGGGGGTACGAAGTCTCTGATACAGGGAGCGGACAAGACGGGCACCGCCGTCATGACCGACTCGCAGAGCACTGCCGCCGCGCCGGCGTTCCCAACCACGGTGACCACCAACTACCCTATCGACTGACCGGGAAGCCCTGCCTCATCATGTCGCCACTGGACCAAGCCATCAACCCAAGGGAGAAAGACTCGAGCTCAAGCGGCCTCACCCACGCCGAGTTTGCCGGAGCGCCGCCGTGTCGCGTGTGCGTTTCGGGCGCCTCCGACTACCACCGGTTAGGCTAGCCGTCGTGGAGCAACGCCACGGCCCCCTCGTGCCATCTACGTAGCCGCAAGCACTGGAGAAAGCCCGATCGCCATATTCACAAGCAACCACGACCTCGCCGGAGCATCACCGCCGGATCTCATCGAGGAGGAGGCTCTGCAGCAATGTCAACTCGACGCCATCGATCTGAGGAGGAGCAGCGCTACACCAATTGGATGGAGCCGCACCCAACCATGCCAAAATGTGACCGTAGCCACCTCGCCGTC
The DNA here is from genome assembly GCA_038502445.1 of Eremochloa ophiuroides. Classification (NCBI taxonomy): domain Eukaryota; kingdom Viridiplantae; phylum Streptophyta; class Magnoliopsida; order Poales; family Poaceae; genus Eremochloa; species Eremochloa ophiuroides. The sequence goes on from JAHLJS010000082.1 coordinate 12,910, forward strand.
GTCTGCCACCGCCGGAAATAGCGCCGCCGTTATGAACGGACGCCCTAGAGCCCTGCCAATCCAAATTAGTGGCCAGATTCCTCTTCACCAGGGATCGGAGGATCAAATCCATCCTTCCATGTGCCAAGTCGCACCCCATCGGAGCCTTGCCCCGCACCGACACCGCCGTCGGCAACTATAACACCGGGGACCCCTGCCCGTGAACACAAGCCGACCCTTTTTAGTCCCGCAATCACCCCACAAGACCGCCAGTAGACTGTAGAAGCCATCTCCGACCACCGACGAGCTCGCCGGACCACCGCTAAGCCACACCACCGCTAGCGAGCCTTTGGGATCCCGCATCGAACACCTGGCGAGCACTGACGTGGGCGCAGGCGTCAGCCTGGTGCACGCCCTTTCGCAGCACCACCACCCTAAGCCTGGTTCACCGTAGACCGAAGAAAGGAGGAGGACCGTGCACTCTGTCCACCACGAGCCAAGCCTTCGGTCCATGAACCGGCGCTCGCGTAGTCCACCGTGACCCAGCCCCGTGGACCGAGACCCTCCACGCGGGGCAGAGCCGCCACGTGGCACCACCCTGTTGTGCCACGCGTCCGTGGACCAAGTCAACGTGATGACGTCAGCGGAACCGAAGCCAGCCTCACCGTTGACTGAGTCAACGCTGACGTCATCAGTGACGTCAGGCTGACGTCAGCAAGACCATGTGGAACCCCTAGAAACGGACACGTGTCATCCCCTGGATAATTAACCCTTTTTCCATTTTCAAAAAATAGGATAAACTTCATAAATTCATAACTTATTCATATGATGTCCAAAAATTACGCACCACATATCAAAATTCTCAAAAAAATGAGATCTACAATCTGAGCCTATGAATGAGTGAATTTGGATCTTTATTTTTTACTGGATTTTTCTGAATAATCTATAGGAGTCACTAACGCGACTATTTCGGTTTTGTTTTCAGAGGCGAAGGAGAATCAGACTGAGGAGGACGACCACAAGTACCTTCAGGAGCTAGGAGACGACTACGAAGGTGCCACGTCCCACCAAATCCTTAGCTCCTATTACACATTGCTAATGTCATATCTGCTATTGCTTTATGATCGTATGATATAATTGCCTAGGTTGCATGATAGAATTATTGTTTACCCTGTCTTGTTAAACACTCACCCTACTGTCTGCTGATAGGATAGAAGCTGCTGCTCAAATAATGTGCTTTTCCACTACTTGTTTACTATGACTATATGGTGGATTTGGAAATGGTTTATATAAACCTGATTATAACCACTGGGAGAGCGTGCTGTGTGTGTCTTGGGTGCGTGGTAAGGGTCGAGTCGACCAAGTGGGCTATGCACGACGAGCTGGGAAGCAAGTCTTGCCGGGGTGCAACCTGGGCCATTCCCACGAGAGATATCTGTGGCGGGTAATGGTGGATAAGGTGATTTCGGGACAGATAGCCTGTTTGGTTGGAAGCCCCGTGAATAGAAGTGCTGTGAAGGCATGAGGAAAGTATTCCCCTGAGATGGAGAAAGCCTGCTTGGTCTATTTTATGTCAACACTTCCGGTGACTAGGAACTTCGAGAATCCTTTACTACTCACTCGTCTTCGGTGGGCAGGGAACGGCTAGGACTACTTGGTAGGGCGATGCCACTACTGCTAGGTTGGAAGGTGATAAGGGTGGGCGGTGATGGATGATGGGATTCCCAGTACCGTTCTATATGCGCAGTACCACTGATTGGGCCCGGTACTGCGTCTCCCAGTCTCAGCGTGAAGGTGTTGGATCCAGAATGTCTCAGGGCTGAGTGGTAGGGTGGCATCGACCTAGGACAAGCAAGCACCCAGAATTCTGCCTAGCTGTTCACGCGACATCTATGATGGCTAATCTTGTGAGTGGTAGAACCTCTACAGAGTGTATGGTTGATCGATCGATACATATGCCGATTCGTCGGCTATGAACCTTTCCTGAGTCCTGTTGCACTTCTTAGGGAGCGGTGTATTCTTTTCTCCCCCTGGATGATGCTTTCCGGCAGTGTGCCGCAACGGCAGTGTGCCGCTGGGATAGGCCCGAGAGGGAGTTGGGCCTGTCGAATGAGTACGAGGCTGTGTGAATGTGAGATGTGGTGTTGGGATGGGATTGATGGAGGTAAAATGAGATAAAACTTGAATATTACTTTAATGATTACACTTGCATAGGAAACCCTAGCCTTTAGGTCTGCTTGTACAGCCTTGCATCCACTTTCCACAAAGCAACTGCTATCATAGGTGGGCTCCGTGGCCACTACAAATCGTACTGATAAATTTGCTGTCAGGTGACGAGAAAGAGTACGACTTCGATAGAGACGATTGGGAAGAGTAGGGTCGCGTGCTACACTCAAGTTTGCCGTGAAGGATGAATCGCTTCCGCATCTTCAAAGCTTCTCTGAATGTTTGATTCCGCCAGTGTGGCGATGAAATAATTTATGTAAAACTCTACTATGTATTCGTGGTATAGATCCTGGTATCAACTGAGAACTTGGGTACCCTTCGAGGAAATCGAGGTCGTTTCACACAAGTAAAACTAGCCTAGGCACCACGCCTACACTACGAAATATTACTTCAATCTGTAGGGTCCTAAAGATCAAAGCACTCAATATGAGTTGCAAACTTAAGAACAAATAAGAACAACTGCTTACTTGAATTAGAATGTTGAATACAAAAGTACCTCATGAACGCAGCTCCGGGCGAGGAAGCCGAATCCAGAAGAATACAGCCACGAAGAAGCACCGACAGGCCGGAAACTCCTCCAGAATCTCTACTCTCCTACTCTATCTCTCTAATCTCTAAACAAGACTACATCTAGATGAACTAGTCTCTCCTAACTGCTACAACTAGATGAACTAGAACTAGATCAACTAGAGCAACCCTAACCATTAATTTAAGTAGAGAATACGAAGCACCGGGGTGTAGAATGCCTATAGGAGGGGCCTTGGGTACGTCATTATATAGGCCAAGGTGGAGTAGAGGGCAAGGAACCGCCACGTCATCGATCCGCGTCTCATGTTATGTGCACCGTCGGATCAAACCGACCTTAGATCGACGTAGAGATGCTTTACTTAGGTGCCAAGGAAGCGTGGGAGGAAGAATCCAAAAGGGGAGCGTCGCCTCTTGACCTAGGGCGTCGGGCGGCATGCCTAGGAGGCCGGTCGGCCCCACCCTGTGGGCTTTGGGCCCCGTCTCCGCTTCGGTGTCTTCTAGATACTTCTAGTAGTCCAATACGTGATGTCTTCGTCCGTGGCTCGTTTCGTGACTTTTAAGCACTTTAAACCGTCTTTTAATCCTTTTCTGGAATACTCTCTAGAAAATATGAATTCACCAAAACTCGTGGATATTGTCAGTTAAAACCCTAAACTAGTGTGTATTCATATGTCCTTTCATGTCTAAAGTTCTAATAAAAGTTGACGTTATCCGCCGTCAACAAATCCCCCAAGCTTACCTTTTGCCAGTCCCTTGGCAAACAATCTAAGCCTAATTACTAATGTATTTGGATCAGGAGTTGCTACAATGCTTTCATGCCTTCTAAGTACACATGCTTTCAAACAGAAATTCTCCTCCGGATTAGACAAAACTGCTCTAACTCTCGAACTTACCCATTTTACCTTTAACTATGGAGCTTCTCAGCTTTTGCATAAGTCTTGAGCAATCGAAAGATAGAACAATCGAGTCAAGCACTATGTCTCAAATTTTTCACAGTACCAATATTCCGGAGTATTTGCAGGTTTTCAAAATAAAACTCAGAGCTTAATTGTATGACACCCTCAAGTCCTTCAATATCTGTAGTATTTATGGATCTCACCGAGGCATTAATGATGTTATGCCTTCCTACAGCTAAGGAGTGTAGTGGAGCTTACAGGAGTGACAATAATAAGGATGAGCATACTTGCAGTTCATATATTGTAAAGTCAAACGATGGATCCACAGAGAGTCAAGTCATACAATCAAATCAAGATGTGCATGTGTATGGAATATGGTGGATAGGTGTATATATGGTGGCTAATCCTAATTCTACTTTTGCTCTTTGAAAATGATTCACTCTCCTTTTCTGGAACTTAGAACTTTCACGGGAAACATGGGTTATCTTTATTCTCTTTTTCTTCTTTTGTTTCTCTTTCTTTTTTCAGGGAGGCGGGCATCTCAGTACGCATTATTTTAATTGCTGGGACACTCGTCCATCTTTTACTCTCATTTCTTTTTTTAATACTTTTGCATAGCCACATGCATCCTTTGAATATAAATAATTGGAGAGATAATGATGAGAACTTAGAGCAATTAAACAAGGGCTGTCCTATAGGGTAAATTTTTTGGGTGTTTACTCCCAGTGTAGGAGAAAACATTTTTAAGGTGGATCTACATGAAAGTGGAAAATGATTGCGCTCACTCCCAGAGTAGGAATAATGCATATGTGGCTAGAGTGTGTAAGTGATCTTGGTTTTAAAAGCATGACAATGACTCTCATAAGGTATACAACAAAGGTTGTGTAAACTCAATGCAAAGCAAGCAGCATGAATGTGCATAGGTTTTCCTAACTCTAAATGTATTACATATGGCTTTGGTAGAATTCAAACTTTGTCATACAAGAGCTCATCATGTAAGATTTTAAATTTTCAAAATAAATCTCCAGAACTTAGTAATGTTAGGAATAAGATAAATAGCAGCGCAACCTTCATGAATCATATCAATCAATTACCTAAACTTAGCTCAAGCTTATGCCTCCACAAGTTTCAGGTTCAGAGTAAATTCTTAAGTCAAATAAGTAGTATCTAAAACTCGGGAGAATTTGAGGTTAAAAACTAGGCACTTGAAAGGAATTATGGCAGAGCAACTATTCATCATCTCTAAGACAAAATTTCAATGTTCTCCAGTTTTTTTATTAGTCTCTAGCCTAGACTGACTCTGAACACACTCTAAAATTATACCTTAATAGATAACTAAGTATTTTTATTTGGTTTTGATTTGTTATTCATCTTCTTATATCTATTAACTAATGGACTCACAAAAGGCTCTAAAGACATGGACATTCATGTGCCCATATATTTTTGGTATTTTTAAATTTTTCTATGATACTATTGTGAACCTTCATGTGCTCACATATTTTTGGTATTTTATAAAATAGACTCGATAATCGCCTAGATATAGTTACCTGATAACTAGGGGATGCTCCTCCCCCAAGCTAGAGGTTTGCAATATTTGGTGTTAATGATCTTTAGAGCAAGCTTGTCAGCAACAGTCCTAGTGGCTCCACTGATGAACTCACTCCTCTGTCATAGTGTCATTTCTGCAGAATTATACTCCAACAACAAAACCAAAACTTAAGGCTTGAATTTAATAAGAGGTTCGCGATCAGCCAATAAGTAATTGATTATTCTTTGAGTTGATTTTAATTGATAGATTCTAGCAGGATTCTCTTTTTTTTGAATTTTCTAGTTTTTTATGCAGAAAAGTAAATATGTATGCATGATGAAAAGTAAATATGTATGCATGATGTATATTTTATTTTTATGCCACCACGGAGAATATTTATTCTCATGGGGCTTAGGATTTTTTAATGTCATGATGAATTTTTATTTTCTTTTCTGTGTCATCACAGTAAATATTACTACGGGGTTACCATAAGTTTATTCACTTGGGGCTTTAATATTTTATGATGCAGTAAATAAGGTATAAATATTTTTTATTTTTTTCTTTTTGACATGCATAAAGATGAATATGCTAAAGTGAAATTACCAATGTAGATAGAAATACTAATTACTTAGTGTATTTCTCCGTCTTATAGATGGAGGTCTTGATGGTTGCACCCCTTGTGATGATGATGTCGCTTTTATCCTTTGTTTGGCCAGTAGGTTGGAGTAGAGCATTAATGGTTGGATCTGGCAGCATCTTACTCAGTGTGCATGTTCACAGGACTTCTACTTGTGGAATTTTGAGAATTAACAAATTTTGATCGAAGTGTTGTCCTGTTTGCACAACCAAGGTAGAGATCAAGTGCATGGGTTCTGCTGGTGGAAAAACACCAACAGAACCAAATCTATCTTTATTCATTATTCTTTAGGCACATTGAACAAGACGAAGTTGATTTTGCATAATTTGTTTTACTCATGACATGAGCGGTAAGATCAGACGATTAAACATTTAATGTTGCATTTAAGTTCATATGGCAGAAAAGATTTAAATTGCTTAACCAATGGAAGAATTGTCTATCTCTATAAATTTTCATATGAGTATGACTATCATCTTGCAAAGATAGAATACATTAAGACTGAGATCAAAAGAATGATGCCATGAACAATTTTAAAGGACAAAGAATATTGAGTTAATTAGGTTAATCAATTAAAGCTGTAACTCTAACAAGTTTGCATCTTCTTTTATGTGCATACCAAGATCAAGAGGAAAATAATAACCACTTACCTTAAGATATTACCTTCATTATTAGAGCATGATGGCACTAAGTAATGAAGGGTAGATGACTGGTGGTCCTTTCCTTTTCTTGCATCTTGAGTTGTTCATGAGCATCTTATCTCCTTTGTTGCTTATCTTCTTTGCCATCTTTTGCTTCTTTGATCTTATGACATCTTATCACTCCATTCATTATTATGCCTGCAACAGATTAGTGGACAACACATACCCGAAGGAATGTACAACTTTGGAACATAGGTTGTTTGTCCAGTATTTTATCATGTTCCATCTATGCTACTAAGAAGATAGTGTTGATATTATGGCTCTGTTCGCTAAACCTTAAAACCGCTTATTTTTCAGCGGTTCTGCAGTATTTTCCTCTCACTAGAAATCAGCATCAGCGTTTATTTTTAGCGGTTTTCAGCTTCAGCGAATAGAGCCTATTTAAGCATAGATCATGTTCTATACAGGTATGGCTTAAGACAAAGTAACTTGCAGCCGAAGATAAAGTGAATGAATCATTAATACTCACAGTTCTTTCATCCATAATGAATGAGCTGTGTCTTTCTCTGCAAAGTTATTGAAGTTCAACATGTGCCCTGTCTCATCTCCGATTCGAATTCACCTCATGACTTACCTAGATTGATTTTGAAAGTTTTCTGCAGGGGTTAGTCCAACAAAATATCCAATGTCTACTACAGCATACGAGCGGCTCAAAAATCAACCTAGACACCACATCTAATTTGACTTAGGAAGGCATTTTAACCTAAGCACCACGCTTAATTCAAAAAGCCTTTTGAAAATAAGATCACCACTCATAAACTAAGCACCGTGCTTCATTTAAGAGATGTATGAAAGTACTTCAAAGCCTAAACATATACAATAGCAAATAAAGGTAGCATGAAACTATTATAGAGTGTTATTCAAACAGAGATGAAAGGGCATGATTATTAATTAACAATTTGAATATGGATTGACAAGACAGAGACAACCAATATTACCATCATAAGATTTTCTAAATAAGCCCATTCCCCCAAGCTTGAATTTTGCAAAGCAAATTTAAATTTGGATGGATTAATGTTGCATGATGATTGGTTGGACATACCTGATGATGTCATCCTTCTACTTCAAGCCTGGAATGGTTAGTGACGAAAATACCCGAGAGAATATTTTCATAATTATAATTGTACGCTCAATTCACAAGGGCATTACAGCAAAAGGTGCAAATTCATATTATTTTTCAAGAGTGGCAATTTAAGACACAAAGTCATTCTTGGGAAACCATCTAATTATTGTACTTTAAGTTCATGGGGTGGTTTCCTCTAGAACAACAGTCTTTGTGCACATGTATCAAGATTACAACGAGATCTACAATATTTATGATAAACATATGCATCTACAACCACCCTTTCAAAAAATTTATGAACAGGTAGAATGAGGGGGTTGAAGATCTCGTGTGCGATAATGTTAGAGAGACCAATTAATCCAGGAGATTTCTCATATGAGTATGGATTCGATGAGGTGTCAATGAAATAATTCCTATGCTCATCGATATGATCCCCCTTTTCAAACTCCAAGGGGGTTTCTTCATGGATGTCTATAGGCAACAAGTTTGTATCTATTATTTCATGTCTATGATATTCATTGGATATTTTATTTTCTAGGATTTCCCAAGGATTGGTGTCTCTAAGATTGGTTTTATCTAAGGCTTTCTCTAAACTTGGCTGAGTTATGTTTATTACAGAAATTGATTTAATCTCACCATTTGAATCTAGACCAAGTTTAGATGCTAGCACTAAGACTTCGTCCTCTTCCATCCATTTTTTGACAATAGCATATGTATTTTTCATATGTTCTATGCATTCCTGCCATTGTCGTAACTCTTCTTGGTCATTCCAATAATCTTCATGACTTCTATTCTTGGGATGTCTTAATGGGATCGTAGGGTCATTATGAGACTTAGGAGAGAGAGCAGAAGAAGGATCATCAGGGTCAAGGATGGGTCTAGAGATGGGTTCGTAGGAGACATTTAATTTGAGCATAGAAGGGGAGAAGATAGGATTGATTTCTAAGTGGCTTGGCTCTCCTTCTATGGCATCACTAGACATGCCATCCTTGCATTCTTCCCAATGTCTTTCAGGGGGGAAAGGAAGTTGACGACATTTTTTCCAAGATGCTCTTCTGAGAAGATCTGATGTACATTGATTTTCGAGCGTCTTAGCTAATTGGAAGCCTAAATCATCAAAGTGGGGTTTCGATGGTTTAGGATTGACAGCTAAATCTTGGGATTGGAGTGATTGTGTTTTCGCTATCAAAATTTCCTCTTCTTGTTCGGGAGATGAGCTTCTCTTCCTTGGGGAGCTCAGAATTCGCTTGAGCAACCATGTTGATCATAGCTCTAGCTTTACTTATAGGCAAATAAGGAAAGGCTCCTCCAGATGATAAATCAAGGGATTTCCTAGAATTCTAGGTAAGACCCAAATAAAAATGTTGAATAAGTACGGGGTCTGAAAAACCAAGGTCAGGGCCAGATGTAACAAGTTCATTAAATCGATCACATGATGTACTAAGAGATTCTTGTTCTACTTGCCTAAAAGTTAGAACCTCTTTTCGAAGGTTAACTACTCTATGAATGGGAAAGAAATATAGACTAAATTCATAGCACAAAGTTTCCCATTCCCTTGATACTTCCTAGGGGTCGATTATACCAACGTTTAGCTCTTTCGGTCAAAAAGAACGGAAAAAGCTTCCATCTTAAAGTTTTATCAGACATGCCAGTAATGTGCAAGCATGCACAGATCTGCTCGAATTCTCGTAGGTGTAAGTATGGGTTTTCGTTACCTTCTCCCGAGAAGGGTTTATTCCGAATCATATTAATTAGACATGGGCGCAGCTCATAGCCAGGTGTTATGATAGGCTCTATAGATTTCGGTGACTCAAAGTTTTTGCGCATGCCATAAAGACAGATAGGCATGGAATTTAAAGCATCCATAAGGATGAACAGAAAAGATAAAATAAAAATATAATACAAGATTAAGCTAAACTAAGGTCAAAATCAGCAAACCGTTCCCCGGCAACGTCGCCAAAAATGCTTGTTGGTATAAATTAACTGCACTCTACTAAATATTATTATTATCAGATTATCCGCAAGCGCACAGATACTATACCGCGGTAGCACTTCACCCGGAGGTTTTAAATATCATATCCACAGGGAACAGTAGGTGATAATGACCAAGACTATAGACTTAACCCAACAATTAGGCTAGATAATATTAAGAAAGAGGAAATATCTATTGACTATCTAGTTCCAACGACCGGGAAGCTTTGTATAATACCAGTCTAACTGGGCAGTGACCTGAATAAGAGCAGAAATCAGAGTTCTCTCCGACCAAGCACTCATACACCTATCGATCCTATCAACGGGAAGTGGACTACAGAGGACTCAAACGTAGCTGTCACCTACGCGATCTACCACTATCCGGCCAATCAGGGGACATTCACAAGTGAACCTAGCCTAGGCACCACACCTACACTACGAAATACTACTTCAATCTATAGGGTCCTAACGATCAAAGCACTCAATATGAGTTGCAAACTTAAGAACAAATAAGAACAACTGCTTACTTGAATTAGAATGTTGAATACAAAAGTACCTCAGAACGCAGCTCCGAGCGAGGAAGTCGAATCCAGAAGAATACAGCCACGAAGAAGCACCGACAGGCCGAACTCCTCCGGAATCTCTACTCTCCTACTCTATCTCTCTAATCTCTAAACAACACTAGATCTAGATGAACTAGTCTCTCCTAACTGCTACGACTAGATAAACTAAAACTAGATCAATTGAAGGGACCCTAACCCTAATTTATGTAGAGAATATGAAGCACCGAGGTGTAGAATGCCTCTAGGAGGGGCCTTGGGGCGTCATTATATAGGCCGAGGTGGAGTAGCGGGCAAGGAACTGCCACATCATCGATCCGCGTCTCATGTTATGTGCACCGTCGGATCAAACCGACTTTAGATCGACATAGAGATGCTTTACATCGGTAGGTGCGAAGGAAGCGTGGGAGGAAGATTCCAGAAGGGGAGTGCCGCCTCTTGACCTAGGGCGCCGGGCGGTGTGCCTAGGGGGCTAGCCGGCCCCACCCTGTGGGCTTTGGGCCTCGCCTCCACTCCGGTGTCTTCTAGATACTTCTAGTAGTCCAATACGTGATGTCTTCGTCCGTGGCTCGTTTCGTGACTTTTAAGCACTTTAAACCCTCTTTTAATCCTTTTCTGGAATACTCTCTGGAAAATATGAAATCACCAAAACTCGTGAAAATTGTCAGTTAAAACCCTAGACTAGTGTGTATTCATGTGTCCTTTCATGTCTAAAGTTCTAATAAAAGTTGACGTTATCCACTGTCAACACTTATGATCTTCATGATGAAAGGGCACTTACTGATGGTGAGTTGGCAGCCCTATATGATCATCCCAGTCAGGCAGATGGTTTGGTAAAGGGGCTGAAGAGGCGATACTACATCTTGAACAACCTGTTCCGCCAGACTCTTCATCCCAAGGTTGGATCAGCTTCTAACCTATATGGGACAGCGAGGAACATGCTTCTCCGGACACAGCCAGGTAGTATGTCCTCAGTTTCTCGCTTTCTTTGGCGGGAGCTGATTATTACCTCTGAGGATGCTAGGAAGGCACTACGATATGCACTGTACTTGATGTTTGTGATTGAGAGGGTGTCCGGCACCATCTTCAAGAAGGATGTGTCCCATGAGCCATTTCAGTTGGACAAGACTCACCACTCTGGTGTTGGTGAGAGCAGGGCAGCCACCAGGTCTTCTAGCAAGAGGGCTGCCCAGTCTTCAGATGTTCCAGGTCCTTCCCGTTCTGGCTCCCAGCAGCGTCTCAAGAAGAAGAGTCGTCTCTCCCGCATGCTACAGAGGATCTTTGGGACTTGTATGCATGCTTCTGAGTCAGCGTACAAGGCCCGACTAGAGAACCGGGAGCTACGTGAGCTTCAGGGGCTGCGACAGATTGACCCTCCTACACCTCCACTAGAGTTCAGCGAGATGTCTGGTTCTGACGTTGAGGACGTCGATTGGACCAGCTAGCACGCGAGGAGGAGGAGGACCGTCCTGGTATGTCGTCGTGCGGTGCACGCTTCACCGCCACCACTCATCGTCAGGGCCGTGCTGTCGTCTCCGACGACGATGAAGATGAAGAAGAAGAAGGCAATGACGAGGACGACGACGACGAGGAGTCGAGTGAGGATGATGATGAGTAGTTGTGCCTCGCTTTTCTTTCTTTTCTTCCTTTTTGGTGCTTGTTGCCAAAGGGGGAGAAGGGGATTTGAGAGGGGTACAACAACTCTAATCGTGTTGTCATCAATCACAAAAAATGGAGAGATTGTAAGTGTAATCAAGCCATAAAGTGGGTTTTCGTGATAATGACCATGCGATTAGGAGACTAATGAAATTTATCGAGATGATGGACAGGCAAAACCATTAGGGGGATGTATTCTTATGCAGGTGGACCCCTAACAACTAAAGGATGCGGCATCCGGCTCAAAGGAGGTTTAAATTCGTTTTTATTTTGAATTTGAGTATAGGAAAGCCATACTATTAAGGGGGATGCAAAAGACTGGTTTGAAAGTGTGACCAAGTGCAAATCTTTACACCAAACATCGTCATTTCCTCTGGCATAGACAGCCACAAAAATTTAGATCAACCTCCACTGTCTTGGCAGCGCGGCACTGTCGGCCCTAGGCCCGGCACTGCCGCTCCCAGCGCGGCACTGCCGTGACTTGTTTTGACCGTTAGACTCCAGGGGGCTTCTTAGTCTCCCTCTCGTCGCCCCAAACGGTCATCTGTGCCATTTGCTCAGTTTCCAGACCAGTGAAGCTCTCCTCTTGCTCCTCCTCACTCCCAACAAGCTCCCAACTCTCCACTTTGAATCCAAGTTTGAATCTAGAAGAGTGTGAGCTGAATCCTAGCTGGCTAGAGCGTCGCCCGGTGAGCTTGCCAATCTTGTGGCAACCCTGGGAGTTTTGTAATCACCCTCACAAGCTAGTGGAATCACCCTCTCTTTTCAAGAGTTAACTCTCTTGATTTGAGAACGAGGATTGGGCTTTGTGAACTCAAGTTTTCTTTGTAGAACCTCAACAATGTGGAGTAGGCAAGCCTTGGTGGCGAGATGAACCACGGAATAAAGCTTGTGTCACTTGTGTTGCTTGTTTTACTCTCTACTTATTGAGCATCTTAATTTGTAGGGTTTGGTTCTGATCTAAGAATTGGTGGTGTTTTAGCTACAAGGAAAGGGTGTCCTACGCTCTACACATCTCAGGGAATCTCAGTAATTTACCCGATCTAATTTCCATTGAGTAGTTTTTGAACTGTATAGTTTCTGCTCTGCGAGGTCTAGCACTGCCACTCTAGGAGCAGCAGTGCCGGGTAGCCCGGTAGTGCCGCCCACAGGCCGGCACTGCCGCGCCAGGTTCTGACATTTGGTTGCGAAAAATTTTTACAGGCCTATTCAACCCTCCTTTTAGGCCAGTCTGTGATCCTACAGGCAGGTTTCACGACGTTTTCAATTTTTTGAAAATAGTGTGAATAAGTTTCATGAGATGCAACGTTTTCCTTCGCTTTCTTCTTAGTTTCATGCATAAATTTAATGTAACACCCTATTTAATATACATTAAACCATTAAAACTAGTGTAAGGGTATATGTTTGACTGAGGTCCCATTACGCACTTCGTCAGAAAAAGATTGTTTAATCATTCATTTTATTTTAAATTTTTGTATAAATATTATTTATTTAATTAAATCTTATTTTATCGTCAAAAATACTTTATTAATGGTTTATTTATTTTGTCATTTTAAACAAAAATTTAAATATGATAGACGGTCAAATCAGAAATCTTAAAATAAAAATTGTCTTTTTTCTTTTTATGACGGAGCGAGTTGTCATGAGCTGTGAGGTATGAGCTGAAAGCTGTAAAAAAGAAAGGGATATGAGTTTTGCACCATAAAAAAGTTGTTCGGCTAGCTAGATTATATAGCAATCTGGCTGATTGTTATGAGAGAAAACATTGCTAAATAATCGAGTGATGCTGGCTGGTAAGTTAAAGTGAAGAAAGCCAAAGTTATTTGATTAAAACAACTAAGGAACTTAATATATACAATGTCTATTTATTTCAATGGTTTGGAAAAGCTGAAAGACAGGATCTAAAGTATTACGAAAATTATAATACAAGAAAGCTTGAACAACAGCTTCTGGTTCTACACATTTAATTGGCATTCGGCTTTTCTAGAGCAAAAACTTTTTTTTATAAAAAAGCAAAAATAAATACAACACGACGCAGCTTGAACCGACGCGCCAACTTCACATCCAGTGTCGATTTCACACTGTGTTTAGTTGGGAAAAAAAGTTCGGGTTCTGTTACCTTACCAACATGCTAATTTTACAAAGTGTTTAATCATGATCTAAATAGATTCGTCTCGTAATATTTTTATAAAGCTATCAAATTAGTTTTATTTTTCATCAATATTTAATGCTTTATGTATGTGTCAAAACATTGATAAGAAAGAAACTTTTAATATTTGATTATGAATCTAAACAGGGTCCACATATAGTATCTCATCATATTCGGACTTGTTGGTCGTCAAACAAAGCTGCTGTAGCGTTTAATGTAGCACTAAATATAAAAAAGATAAATACATTATTTGCATGATCGTGAAATGTATTTTTTAAGTCTATTTGGACTATAATTAAAAAGCTTATTGTTAAGGGAGTGTTTAGTTCCCAAACTTTCCATAAACTTTTTTAAGATTTCTGGTCATATCAAATCTTTAAACGTATACATGAAACTTTAAATGTAGGTAAAATAAATAATTAATTTTATAGTTTATCTGTATATGTTAACATAAATCTTTTAAATATAGTTGGTCCATAATTAGATAACAGTTGTTAAATACAACTAAAAGTGTTACAATATCAGAACCTAAACTTTTTCCAACTAAACACACACTAAAGATATAAAGGATTCCCGTGAAGGTGAACATGCATCTTGTTCGGCTTACTGGTCCAGCCAGCACCAGCCAACCATTCAGCAGTGTTTTTCTCTTAGAACAATCAGCCAGCCGGCCGTACCGTACTAGCCAGTCGAACAGAGTGAACATCTAGAGTCGCATCGTCGCAGCGGATGAGATTCCAAATTTTCTATTTTTCATAAAAGTAATTTTTGGTGTTTCTTGGATTTTGTGTCTATAGATACTTAGGCTGCGGTTAGTTTGGAAACTTTGAAAAATTTAGCAACCGTAGTACTTTCATTTGTTTTATTTGACAACTTTTGTTTAAACATGGCCTAAGTAAACTTAAAAGATTCGTATAAAAAAACTAAGTAAAAAGTTTAAACATGTAATAGTTACTACTTTATTTAATGTTTTATGCATACGTAAATGACAATCAATTGACGGGGATCTAAAATTTTTTTGGTGAACTGAACCGGGCCTTGAAACTTTTAAAATGTTCGGATGTGATTTTTTTGGTGAACTAAACCGGGCCTTGGAACTTTTAAAATATTCGGATGCGATTTTAGGATTGTAGGATTTTTTTCTTTGTAATTTTTTAAATGTTTACTGATTCAACGGTGTCTGAGATTTACTACTAGAATCCGACACCTACTAGTAGAATTTTTTTACTCTATCGATCCAACTTTTGACGCATGCATGCTGCGGCATCAGCAGCGGACAGCCACGAGTGTTGCACACATCAGGTCCTGTCACACGTCGGCCAGGACCAGAGATTCTGGTAGTACACCCGTGACGAAAATTTTTTCTCTCTGTCTCGGTTTTCCAGAAGATGACGGGATCGGGAACTATTCTTTTTGAACGGCGTCTCGTGGTTACTAAGGTTTAGTGCGATAATACAATGTAACACATATGTGCTCAGCACGTGCTATCTTAGCCGTTCAAATTTGCTTCAAGATTCGTGCTACACACTCTACCCAATGTTGCAGTACTACTGTTTTGTATTACGCGAATCTCGAAGGACAATATGGATGGCTCAGATAGCGCGTGCTCAGCATGTAGACACTGAAAAACTGCTTTCGGTTTAGTGTTTAGATGTCAGTTGTACTATGTTCGTTTGTATTTGATAATTTTTGTTCAATTTTAGTCTAAATAGGTTAAACAGATTTATTTCGTGATGTATATGTAAAAAGTATAAATATGTAAATATTTCGTTTACATTTAATGCTCCATGCATGTACCGTAATATTAATGTGACGAGTTCCAATTGAAATTTGCGGCGGATCTAAACAGCCCCCATCGTCCAAGGACTTTGGAGTACTACATGCATACCGCATGCAAGTACGGAGGCTCCGTTTAGATGTTGAAAAAAAGTTGAAAAATATACTGTAATATTTTTATTTGTATTTAACAACTTTTGTCTAATTATGATCTAAATAGATTTAAAAGATTCATCTCAACCTAGCCAGACAAAGAGTATAAATATGCAACTGCTACTTTATTTAATGCTCCATATAGGTAGAAAGTACAATCGATGCGATGGATAAATAGTGTCAAATATTAGACCAGCTGCACTGGTACCTGTAAATGCATCCTGTAAACGCATACTCCCTCCGTCCCAAAATAGATGACGCTATGGGAAACGTACGGGTCAAACTTTCTCAACTTTTACTAGATTTATAGAAAATATGTGTAATATTGTTATTTCTAAATAAATTTGTTAAAAAACTAGATTTAAAGATCTTTTCAATGATACTAGTTGTGTACGCTCGATATGAATATTTTTTAAGATAAAATTAGTCAAAGTTAAAAAAAACTGACTTCTCGAGAAGTAAAAATAACATCTATTTTAGGACGAAGGGAGTACTCCTATACCGTAAAAAAGAGCCACAGCGGCATCCGGTAGCCGGTCCGGCATGGTTTAGGAGCAGCGCTCGTCTGGGAAGTCAAGGGGAGATGCAGAGCCTCCGCTATGCGCCAGCCGGGCACGCGCGCACGAGAGAGCCAGCACAAGAAGAGAGAGAGAGAGCGTGGGAGAACGTGGCCAACTTTTCCCGTATCAAAAAATATTATAACTAAAAAACCAAATTAAATTTTGATTGTACGATTAAATTTGTTACAATAAATTCTTTAAAATAAGATTTCACATGAATATATTTAGATAAAATTTATAAAGAATGACAAGTGGGGTCGTTTTTGGTAGTTGGTATAGAGTATGGGATATAGAGGACGATGAGTACGGAAAAAACGTGTATAAAGGAGGGTATTTTGATGATCAGAGTAAAATATTTTTTTAGAGAGGAGATTTAGATAACGATAAGTACGGTTGATCTTCGAAACTAAACAGGGCCAACTCTGCTTTGGATTCCACTCTGCATTGGATTCCCCGGCCTTGGAGGCAGCTATCAAATCATCACTCGGGAGGAGGTAATTCTATAATAACAGTGGAATCCGTGCCGTGTGAGACGGAGTGCTCTCTTCATCCCAAAATAAAATGCGAAGTCATAGAAATGTATTTTTTGCGGTTTGAGAGGAGAGAAAATAGAAAACGACAACTATAGTTATTTTGTCTTATAGCGTATAGAAATGCACCTTCTTTGATAAATTTTAAACTTTATTAGAAGTGCATTTATTTTAGGATAAAATAAATATTTATTTTTCAATATTCGTTCTCAGCCACGAGGAGTACATGCATACGTACTACACATGCACACAGTGATCTGCGCCCCTTTGCATGCGCCTGCGCCTTGGCTGCTGCATGCATACACATGCATACACGGAACGGCGCAAGCTTGCAACTGTGCGTGCCTAGCGTGACAGGAAGAGAGGGACCACTATGACTATTGTGACCGGGAACCATACTCTCTCAAGTAAAAAAAAATATTGTTTTATAGCTTTTGAAAAATTGTTCATTTTATTTAAAAATTTTATACTAATAATAAAATAAATAAATTATTACAAACGTGTCTCTAATAATAAAATAAGTCATAACAAGATAAATAATATTTATTAAAATTTTAAGAATTAGACGAATAGTTAAATAATATGTTCTAGAATTCTAAAATGATATTTTTTTTTTACGAAGGGAGTAAACGGCACGTGGATGGCTGTGTTGCACTCCCATTCACTTCAAGGCATGTCTAAGTTATTGAAGTTCTTTTCTCCTCATAGTCAGACCCACTTTAGCAAACAGAAATTTCTGGAGAATCTTAAAGGAATTTCATAGAAATTTGTCTCTTTTTATTTTATAGAAAAATGTATGAAACAGAAAAAGAAAACTTATGAAATCCAAAGAGATCCTAGGACGAAGAAATTCCTTTGTATAATCCATGAAATCACCATTAAATTGACGCCTAGCATACATCAAAGTAAAATCAAGGAAAGCTGAACTAAGCCCATCCATCGCCAAGAAAATTGGTGCCCGACAAGAATGTTGGTAATCCCCTCGCTTCCATAGCTTCCATCATCCATGGCGTCCAAGCCATGCTGGTACCAGCATGCTTAGCCTCCTAAAAACTGACCTGCCAAACACCCTTGCAAAGACTGCATTATGGCATCCTCAACGGTGCTATCGTAGAAATTCATGTTAGCATTTTCTATGTGAAAGAGAGAGGATAAAAAGATAAGAGACTATCTCATGAGAGTATATATCTCAACGCTTATCTCGCTCAAAAAATGAGATAATTTGTAAACCTGCTCATAAAGACTGAGAGAGAGAGAGAGGAGAGGAGATATAGGATAAGAAATCATTCACATGTTGTAATAAAGTAACAATGATGTGGCATATATTTTCTCGGTCCATTTAATCTTGCAATCCTCGTTTTTCGAGAAATCCAATTATTTGAATTTTAACTAAATTTATATAAATAAGTACTAATATTCAAGATAGAAAATAAATAACATTCGATTAGTTATGAAATATATTTTTATAATAAATTTATTTTAAAATATAAATATTAATATTATTTACTGTAAATTTGATGAAACTTGAGTTACTCTAAAAGGCACGTATCCTATAGCTGCATTATCAAATGGACAGAGTATGAGACAACTGCTCTCTCATAACGCTGGGCTCTTATTGTTGCGCTTAGTCCACCATCACATGGAGGCCGCCAAAGTTGTATGTCGTTAGACGTAACCACCATATGTTCTTTCAAATTGAGAATTTCCCACAAATCAAACGCTGGATGTGTCACTCCAGTGGACAGCATTCCTAACGAGTAGCTGGACTTTACCATGACGCCTCCTGTTTCTCTACGTCCATAGCGAATACATTCCAATGATGAAGATGCTTTTTACACTGTCCGAGAAGAAATTCGGTATCAACAAACTTTTAGTTAGGTTTTGAGCTTAATTAGGGTTGTTTAGTTCTCTGGGCATAAAGTTTTTAGGTACTATTGTACATGTGCTAATTTTAGCAATAAATATCTAATCGAGCTTCTAGGAGAAGCATCGGTGCCGCATGTCTTCTTGCAACCTGTTACCGTGTGTTTGGATTAGGGGTTGAAGTCGGATATCCCGCGTTCGATCTGGATGGCCTGCCGCTTGGTTGGTCGGCTAAGTGAAACTGGGTCAACCCGGGTTATCATATTCCTCTCAGATGTAGGTTCATCTGATCCCACCAAATCGAGGGGATGGTGCGGGTTGAGGTGGGTTTAAGAGGATACTGACAAACAGGAACCACGTGTCACTGACACAACCCACTCTAGATATTCTTCCATCCAAATAAAGAACTTAAACCAACTCAATCTCCAACCCACCAAACAAGAAATGCGTTCAACGTAACCAACAAAAATGGGTTAGGTCCAACCCATCCCACATCATTTTCAAACCAAACACATGGCTACTGTACTTGCTCTTGGGGCATCAACGAACTTGGATTTTTTTACATCTGCCGTAGATAGAGAACAACAGCAGCGACAGCGAGTCCCTCGCACATTTGGGCCTCGGTCGCCATAAAAAGGTCATCTCCGCGCGTGCTCCTTCTCCTCATCACATGCATTCATCCCGTATTCCCATACCAAAATCAGAGAGAGGCGACCCTGACTCCAACTACTCGTCACACAATTGTTACGGTCTCCTCTCTAGCACATCCTCCTCCATTCCTTTGCCATCATCAGATCCATTCCCACGCGAGGCCTTCAATCGAGTTCAAACCAGATAACAAACTTCTTTCGTTCATCCATCGATCTACCGTTCTCAGAAGTGGCATTCTTCCTACTCGCCGTTTCATCACTGGCCGGCCTGCAAACGGAGGTGTGCAGGTTCGTCTTTGGCACCAGCCCCTCTATGAAATACTACTCTATTTCTCTTCACAAGAAAAAGAAACGAGATTGATTTGTTGCTCATTTCTTCTGAAGAGCTTCTTGCCTTGCAGGTAGCAGATTTAGAGAGCGTATCTGCATGGTTGACTGCCATTAAGGTGCTTGAACTGATGAAAGCCTGAAGCTAAAGCTGTGGTGAGATGAGCAAGAGAAAAAAGAAGCCGCCGCCTGATAGCGAACAACCACGGCCACTGCATAGTGTGGTATGCTGTTGTCTCTACCTTTGCTTCTTTCTTGGACACATGAAGAACTCAATAATACTTCTTAGTCATGACTTCTCTCTGTATCGTATTTAGAAGTCGTTTAGGACAATGACACAGTTTTCAAAAATATGACTTTGACTTTATATTTCTATAATAATATTTATATTTATTCACAGGTGATGTATGCATAGTTTTTATAAAAGTATATTTAAAGATAAATCTATTTATATAGTTTTTATATTTTTAAACTTAATAATTTAAAAGTTATTCATGATTTATATTTCTAATGCTTGATGAAAACTTTGTTCAAAATGACTTTTCTTTTTCCGATACGAACGGAGTATACATGAAAGCCTGGCAAGGTCAATAAATTTATTGCCCGGTGCTTTTTGTTATTTATGGGCATTTATTTTTAAAGACTTTATCAGCAATAGTATGTACATGTAACGTATTGGAAAATGTAAAAGTTTCAAATATTGACTGAATCAATTCCTCGGCTTCCACAAACTTGACTTATCATTCTTTGGTGTGTATTAATTAAATATTAAGTTTTCCATTGCAACCAAGTCATGCAGAAGAATCATTTACTGAACTTTTGAGTTAGTGAGCTTGCGTACTGTTCAGTTTTTGTACTTATAGCATGCTTAGCGTTAGTTTATAGTCATTTTTTCACTAGTAAAGTTCTCAAGTCCACCATAGAATACAGAACAACACAAAACTAAACCAATCTGAATTATGTAAGAATGCTTAGATTAATATGAGCATTGGAGCCTCGAACCACACAATAGATACACGAGTTGTTGCCATAATTTTTGTTATCAACAATTAATAAGGAAAAATATATCCAACAAGATGGTAACATATTCTTCCTATATTTTTGTTTAATTCTCCGGCATAAAGAAATATTGCATATCCTAATAATCACAATAGGAACATGGGATATATAGTGGAACAATTTAATATTGATCAATATTGTACTTAATAACATCTTCTAACTCCTTTTATGCATTTCATATCACAGGGTCTTATTCGGATTGGATGGTATAGGAAAAAAGGTAAGCATATATGGCGGGATAAAATATTATTGAATCTACAAACTAAAAAAACTTTGGTATGCTCGGGAATTGTAATACCTCCGGTATTACGGTTAATTAAAACTGCCATGTCATCATATTTAATTTAATTGCCTGCATATGATTGTGCTTAGGGACCTTAGAGTGTTTTGATTATTAATGATGATGATTGTGCAATTAAATCCATGATTGAATTTCCAAAATAAATTCAAATTGAAAATAAAAAAATAAGCCCTAATTGGGTCCCAAAACCTAATTCAAAAACTAAATGGAATCTAATAAAACTGCTTTAATAAAAGTTGTAGGTATTTAAAAATGAAACAACTTTTATTTTGGGTGATTTTGAAGTTCTTAAATAAAAATTTGAATTAAACCCTAATTACTATTTTGAAATTCAAATTTGAAATACTAATTTCAAAACCATCAAGAATCTGACCAAACACCCTTAATGAAAGTTGTAGAGCTCAATAATTAGAACAACTTTTATTTTTACATAATTTCAAGTTGTTGAGAAATTTTTGGAGAATTTAATCAAATTGCAAATCAAATTCAAACTTGAGTTTTACCCCCTTTTATTTAAATTCAAATCTATGCAGAATTTGAACATGGTGCAAAAATAAAAAATGTTCTACATGAAATTTGCCACAACTTTTATATTTGGTGTTTTCCCGGATTCAAACTGGTTAGGGCATAATTGGGTGGAATAGGTTTTGACTAAAACCACTAGCTACAGTACAGCCGGCCCCTACAGGGGCAGTGCACGCGTGCGCTGCGCCGCGTGCCGGCCGTCGTCCAGCCGGACAGGGCCCGGGCACCGCCGCGCCGTGGTCGTAGAGGGGGCCCCGGTACCGTCCCGATCTTATCCCCTCCTTGCCCGTCGTTTAAAAGTGATGAGCATCCCTCCCCTCCGTTTTTCCTCCCGCGGTTCACCGGCAACCACCTCCCACTGATCGGCAAAATTCATCGTGCTCGAGCCACTTCCACACCCTCCATCTCACAGCTAGCTTGATCGCTCCATTGCGTGTCGATTCCACCCATTTTCCCAAGCCGTAGAGCCCTGCGCGTGCCGGAACAGGCTAATCGTCTTCACGGCGGGTTAGAGCGCCGCCGCGGGCCTCGTCATCATGAAGGGGCTTCTTGAGTGAGCTCTGGATCCTCGTGTCATGTGTTCCAGCACCTGTATGCCCTATGGTTTCTCACGTGTGAGTCGGTTTCTTGTTTGGTGTCCTAGGCTCACCGGAACAGGATCTCGCCGTCGAGCCCAGGCCGCCGGATCCGTCGTCATTGTCACGCTCGCGTCTCTGCATCGTCCCTGACACAACCATCTAGCCCGGTCAAGTCGCGGTGAGCCACTGAACTGATTGAGCACTTAATCCTAAACGCTACCGCACGGTTCACCGGAGCACGGCGAGTCATCGCCGCCGAGCCGCTGTAGTCGCGGCTAGGTGCGATTCAAGCCCGGATAGATGTCGTTGCCTGTCTCGTTGTGTTCGCATCAGAGTCATGAACATGCTGGTGCCCTCGGTATTGGCTGTGAGCCCGCCGGTGGCAAGCTTGGGCCGGTCAACCACTGGCGGCCGGTCGGTCTGAGCTGTGAGAGACAGAGAGGGGTCTCGGGTTAGAAGATAGGAAACCTCAGGGGGTTAAGTGCATAGCCCATGACTCAAATGAATAGTAGGAGTTGGACTGCGGGTTGGTTTCTCTTTTGTTCGGGGGTTTTTCGCAAAGACTGCAGCCTCGGGCTGCTTTCTGTTTTTCATTTTCCAGATGGATTTGAAGTGATTTTCTGATTTATATTACAAGTGAATAGTGCTCAGTTTTACTATTTTTGTGGAAATATTTCTGTAATACCCCGGGTATTACGGCTAATTAATTATGTCATGTCATCATGTTTATTATTAAGCATCTGCATATGATTGTCCTTAGGGATTTTAGAGTGAATTATTTATGAATTTTATTGGTGTTGCAATTGAATCCCTAATTGGCAAGTAAAATTAAATCAAAAGAAAAAATCTGAATTTAAGCCCTAATCGGACCCAAAATCCTAAATCAAAATCTACTTGGAATCTGGTGATAGTGTCTTAATAAAAGTTGTAGATCTTTTAAAATGGAACAACTTTTATTTTGGGTGTTTTTAAGGTCCCTTAATAGAAATTTATGTTAAACCCAAATTACTATTTTGAAATTCAAATTTGAAATGCTAATTTGAAAACTATCAAGAATCTGACTAAACTTCTTTAATGAAAGCTGTGAAGCTCCACAAATAGAACAACTTTTATTTTTGAAGATTTTGAGGTTATTGAGAAAGATCCAGAGAATTTAACAGGATTAGAAATGGATTTCAAATAGTAGTTTTACCCCCTTTCAAATATTTTCAAAATTATTCAAAATTTTGATTTGGTCCCAAAAACAATGTTGTTCAGAATTTGAAATCCTAAAACTTTGATATTTGCACTTTTTCGAGTTGATGCACAGAATGAAGTGAATTGAGCCAAAAACAGATTTGAGGGCATTCAAATGGCTACAGTAGCCTGCCTCCTCTCCTTTGTTCGCGCACAGGGCCGGCAGCCGCCCGCGCCGAGCGCGCGGCGCCGCCCGTGCCGGCCGGCCGTGTGCCCCCAGCTGTAGCTGAGCTAGTAGGGAGAGGAGGCAGCTCCGAGCAGCCGTGTGCCCCTCCCCCCAGCCCGTGCCGGCCGGCCGTGTGCTCCCCTGTTGTCGTCCTCGGGTTCGGCTGGAGCGTCGCCGCAGCCATCCCTTACACGTCTAGATTGCTGTGGTGAGCCTCTCTATAACACCCTAGTGTTAGTTACTATTTTCACACTTGCATTTGCACGTCATCAAGCACCTATCATGTCATTTCATGCATCATCAATATTCAAGTCAATTGCATTTCTTATATACTATATGTTTCCTTTATGCTTATGTGTGGTAGATATGTTAGCATGCAAATGTGATGCTTGTTTACTGTTCTAAATGCTTTAGACATGTTTGGGATAACATTTGGAACAATGTTCATGATGGTGAAATCCCCAAAATAACCCTCTAGCTCATAGTTGACTAGAGAGCCCTCTAAAAGCTATTCTGTTTGACCAAATAAGAAGGGCATTTTAGAGGTTTTGCATGTCAGTGCACCCTTAATCAAAGTTGTGTAGAAATTTATAAGCAACAAACTTTATTTTTGGGTCAACTCATGAAAATGGGTGGAAGGTGGTCAAAAAGTTGAATTAGTGCAGATTTGGAGTTGTTTTGAAGTTTCAAAAATTTGCTAAGTCTAAAACTGGTTTTCAGTTTCGGTGTACCCATGTTCATCGACCTGTATCTCTCAATCCAGGCCGATCTAGAGTAAAGTGTCTTAATACCAAATGATCTACTCATGTAGCTCTTCAATCCATATTAGTGAAGTTTTCGCAGAAACGCCCTGGATAACGAGCTAGAGATCGATCAAAAGTCGAGTTTCAGTCGGTTTTCAGAACTGAATCAAAACTGATTCAAACTGAATCGGGCAGGGGCCGACGCGGCTCGCCGTCAGGTGGCGCCGTACGCCGTCGTTGCCCTGCCGCGCCGGTCGGCTTTACAAAGGCGACACTCCATCCTGTCCCCCGCACGCTCCTTCCCTCTCACTCGCTCGCTCTCGCCTCTCTGCTCTCCTCTTTCCCCTCCGCCGTCGCCATTTCCGCCGCGCCGTCGCCGCGGTGAAATTCGCCGCCACCGAGCCGTCTCCGACCGCTCCATCTTCGCCGTAGCTTCGCCTTGCTCTGCTCTTCATCCTCGACCCATTGCCGACCTCAGCCGACCTAAGGTATAGCTCCAGCGAGCTTCTCGCTGCCGCGCCATTGCCGGAGCACCGCCGAGCTCTCGGGTCGCCGCGACGAGGGCGATGCCGGGGTCGGCTTCTCTCTCCATTACTCGTCTAGGAGTCTCCGTTAGCCGTAGATCCATTCTAGGCCGTCGGATAGGTCGATCTCGCCGTAGGTTCGCCAGAACCCGAGCTCGCCGTGAACCCGCTCGCCGCCGTGCCGCCATGCGAGCGCGGTCAGTGAGCTCCCGTGCGCAATAGTTCGATTCGTCGCACGCATAGGTCCGCTAGGGTTCCAGGGACACGGAACGAAACTTAGCCGCGCGAGTAACGGCCGGAATCGGCCGGCGCAAGCTCGCCGGACCACTGCCGTCCGTCATTGCCGCCGTCGAGCTCGCTCCGGTGGGGTACGACCCTCGGCAGTTGGTCCATCGGGTTCGTCTCGTTGCCACGAGTCGGTAGGTAGCCTCGGCGTCGCCGGAGACCTCGCCGTCGGCGAGCTCTCGCCGGTCAGCGTCGGCGGCTCTGCTCCTCTCTCTGACGCGTGGGGTCGGGTTGACCCCGGGGCCTGCGAGTCAGCCGTTCGGGTGCACCTCTGGTTCACTGAGCCGGGTGCACGTAGCAGTTTCTATCGGGTTTGGGTTTTATGATTTATAAAATGAACTTCCAGAAAATGTGTAAAATCTTCCAAAATTCATATCTGGGGTTAGGAGTGTCCATTTGGGGTGAACTAAATTTTGTTATGTTTGTATTTCTGAGCTCTATCAGGAGAAAATATAAAATGTACTTTTGGAATACTTTTTCTGTGCAGTTATAATTAAATTGTTAATTGCTTGCAAACTTGATAGATGCATAAGTAATTGCAGGAATGTGCTAAAAATGTGATTCTACTTGCATTCATCTTGTTTAGGGAAGTAGAATCTATGAAAAATATGTTTGCTGGTGTTTTACTGTTATTTATATGATGTCTAGTATAATGTGACTTTTATGCTTTAATCTTGCAAAAATCACCATGCTTAATGTGTTAAGGTTATGGTCATGAATATTTTTCCTGGACTATGTTATGTTGGAAAGAAGCTAAGAAAATTAGAAAATCTGTTGTTTGATACTTTTCACTGTGTTAAGTATTTTCCATTGTTTAAAAG
The DNA here is from genome assembly GCA_038502445.1 of Eremochloa ophiuroides. NCBI lineage: Eukaryota > Viridiplantae > Streptophyta > Magnoliopsida > Poales > Poaceae > Eremochloa > Eremochloa ophiuroides. Next base: position 38,898 of record JAHLJS010000082.1, read on the forward strand.
GCTGGTTGCTTGTTATTTTTGTGTAGACTGTTATACTTGTCCAAATGACTTGAAATTTTGTCAGTAGGCTAGTCTAGATGTGTAATAGCTACTGTAATTTTTATGGATTTTTTTGGTCACAGTAAACAGTAGGTCCAGTTATAGGCTAGGGCTTATTTAATTGTTTTTAAGCAAATATCTTTTGGGTGGGGAATGTTTTTATGCATTTCTGTGATGCTCAGCATTACCACCTGTGTTAAACAGTAGAGCTAATCCTACTTTGAGCTTAGGGCAGCAAGGTTAATATTTTGTTTATATGATGTTGCTCGCGCTTGTTAATTATAAGTTGGTTGTGGTAGGTTAGTTGATGCATGTTAATTATTAAGTGCAGGTTGTAGACCCCTCACCCGGGACGAGAAATTGTTCTATGCCTTGCTTAAGAAGGGTGAGTATGAGTTGGTTGTCTAGGGAAGAAATATGCACGTACTCAGTAAATGACTGTGGATTGTTAAACTGATTGCATATTATGGGTTAATTCGTGCATCTCTATCTTGCATTTCATGTGCATTCTCAGTTCTCATATATGCATATCATGCATACAGGATCGCCGGGAGGCGTGACGCTCTTGCAGTTCGATCCACCGGAGGAGGGAGTTCCGCCGGAGATTGAAGTGCCAGAGGTTTTCCCGAAGGTCAGGAAGAAGAAGCTGAACTTCCAGAGTGCCCGGATCACCAACCTACTAACTTTGTGAAAGGCAAGCCCCGGAGCATCACTAAGTCTCCACCTACTCTTTTTACAAATGCACTGGTCTTTATTAAATCGTATGATTGTGCACTTAAGTATAGGAGTTGATATGATACCGTTGCTGCATTTATGCCTTGTCCACTTATACTTGATCCTGAAGTTATTACTAGACAAGGGGATGGGTTCGATCTTATGCTTAGCCATGCTTAGACTGGTAGAAGTCGAGGGATTTCCTGTCCTTCGCGAGCATAGGTGGTTACTAACGATGATGGGGTTGGATTCCACATGATGGACTATATGTGCCACCATGCCACAGTGTCTAATGAGAGAATCAAGGCTAGGTAGCGGGGAGCCGCATGACATGGTTGAGGTCATGCCGTCTTCGGTGCTGCTTGCGGCCGACTAGGACTGAGGCCACCAGACATCAGTTGAGATTGAAAGACGTCGTCACATTGCTGGCCAGATAAGTCGTTCTGACCGCGAAGCCGAGTATTTCTTTCTGAGCCGGGAATTGGTGCGACTAGGCAGACATATTCTGGAGGTAGGAAGTATGTGCGGAGACACCATCTTACCAAGGGCAGGTCAGGGACCTGATGCATCCTGGAAGTGGGTTGGTCTCTGAGAATATGGTCCCCGCCAAACTCGCGACATATTGTGTCTCAGAAGGATTTAATGGTGGCCCAAGAAGCCAGTGGCTCGGCTGACAGGGTTTGTGATTGGCATATTTGCCTGCTGGTACAATCGATTCGAATCGCCATCTCTCCTGGTTAGTGAGAAACTGAACTGATCTTCTGGTGAGGTAGAGGCTAATAACTTGAACCTAATGATTATGGTGAGATGAGGTTGATATCTGTGGATATCGGAAATCATATGGTTTTATTGATTGCTACAATATTCAGTGAATGCTTAGTATAGTGGCTAATCTTAGTAAATAGCTTAACTGAAATCGAAGCTTATCACAATTAAAATGAATAGGTTGAGGTTCTACTGTAGTAATGCTTTTGATGCAAAAATGATGCTACCCTCTGAGCTCCACCAAATAAGCCTTGCATATCCTTGAGAGTCTTTTTATTTACTCCCTGTCGGGTAAGTCTAGCTGAGTACAATTGAGTACTCAGGGTTTTATTCCCATTGTTGCAGATGGTGTAGTCTACTACGCGTATTGCAGGAATTGCTTCACCCCTGCGGGCGAAGAAGACTAGACCCGAGGGCAGGGTCATTATCTATTCTTAGATGTTGTAAGAATGCTGTGACAGGGTCATTTGATGGTACTCGTATTTGAACTCTGTGGTGTAAAACCTTGTTGACTTCCGCTACTACTATATTTGTCTAAAAGACTATGTTGTACTCTGATGTTTAAATTCGGTTGCGAACTTATGTGTCATGTGATCGGGTATTGCTGAATGAATGATCCTTGGGGTATGAAATGTTTGAAATCCTTCGAGATTTCCGGACTACCGGGTTTATATTGGCTCAAGTGCGACTAGATTGCGATTAAAAATGCGATCGTTGTACTCGTGCTCGTATAAATTGGTCGGTTCTGTGACAGCTGGTACCAGAGCATAATTCAGCATATACCGTCACTTGACTATTTAAAAATTAAAAGAGTTTTGAGTTTTACAAACTAATTGCCAACTGATAGTGTGTATAGGTGATTTAAACCAAGTGTTTGCGAAACTTATGAGTACCAATGACCAAGTCCTATAGCCCTATATATATATGTGATAATTAGGTGGTTTATGTAAGTACTGACTTGGGGGGGGGGAATTGCATCATGTTTCTATTTGTGGTTCATTTGGTTTTATCGTGCGGATAATTATGAACTGTCGGTTTCTTATTGCTTCCTATGGGTCAATGTACCACGTCGCCTAAGGTAAGGTGAGATGTGAGTGTAAGATCGAACAACCATCGATCGATAGTGAGTGTATGGTTACTGAAGTGAGTACATGTGATCCATATGTGTACTTATGGAAGTAAGGTGGAGTAATTACTTTTGGGGTCGCAAATGTTCATGGGAACATTTCCGGCAAAAAGTGCTTCTTGTTGCCCTGCATACATTGGGATTTGGGCTGAAATGAATCTTCTGCAGGTACACTAACCACGCAAAACGTATAGCACGGTTAGTTACGTATATGAGAGCACGTGGTATGCCACCGACTATAACGTTAGTTAAAATATATTATGTGTGAGGTCGTTGGCACGTGCATGCATATGATCATGAAATTAATTCAAGCTATTTGTACTATTTCCTTCCCTATGGTAAAATTTGTGCTGCCCTATCTTATTCTAAATGCTGAAAGATGTTGTAATGTACCAGATGGCAGCTGAAGGTGAGCCGCAGAGTGGTCAGTTTCTGGAGCAGTTTGGCACACCCACTGTGCTATGGAGGTTGTTGAAGTCTGTGGGATATGCAGAGCCACCACTGTATTTCTGGAAGCCAGCGAAAACCATGGTGCAGCCTTGGTTTGATGTTTGGGTGACTATCCCTGTGCTTGAAAGGGGTTGGTCGTTTCCAGGAATAAAGGTGGAAGTTGACATGAGGACGCCATGGGATGGTGCGCAGCTTGCAGCTTTCGAGGTGTTGACGGATATTTGCAGCCGGTTCAACAAGAGAGCTGATTTGGGGCCACCAAATGTTTTTCCCAGGGTGGATGCTTCTCAGGGTGAGTGGGCTCAGTCTAGCCAAGCTTCTTTGGAGCGAGGCAGGGACGAGCGTGCTCATAGCACAGGTGCTTCTATGAGTGCTATGTTTGCTGTCCTGAGGATGCATTATTCCACTAAGGATGGTTGGATGAAGTGCGTTGAAGCCCTGCATGATGCTGTGGAGAAGAAGTTAGAAGCTGAAGAGTGGGCACGTATAGCTCGTCGTACCTCAGATGACTTGGTGGTAGCTCTCACTGCCTGTCGCAATGAGTTGTTACGATGCACTGGCGCCTTGTTGGCAGCCGATCGCCGTGTCGAGGTGCTTGAGAGGGAGAATGCAGATCTTCGCCGCCAGCTTGACAATCGCAATATGAGCTTGACACGTCAGCGCGATGAGTTTCTGCAGGAGTTGCGTGCTAGTCAGCAGCAGGTTTGGGAGTTGCAGCAGGATGTTCATCGTCTGAACAACCGTGCTGATCCGTTTCATCCTCCGGGTGCAGCGGAGTTTGCTCCTGAGATCTTCATTGCAGCTGATGATGGTGAAGCAAGTGAGGAAGAAGAGGAAGAAGACCCCGAGGAGATCGTGCCTATTGACGAGAGTGGGAACGTGTTCGGCATGGACAGTGACCACGATGACTAGGCTTTTTCTAGTGATCTTGCCATGATCGGCACCCTTTTGTATTGGGAAAACCTTTAATGTCATGTAATGAGAGAACCCTGTGTGTTCAGCGCTAGAACCATCAAACTTTTAATTAAGTAATGGTAACTTATGCAGTTTGGAAAACCCTTTTTGGTTGCGCCTTGTTATTGTGCGGTTGTGTGATGATTATTGAATTATTGTGCCATTTGTTGGTTATCAAAAATGATTATTGATATCTTTTGGGCATAATCTTTCGGTTATCTTTGGCATAACTGACACTTAACAATGGTTGTTGTGTGTTGCTACAGATGGCACCTCATACCCGTCGTCATGGGTCAACCAGTGGTGGTGGGAACGAACATAAAGATGAGGAGTTGCCGCCTCCTCCACCGCGTACCCAGGAACAGATGTTTGCTCAGTTCTTGCACACTCAGTAAGCGATTCTGCAGCAGATGGTTGCTAGTAACACCCACAATCGCAATCGAGATGGACGCCGCGGAAACGATGAGGACCAGTACAGTAACTATAAGGACTTTATGGACACTAAGCCTCCGGTATTCAAGCAGGCCGTTGAACCGCTGGAAGCTGATGAGTGGTTAAACACTATTGAGCAGTCATTCTCTGTGCTGCGATTGACTGAAACCATGAAGGCTAGCTTTGCTGCTATGTTGCTGCAAGGCCAAGCTGGAATATGGTGGGCCAATCGCAAGACCGCCTACCCTGTAGTCGCTGATATCACCTGGGAGCAGTTCACCAGGGATTTCAGGGGGCATTTCATTCCAGCAGGCTTGATCAAGATGAAGGTCAATGAATTCATGCAGCTTACTCAGGGTACCAAGACCCTCACTCAGTATCATCATGCCTTTAACAATCTATCAAGGTATGCCTCGTGGATGGTGGATACAGATGAAAAGAAGATCGAAACTTTCAAGAGAGGTCTTAGTACCAAGCTTATGAAGACTCTGGCGAACAACGCTTGTACAACTTTTAACGAGTTCATCAGTGAAGCTTATATCCAAGAGAAACAGAATAACTTGCACACTGCTTCCAAGGGAGGCAAGAGGCCATTCGAAGGAAGCTCTTCTCAGTCAAGGACTCCAGCAGCTAGTCGTGCGGTGGCAAATCGCCCTGCTTACCGTCCGGCTGTTCCTGGAGCAAAATTCAGACCCCCTCCAAAGAAGCAGCCAGCGCCACAACGCTACAAGAAAGGCTTCATAGTGCCTTTGAACAAGAACAATGCTCCTCCAAGCAACGCCGTTCAAGTGAGGACCAACCAAGGTCTGGGGCCATGCTTTAACTGCGGTCAACAGGGGCATCTTGCTCGTTATTGTCCTCATCCCAGGCAGGGTCGTGTGCATCACACTACTGCGGAGGAACTTCCGGAAGGTGAACCAGTCACTGCGGGTATGTTTTCTGTGAATCAGCATCCTGCTATTGTTTTGTTCGACTCAGGATCATCGCATTCTTTCGTGAGTCAAGCATTTGCACAAAAGCATGCATTACCAATTGTTGAGTTGAGCCATAGTTTCCGGATAACTTCAGCTGGGGCTGAAATTTGTACGCGTCATGGTGTCGGGGATGTGACCATTGAGATTGGTAATCGGGTTTTCATCAGTAGTTTTATTGTGCTACCAGGGTTGGGTCTGGATGTTATTTTGGGAGTTAGTTGGATGGACAAGCGGGGTGCGGTGTTGGACGTCCCTAACCGGATGTTAACACTGAAGGAACCCCAAGGTGAAGGCACTTTTCAGGTTCATCTGCCCCATAGGGGAGATCTTTTTAGTCTCTCTTTCTCAGTTGAGGCCGTGACACTTCAGAGCATCCCTGTAGTGTGTGAGTTCCCTCATGTCTTTCCTGATGATCTACCTGGACTTACTCCTGATCGAGATGTGGAGTTTGCAATAGAACTTATTCCCGGTACGGCACCTATTTCTCGAAGGCCATATAGAATGCCTCCTCATGAATTAGCTGAACTTAAGAAACAACTCCAGGAGTTATTGGACAAAGGGTTTATTCGTCCTAGTTCTTCTCCGTGGGGCTGTCCTGCAATCTTTGTTAAGAAGAAGGATGAAACTTTGCGTATGTGTGTGGACTACAGGCCACTAAATGCTGTGACAATTAAGAACAAGTATCCTCTACCTCGTATTGATATCTTGTTTGATCAATTGTCCAAGGCCAAGGTTTTCTCCAAAATTGATCTGAGATCTGGGTATCATCAAATTAAGATCAGACCACAAGATATTCCCAAGACGGCTTGCTCCACTCGGTATGGATTGTATGAGTATTTGGTTATGTCTTTTGGATTAACCAATGCTCCTGCACATTTCATGTATCTAATGAATTCGGTATTCATGCCTGAGTTGGATAAGTTCGTGGTAGTCTTTATTGACGATATTCTGGTGTACTCTGAAAACATGGAGGATCATGCTGAACACTTGAGAACAGTCTTGGCTAAACTCAGGGAGCATAAGCTGTATGCTAAGTTCAACAAGTGTGAGTTTTGGTTGACTAAGGTACCTTTTCTGGGACATATCTTATCGGCTGAAGGTATATCAGTAGATCCGTCAAAAGTTCAGCAGGTGTTGGATTGGGAGTCACCAACAAATGTGTCTGAGGTTCGTAGCTTTTTGGGATTAGCTGGGTATTATCGTCGCTTTATCCAAGATTTCTCTAAAATAGCTAAACCTATGACCAAGTTATTGCACAAAGATACCAAGTTTGTGTGGAGTGAGGAGTGTGAAACAGCTTTTCGCACCTTGCAAACGTTGTTGACCACTGCTCCAGTTCTTGCACAACCTGATATTGAAAAGCCTTTTGATGTGTACTGCGATGCTTGTGGCACGGGGTTAGGATGTGTTCTCATGCAAGAAGGCCGAGTCATTGCTTATGCCTCGCGTCAACTAAGAAAACATGAGCAAAACTATCCTACTCATGATTTGGAACTTGCCGCTGTACTTCATGCATTGAAGATTTGGCGCCACTATTTGATGGGTCACAAATGTCATATTTATTTCGATCACAAGAGTCTCAAGTACATTTTCACTCAGCCTGAGTTGAACATGAGGCAAAGAAGGTGGTTGGAGTTGATCAAAGACTATGATCTAGAAGTACACTATCATCCGGGCAAGGCCAATGTCGTAGCCGATGCTTTGAGCCGAAAGTCTCATTGCAATGTATTGCAGCCTTTGCTAGCAGACGGATTCAATCTTGTGCACCCAGTGGTGTTGAATAATATTACTCTCAGTTGTACTTTGGAAAGCAAGATTATTGAAGGTCAGAAAACAGATCCCGGCATATATCATATCAAAAGGAAGATGAAAGAACAAGAAATGCTTCATTTCCGAGTAGATGAAAAAGGTATATTGTGGTTGAAGGATCGATTGGTAGTACCGAAAGACCGTGAGTTGAGGAATCAGATTATGGACGAGTCTCATTTGTCCAAGTTGTCTATCCATCTTGGTAGTAGTAAGATGTATCAAGACTTGAAACCCAGGTTCTGGTGGACCAAAATGAAGAAGGAAATTGCAGCCTATGTGGCCAGGTGTGATACCTGTTGTCGCGTGAAGGCTATTCATCTTAAGCCAGCAGGTCTATTGCAACCTTTACCAGTTCCAGGTTGGAAATGGGATGAGATAACCATGGATTTCATATCTGGGTTACCTCTAACGCAAAAAGGCCATGATTCTATTTGGGTGATTGTGGATCGATTGACTAAGATTGCACATTTCTTACCAGTTCGAACTACAGATCGTCCTCATCGGTTGGCACAGCTCTACTTTGCTCAGATACTTCGGTTACATGGTGTGCCGAGGACGATAGTTTCCGACAGAGGCCTGCAATTTATTGCACGCTTCTGGGAGCATCTACACAAGTGTTTGGGAACCAATTTGGTTCGCAGCTCAGCTTATCATCCTCAAACTTCTGGTCAGACTGAAAGGGTAAATCAAATCCTCGAAGACATGTTGAGAGCTTGTGTTCTATCGTCTAAAGGTTCGTGGGAAGAATGGTTACCTTTGGCCGAGTTCTCATACAACAATAGCTATCAAGAGAGTATTCAAATGGCTCCTTTTGAAGCTTTGTATGGGCGCAAATGTAGAACTCCTCTCAATTGGGTTGAATCAGGCGAAAGGAGATATTACGGGATTGACTTTGTGAAAGAGGCCGAAGAGAGAGTGCATACCATTCAAACACATCTCAAAGCCGCTCAGACTCGTCAAAAGAGCTATGCGGACAAGTGAAGAAGGCCATTGGAATTTGAAGTGGGTGACTATGTATACTTGAAGGTGTCACCTATAAAAGGCGTACAACGCTTCAGAGTGAAACGAAAGTTAGCTCCAAGGTTTGTAGGTCCTTTTCAAATTCTGGAAAGAAGTGGGAAAGTAGCATACAAGTTACGGTTGCCACCACACATGTCCACTATCTTCAATGTGTTTCATGTATCCCAACTCAAGAAATGTTTACGAGTACCGGAAGAACAAGTGGATTTTGGTGATATCAAGTTGAAATCAGATTTTACCTATGAAGAAAAGCCTATTGAAGTAATAGATTACAAAGAGAGAATCACCCGTAGCCGAGTGATCAAGTTCTATAAGGTGGTATGGAACAACCAAAGTTATTGGGATGCGACTTGGGAGCGAGAAGACTATCTCAAGGAAGTCTATCCTTCTTTTTATAAACAATGGCAATTAACTCAATTAACTCTAATCTCGGGGACGAGATTCTTTTAAGGGGGAAGGGCTGTAACACCCTAGTGTTAGTTACTATTTTCACACTTGCATTTGCACGTCATCAAGCACCTATCATGTCATTTCATGCATCATCAATATTCAAGTCAATTGCATTTCTTATATACTATATGTTTCCTTTATGCTTATGTGTGGTAGATATGTTAGCATGCAAATGTGATGCTTGTTTACTGTTCTAAATGCTTTAGACATGTTTGGGATAACATTTGGAACAATGTTCATGATGGTGAAATCCCCAAAATAACCCTCTAGCTCATAGTTGACTAGAGAGCCCTCTAAAATCTATTCTGTTTGACCAAACAAGAAGGGCATTTTAGAGATTTTGCATGTCAGTGCACCCTTAATCAAAGTTGTGTAGAAATTTATAAGCAACAAACTTTATTTTTGGGTCAACTCATGAAAATGGGTGGAAGGTGGTCAAAAAGTTGAATTAGTGCAGATTTGGAGCTGTTTTGAAGTTTCAAAAATTTGCTAAGTCTAAAACTGGTTTTCAGTTTCGGTGTACCCATGTTCATCGACCTGTATCTCTCAATCTAGGCCGATCTAGAGTAAAGTGTCTTAATACCAAATGATCTACTCATGTAGCTCTTCAATCCATATTAGTGAAGTTTTTGCAGAAACGCCCTGGATCACGAGCTAGAGATCGATCAAAAGTCGAGTTTCAGTCGGTTTTCAGAACTGAATCAAAACCGATTCAAACTGAATCGGGCAGGGGCCGACGCGGCTCGCCGTCAGGCATCGGCCGCCAGGTGGCGCCGTACGCCGTCGTTGCCCTGCCGCGCCGGTCGGCTTTACAAAGGCGACACTCCATCCTGTCCCCCGCACGCTCCTTCCCTCTCACTCGCTCGCTCTCGCCTCTCTGCTCTCCTCTTTCCCCTCCGCCGTCGCCATTTCCGCCGCACCGTCGCCGCGGTGAAATCCGCCGCCACCGAGCCGTCTCCGACCGCTCCATCTTCGCCGTAGCTTCGCCTTGCTCTGCTCTTCATCCTCGACCCGTTGCCGACCTCAGCCGACCTAAGGTATAGCTCCAGCGAGCTTCTCGCCGCCGCGCCATTGCCGGAGCACCGCCGAGCTCTCGGGTCGCCGCGACGAGGGCGATGCCGGGGTCGGCTTCTCTCTCCATTACTCGTCTAGGAGTCTCCTTTAGCCGTAGATCCATTCTAGGCCGTCGGATAGGTCGATCTCGCCGTAGGTTCGCCGGAACCCGAGCTCGCCGTGAACCCGCTCGCCGCCGTGCCGCCATGCGAGCGCGGTCAGTGAGCTCCCGTGCGCAATAGTTCGATTCGTCGCACGCATAGGTCCGCTAGGGTTCCAGGGACACGGAACGAAACTTAGCCGCGCGAGTAACGGCCGGAATTGGCCGGCGCAAGCTCGCCGGACCACTGCCGTCCGTCATTGCCGCCGTCGAGCTCGCTCCGGTGGGGTACGACCCTCGGCAGTTGGTCCATCGGGTTCGTCTCGTTGCCACGAGTCGGTAGGTAGCCTCGGCGTCGCCGGAGACCTCGCCGTCGGCGAGCTCTCGCCGGTCAGCGCCGGCGGCTCTGCTCCTCTCTCTGACGCGTGGGGTCGGGTTGACCCCGGGGCCTGCGAGTCAGCCGTTCGGGTGCGCCTCTGGTTCACTGAGCCGGGTGCACGTAGCAGTTTCTATCGGGTTTGGGTTTTATGATTTATAAAATGAACTTCCAGAAAATGTGTAAAATCTTCCAAAATTCATATCTGGTGTTAGGAGTGTCCATTTGGGGTGAACCAAATTTTGTTATGTTTGTATTTCTGAGCTCTATCAGGAGAAAATATAAAATATACTTTTGGAATACTTTTTCTGTGCAGTTATAATTAAATTGTTAATTGCTTGCAAACTTGATAGATGCATAAGTAATTGCAGGAATGTGCTAAAAATGTGATTCTACTTGCATTCATCTTGTTTAGGGAAGTAGAATCTATGAAAAATATGTTTGCTGGTGTTTTACTGTTATTTATATGATGTCTAGTATAATGTGACTTTTATGCTTTAATCTTGCAAAAATCACCATGCTTAATGTGTTAAGGTTATGGTCATGAATATTTTTCCTGGACTATGTTATGTTGGAAAGAAGCTAAGAAAATTAGAAAATCTGTTGTTTGATACTTTTCACTGTGTTAAGTATTTTCCATTGTTTAAAAGGCTGGTTGCTTGTTATTTTTGTGTAGACTGTTATACTTGTCCAAATGACTTGAAATTTTGTCAGTAGGCTAGTCTAGATGTGTAATAGCTACTGTAATTTTTATGGATTTTTTTGGTCACAGTAAACAGTAGGTCCAGTTATAGGCTAGGGCTTATTTAATTGTTTTTAAGCAAATATCTTTTGGGTGGGGAATGTTTTTATGCATTTCTGTGATGCTCAGCATTACCACCTGTGTTAAACAGTAGAGCTAATCCTACTTTGAGCTTAGGGCAGCAAGGTTAATATTTTGTTTATATGATGTTGCTCGCGCTTGTTAATTATAAGTTGGTTGTGGTAGGTTAGTTGATGCATGTTAATTATTAAGTGCAGGTTGTAGACCCCTCACCCGGGACGAGAAATTGTTCTATGCCTTGCTTAAGAAGGGTGAGTATGAGTTGGTTGTCTAGGGAAGAAATATGCACGTACTCAGTAAATGAGTGTGGATTGTTAAACTGATTGCATATCATGGGTTAATTCGTGCATCTCTATCTTGCATTTCATGTGCATTCTCATTTCTCATATATGCATATCATGCATACAGGATCGCCGGGAGGCGTGACGCTGTTGCAGTTCGATCCACCGGAGGAGGGAGTTCCGCCGGAGATTGAAGTGCCAGAGGTTCCCGAAGGTCAGGAAGAAGAAGCTGAACTTCCAGAGTGCCCGGATCACCAACCTACTAACTTTGTGAAAGGCAAGCCCCGGAGCATCACTAAGTCTCCACCTACTCTTTTTACAAATGCACTGGTCTTTATTAAATCGTATGATTGTGCACTTAAGTATAGGAGTTGATATGATACCGTTGCTGCATTTATGCCTTGTCCACTTATACTTGATCCTGAAGTTATTACTAGACAAGGGGATGGGTTCGATCTTATGCTTAGCCATGCTTAGACTGGTAGAAGTCGAGGGATTTCCTGTCCTTCGCGAGCATAGGTGGTTACTAACGATGATGGGGTTGGATTCCACATGATGGACTATATGTGCCACCATGCCACAGTGTCTAATGAGAGAATCAAGGCTAGGTAGCGGGGAGCCGCATGACATGGTTGAGGTCATGCCGTCTTCGGTGCTGCTTGCGGCCGACTAGGACTGAGGCCACCAGACATCAGTTGAGATTGAAAGACGTCGTCACATAGCTGGCCAGATAAGTCGTTCTGACCGCGAAGCCGAGTATTTCTTTCTGAGCCGGGAATTGGTGCGACTAGGCAGACATATTCTGGAGGTAGGAAGTATGTGCGGAGACACCATCTTACCAAGGGCAGGTCAGGGACCTGATGCATCCTGGAAGTGGGTTGGTCTCTGAGAATATGGTCCCCGCCAAACTCGCGACATATTGTGTCTCAGAAGGATTTAACGGTGGCCCAAGAAGCCAGTGGCTCGGCTGACAGGGTTTGTGATTGGCATATTTGCCTGCTGGTACAATCGATTCGAATCGCCATCTCTCCTGGTTAGTGAGAAACTGAACTGATCTTCTGGTGAGGTAGAGGCTAATAACTTGAACCTAATGATTATGGTGAGATGAGGTTGATATCTGTGGATATCGGAAATCATATGGTTTTATTGATTGCTACAATATTCAGTGAATGCTTAGTATAGTGGCTAATCTTAGTAAATAGCTTAACTGAAATCGAAGCTTATCACAATTAAAATGAATAGGTTGAGGTTCTACTGTAGTAATGCTTTTGATGCAAAAATGATGCTACCCTCTGAGCTCCACCAAAGAAGCCTTGCATATCCTTGAGAGTCTTTTTATTTACTCCCTGTCGGGTAAGTCTAGCTGAGTACAATTGAGTACTCAGGGTTTTATTCCCATTATTGCAGATGGTGTAGTCTACTACGCGTATTGCAGGAATTGCTTCACCCCTACGGGCGAAGAAGACTAGACCCGAGGGCAGGGTCATTATCTATTCTTAGATGTTGTAAGAATGCTGTGACAGGGTCATTTGATGGTACTCGTATTTGAACTCTGTGGTGTAAAACCATGTTGACTTCCGCTACTACTATATTTGTCTAAAAGACTATGTTGTACTCTGATGTTTAAATTCGGTTGCGAACTTATGTGTCATGTGATCGGGTATTGCTGAATGAATGATCCTTGGGGTATGAAATGTTTGAAATCCTTCGAGATTTCTGGACTACCGGGTTTATATTGGCTCAAGTGCGACTGGATTGCGATTAAAAATGCGATCGTTGTACTCGTGCTCGTATAAATTGGTCGGTTCTGTGACAGCTGGTACCAGAGCATAATTCAGCATATACCGTCACTTGACTATTTAAAAATTAAAAGAGTTTTGAGTTTTACAAACTAATTGCCAACTGATAGTGTGTATAGGTGATTTAAACCAAGTGTTTGCGAAACTTATGAGTACCAATGACCAAGTCCTATAGCCCTATATATATATGTGATAATTAGGTGGTTTAGGTAAGTACTGACTTGGGGGGGGAATTGCATCATGTTTCTATTTGTGGTTCATTTGGTTTTATCGTGCGGATAATTATGAACTGTCGGTTTCTTATTGCTTCCTATGGGTCAATGTACCACGTCGCCTAAGGTAAGGTGAGATGTGAGTGTAAGATCGAACAACCATCGATCGATGGTGAGTGTATGGTTACTGAAGTGAGTACATGTGATCCATATGTGTACTTATGGAAGTAAGGTGGAGTAATTACTTTTGGGGTCGCAAATGTTCATGGGAACATTTCCGGCAAAAAGTGCTTCTTGTTGCCCTGCATACATTGGGATTTGGGCTGAAATGAATCTTCTGCAGGTACACTAACCACGCAAAACGTATAGCACGGTTAGTTACGTATATGAGAGCACGTGGTATGCCACCGACTATAACGTTAGTTAAAATATATTATGTGTGAGGTCGTTGGCACGTGCATGCATATGATCATGAAATTAATTCAAGCTATTTGTACTATTTCCTTCCCTATGGTAAAATTTGTGCTGCCCTATCTTATTCTAAATGCTGAAAGATGTTGTAATGTACCAGATGGCAGCTGAAGGTGAGCCGCAGAGTGGTCAGTTTCTGGAGCAGTTTGGCACACCCACTGTGCTATGGAGGTTGTTGAAGTCTGTGGGATATGCAGAGCCACCACTGTATTTTTGGAAGCCAGCGAAAACCATGGTGCAGCCTTGGTTTGATGTTTGGGTGACTATCCCTGTGCTTGAAAGGGGTTGGTCGTTTCCAGGAATAAAGGTGGAAGTTGACATGAGGACGCCATGGGATGGTGCGCAGCTTGCAGCTTTCGAGGTGTTGACGGATATTTGCAGCCGGTTCAACAAGAGAGCTGATTTGGGGCCACCAAATGTTTTTCCCAGGGTGGATGCTTCTCAGGGTGAGTGGGCTCAGTCTAGCCAAGCTTCTTTGGAGCGAGGCAGGGACGAGCGTGCTCATAGCACAGGTGCTTCTATGAGTGCTATGTTTGCTGTCCTGAGGATGCATTATTCCACTAAGGATGGTTGGATGAAGTGCGTTGAAGCCCTGCATGATGCTGTGGTGAAGAAGTTAGAAGCTGAAGGGTGGGCACGTATAGCTCGTCGTACCTCAGATGACTTGGTGGTAGCTCTCACTGCCTGTCGCAATGAGTTGTTACGATGCACTGGCGCCTTGTTGGCAGCCGATCGCCGTGTCGAGGTGCTTGAGAGGGAGAATGCAGATCTTCGCCGCCAGCTTGACAATCGCAATATGAGCTTGACACGTCAGCGCGATGAGTTTCTGCAGGAGTTGCGTGCTAGTCAGCAGCAGGTTTGGGAGTTGCAGCAGGATGTTCATCGTCTGAACAACCGTGCTGATCCGTTTCATCCTCCGGGTGCAGCGGAGTTTGCTCCTGAGATCTTCATTGCAGCTGATGATGGTGAAGCAAGTGAGGAAGAAGAGGAAGAAGACCCCGAGGAGATCGTGCCTATTGACGAGAGTGGGAACGTGTTCGGCATGGACAGTGACCACGATGACTAGGCTTTTTCTAGTGATCTTGCCATGATCGGCACCCTTTTGTATTGGGAAAACCTTTAATGTCATGTAATGAGAGAACCCTGTGTGTTCAGCGCTGGAACCATCAAACTTTTAATTAAGTAATGGTAACTTATGCAGTTTGGAAAACCCTTTTTGGTTGCGCCTTGTTATTGTGCGGTTGTGTGATGATTATTGAATTATTGTGCCGTTTGTTGGTTATAAAAAATGATCATTGATATCTTTTGGGCATAATCTTTCGGTTATCTTTGGCATAACTGACACTTAACAATGGTTGTTGTGTGTTGCTACAGATGGCACCTCATACCCGTCGTCATGGGTCAACCAGTGGTGGTGGGAACGAACATGAAGATGAGGAGTTGCCGCCTCCTCCACCGCGTACCCAGGAACAGATGTTTGCTCAGTTCTTGCACACTCAGCAAGCGATTCTGCAGCAGATGGTTACTAGTAACACCCACAATCGCAATCGAGATGGACGCCGCGGAAACGATGAGGACCAGTACAGTAACTATAAGGACTTTATGGACACTAAGCCTCCGGTATTCAAGCAGGCCATTGAACCGCTGGAAGCTGATGAGTGGTTAAACACTATTGAGCAGTCATTCTCTGTGCTGTGATTGACTGAAACCATGAAGGCTAGCTTTGCTGCTATGTTGCTGCAAGGCCAAGCTGGAATATGGTGGGCCAATCGCAAGACCGCCTACCCTGTAGTCGCTGATATCACCTGGGAGCAGTTCACCAGGGATTTCAGGGGGCATTTCATTCCAGCAGGCTTGATCAAGATGAAGGTCAATGAATTCATGCAGCTTACTCAGGGTACCAAGACCCTCACTCAGTATCATTATGCCTTTAACAATCTGTCAAGGTATGCCCCGTGGATGGTGGATACAGATGAAAAGAAGATCGAAACTTTCAAGAGAGGTCTTAGTACCAAGCTTATGAAGACTCTGGCGAACAACGCTCGTACAACTTTTAACGAGTTCATCAGTGAAGCTTATATCCAAGAGAAACAGAATAACTTGCACACTGCTTCCAAGGGAGGCAAGAGGCCATTCGAAGGAAGCTCTTCTCAGTCAAGGACTCCAGCAGCTAGTCGTGCGGTGGCAAATTGCCCTGCTTACCGTCCGGCTGTTCCTGGAGCAAAATTCAGACCCCCTCCAAAGAAGCAGCCAGCGCCACAACGCTACAAGAAAGACTTCACAGTGCCTTTGAACAAGAACAATGCTCCTCCAAGCAACGCCGTTCAAGTGAGGACCAACCAAGGTCTGGGGCCATGCTTTAACTGCGGTCAACAGGGGCATCTTGCTCGTTATTGTCCTCATCCCAGGCAGGGTCGTGTGCATCACACTACTGCGGAGGAACTTCCGGAAGGTGAACCAGTCACTGCGGGTATGTTTTCTGTGAATCAGCATCCTGCTATTGTTTTGTTCGACTCAGGATCGTCGCATTCTTTCGTGAGTCAAGCATTTGCACAAAAGCATGCATTACCAATTGTTGAGTTGAGCCATAGTTTCCGGATAACTTCAGCTGGGGCTGAAATTTGTACGCGTCATGGTGTCGGGGATGTGACCATTGAGATTGGTAATCGGGTTTTCATCAGTAGTTTTATTGTGCTACCAGGGTTGGGTCTGGATGTTATTTTGGGAGTTAGTTGGATGGACAAGCGGGGTGCGGTGTTGGACGTCCCTAGCCGTGAAGGAAAGTTGTACTCAAGGTCTAAATGATTTACATTTGAGCATTTCATTCATTATCTTCATACCATGCTAAGCATGCATCATTACATACGTGCAGTGCCCGTCACCGAGGAAGTCCAAGTCGAGGCCACTGCCGAGGAGGTCACTCCGGAGGTCGTTCAGGGATTTGACATCTGCGGAACCGAGCCCGACCCGACGCTGTACGCAATCTAAGGCAACCCCGGTGCATTCAGCCCCGCCTTGTGTTTTATAAAATATTTATAACTTGAGTCTATTATTGCATTGGGTTATTAAGAGTTGTTTGTCACCTATATGGTTGCATTACCTGCCTTGATATATAATACCCCAGAAACCTGTTTAAAAATAAAAATGTTCAAAAATGATTAGCCCTGCTTAATCAATCTAGATTTGCATAAGAAGGCTATTTTTGACCTATGTGAATGTGATAACTATGAATCATGAGAAAGGAGAAAGGGACATGAGTCCGTTCGGGGACTGTGTACTTGGGTAGCAGCCCCAATGTATCGTAACCGACGGAAAAGGGTTTTCCGTTCTTTGGTTGTGAATTTGGGTTAGAGTCCCAATGCTTGACCATCGGCGGGAAAGGGATTTAAAAACCGTTGGGACACTTGTATTTGGGTTAGAGTCCCAATGCAATGTCGCCGACGGAAAAGAATTAGGGACCGTTCATTGTAGGCCTGCTGTGATCGGGACTTTGCAACTATCCACATACTACGGAAAGTTCTGACTCCGGTGGCTCTACTACTTGAACTAACAACCACGCACTGGGAGTGGAGAGATGGTGAGAGCAGCGTGTACCCTCGTGGCCGGCGTGCCTGGAGAGGAGAGGAGTACTGTGTTCTCCGGTGGCGCAGGACCGGTTTAGGGGTAGAAAAGCCGTAGTAGCCGGAGTTGTTATATGCAAGCTTAAGTGCTACATATGCAGTGTGGATAGGGATCCCCAGCTGGGTACTAATCGATCCGAATCGTCGTTGCTCCTCGGATAAGGAGACTTGGTCCTTTGACCAACAACTGAAAAGTGGTTCGGAACTAGGTGTTGTGAGAATGATTAAAGAATTTGAAAGTATGATGATATATGAGAATGAATTTGGAACTATGGATTATGATTAAAATAAAATTGAGTAAAATATTGAAATAGGATAGTAATGCTTTTCTGCAAAACCTTTGACTCTTGCTCAAGCCTTACCTTGACTCCCTTCAGCCTGCATTCCTGAGTCTCATTTTTTTCTTAGTCGGGTAAGTCTTGCGGAGTACCCCCAGTACTCAGGGTTTGTTAACCTCATGTTGTAGGGATACAGTAGTCGGAGGTTTGTCTCGCCCCCTGCTGTGTGACAGTGGTCTAGGAGGAAAGTGAGGAGGAGTAAGGTTGAACCCATGGGCAGAGTTCTTATCATTAAATACTTAATTATGTTGTATCGTCGTTCCACTGCTACTTATTTTATTTATGGTCTGTAATATTTGCACCTTAATCTTATTTACACAAATGGTTTGTAATCTAAGTACCTGATAATCTTTTCGCACTTTTACTCTGATGTAATTTGTTATGAAATGTTGTAATTCTATAATGGCTTCGCAATGGGATCCTGTCGGAGGAAATCGGGTGCTAATGGAGCCCGGCAGGACCTTCTAGATCATTTGGGACACGGGCCCGGCTGTCGGAGGTCATTAGTGACAATGACAGGTGCCTGTGGGCCATGTGATTTAGGCGGTTCTGTTACAGCTGGTATCAGAGCGTTGCATTGCTAAATCATTACGGTATTACTTTGCAAAACTTTAAAATATTTTGGATCATAAACTTTAATTTGCTATTTTGGTCCAAATTGCTTACTCTTATCTTACTCTATATTATAGATGTGGTAGTCAGTGAAATAGCGCTATTATTAGCCCTATGTTAAAAATTAAATATGCAGTTACTTATTTTGCATTGATTTTAAAATTACGTAAGTACGATTCTTACATCATGATTGATTCACATGATAAATAACTTCCTCCTTAAAATGGGTTATGGGTTAGGATCTATCAAACATATTCTTACTAGCATGTATTATATCCTCACTAATCCCAACTTATCTTCTCCAGCATGGCACGCTGCAAGCAGACCGCGCACAAGATGACTGGACCTAGGGGTGTGCCGCGTCACCAGTTGGCGCCGCGCGATGGGGAGGCCTCTGGCAGTCGTCGTCCCCGCCGCAGCCGCGCTGAGTTGCAGGAGGAGATAGAGAGGATGAGGGTGGAGATGAGGAGGATGATGGAGGACTTTGCCGCCACTGGTCGGGAGCACTACCAGGACGTGGCGACGATCGACCGACTGCGGATTTCTGTGGCTCGTCTGATCGAGCAGAGGGACGCTACCTGGGCACGTGAGAACGCGACCAGGGCGAGGCTGCACGAGCTTGACATCTACGTGGAGCAGATCAAGGACTACAACGACACACTGCACGAGGAGGTGCACAGGCTCAACAACGAGCTTAACCTGATCCTGCAGCCACGTGTTGAGGACCCCGAGGATGGGGTGGTTGTTGGTCCTGAGGATCAGGACATGGAGGACATTGACGAGGAGATTGAGCCTCTCTAGGTGATCGTTGAGGAGGACGCCGACGAGGACATCGAGGAGGGCGTCGAGGAGCACGTGGCGGAGGTTGAAAAGGACGGTGTCGTCTCTGACGGGACCGTGGGTGACGACGTCTAGACCAGCAGCAGGACTAGTGATGTCAGTATTTGCACTATTTAGGGTATTGTAATGTCAGTGTTGCCATGAAAACCTTAGCTATGGTTCGAGAACTATGTCGAGTGTTGGTTATGTACCCTGGTTATTGTAATGTATGGTTTGTACTGTATTAAGACTTGATTAAGTAATCTAAGACTCAGTGTGGCTTAATTATGCACAGATGCTTGTTCACACCCGCTCGACTGGTGCTGGTACTTCTGAGGACGGGGCCATTCCGCAAGCACCGCCGATTCCATCCACCTTGGCAGATGCCATCGCCGCCTTAGCCAACGCTACAGCGTTGCTTGCTCAAAACCGGGATGACCGTGGTGGGCACCGTGGCCGCCACCATGATGAGGAAACAACTTATGTGGACTTTACCGACACCCGTCCACCGGTGTTTACCAAAGCGGATGAGCCGCTGGAAGCAGATGGCTGGCTCCGTATCATGGAGCAGAAGTATTGATTCGCTGCACAGAAACCCAGAAGCCATTGTTTACAGCACAGGAACTCCGACGCCCTGCGAGCGCTTGGTTTGCAAACCCCCAGTCAGCCCAGCCAGAAGGGCACCAACTTACTTGGGCGGAGTTTCGCGATGAAGATGAAGTTGGATCAGTTCTTGGCTCTGCAACAGAAGGCATCCACAGTCATGCAATATGTCAGCGAGTTCAACCATCTGTCGTAGTATGCCCCTGAGCATACCAACACCGATCAGAAAAAGAAGGACTGCTTTGTCAGGGGTTTAAACTGCAAGATTCAGCAAAACCTGTCCAACAATCTCAACTGCACTTATCATGAGGCTGTCAACAGTGCCATTGATTTTGAAGAAAGTGACCGCAAGCATCAAGAAGAGAAGAAAAAGAAGAAGTCTAGATCAGCTGGATCTTCTGGCCATCAAAAGCGCTAGAAAATCATCTACCATCCCACTCACCACTCACGTCCCCAGTATCCCCATCAGTAGGTCGTAGTTCGAACTGCTGCTACATCCCACACTTCCAACCAACAAAGCGCCACCCAGCCGAATGCCCCTGGCATTCGCGTAACCACTCCTCAAGCAACATACAACTAACCCTGCTACAATTGTGGTAAGATAGGACATTGGTCCCGCAACTGCCCATTCCCCAAACAGTACAATCAGAATGCGCAGAAGGCTCCTGGTGGACAGCTGCAGCAACAGACTCAGCACCGTGGCCACCAGCAGTAGACCCAGAAGGGAAAAGTTGTGAGGAAAGCAGGATAGGTCTACTACACACAAGTTGGAGACATTCCTGAAGGTGAACCCGTCATGCTGGGTAGGTTCCCGGTCGCAAGTCATCCTGCTATCATGCTTTTCGATTCTGGTGCATCGCATGGCGACGGCATGCCCTGTTCCGGCGAACTGAGCACGGTAACGTTCAAAATTCTTAATGGAAAAGTTTCTACGCTCTAATACAAACATGAAACGATAATAGATATAAGTTGGGATGGAATGGAGAGCACTGGCCACGTTCGAGCTCAAGCTCGGTGACCATGGCGTGCACAGGGACGGCTTTCGACCGTTGGAAGCTCACCTGCGACCAAAAGGTGTCGAGGCTAGGTGCAAACGGTGGATCAGATCATCACGAAGCTAGAACGAAGATCAATTTTGAGTGAAAGGCTTTGGTGACGGCCAATTTCTCCGGTGGCCAAAAGCTCGTTGGTGGCGGTGTGGGTGAGGAGTGAACAAAAACGATGGCCGGCTGTGGTATTTATAGACAGAGGATGAGAGGGGTATGTGGCTAGCGACTTCGCGAACTCGTCCACGCATCCAGAGAGGTGGCTAGTCGGGCGAATCGACAAGAAGATCGCCGGCGGTGCCACCTGCTCGCCATGAACAGAGAAGGGGCAACAATGGCGAGCCGCCACCGCGATGGAGGAGAGGTAAAGGTTCTTCTCCTCTCCTGCCAGCGAGGGCAAGGTCTTCAATGTGCCCAGAGTCATGGTTGGATGGCAGAAGCCGTGGTTGGGCTCGCCGGCGCCACGGCAACGACAAGCACAGAGAAGAGGTATGGAGGAGCACAGTCAAATTACTGTAGCAGAAACCTGATTTTTCTCCCCTTTTTAATTACTCAAAAATTTACATATAAACTTCAAAAATTCTAAAAATAAAAGTTGTGTAGAATTTCAAATACTACAACTTTCATTTAAGGCTCATCTTCAAATTCTTGCTAGATTTGAAATAGGGATTTGAATTTGAAACTTTTGAAATTAAATTCAAGATTTTGTAGAAATTTTCAAATAGAATTTGAAAATCTCAAAACATGAATGTTGTTCAAAATAATGAACCCTACAACTTTCATTTTTAGACTAAAGTCATATTCCCAATATTTTTAAAACTAGCTTTTGAATTTGAGTTTCTTTTAAATAAAAGATTTTTGATTAATTCAAAAAGGAATAATATAGGGTTCCAAATTGAGCAAGCTAAAATAAAAATTAGGGCTAAGTTACCAAAATTGAGGCAAATAATTTTCTTAACAATTTTGATTTAGGGTCAAATGCCCTGTTTGACCAATTATTATTCAAACAAATTAATCCATGCAATTAAATAACAAAGATAACAAGAAAACAATCATTATCATGTGTGCAAAATTTAAGATGCAAAATGATGCTTATGTTCTTAATGCATATGTTAATGCATGATTAACACTTAGAGTGTTACACTTACAGTGCTCCCGTACATGTTTAGAGGTGGCTTGCTAATTGAACCGTCTTTGTTACATAAGGTGAAATCGCTGAAAAGTTTTTTTTAGTAGTGCTTGCTATATGTGTAACAAGAAATATATAGTTCAGCAGCCTAGAATTGAAAAGGTTAAAAGAAATTACAGGAAACTATCTAGTCCTCCTGATTAAAGAGACATTTACCATATTCTGGGTTCCCCATCGATGATACTTTATCATTGCGATGACAGATATAAATCTGATCAACTTTTATGCCACATTCCGCTAACACTTTCGTAATCATGCCGCAAAAATCTCCATACTGAGTTTTATAGTAGCAGTGAAACCTGTGTCAAAACGACATTTATTAGCGTTTAGAACCTTACAAAACCACGCATCATTCACTATATATAGTAAAGACAAACTTTTGAAGATGGTAGCACAAGCAAATAAGGTAAAATGGGGCAAGCACAAGATTTGCTTGTATATTCCTGCAACATAACCGCCTAAATCATATGGCCCACAAGCACCTGTCATTGTCACTAATGACCTCTGACAGTTGGGTCCGTGTCCCAGGTGATTTAGAAGGCTCTGCTGGGCTACACCAGCACCTGATTCTCCGACAGGATTCCATTGCGAAGCCATTACAGAATTACAATATTTCATAATAAAATACATCATAGTAAAGGTGCAGAAATGTTACATAGTACTTAGATTACAGACCGGTTGTCCAAATAGAATTTAAGTGCAGTTATTACAAACCATAATAAAAAGGCAGTAGCAGTGGAACAACGATACAACATACTTAGATAAATGATAACAGGAACCCTGCCCACGGGTCCAACTTCACTCTTCCTCACTTCCTTCCTGAACGATGGTGGCGCAGCAGGGA
The DNA here is from genome assembly GCA_038502445.1 of Eremochloa ophiuroides. Taxonomy (NCBI): domain Eukaryota; kingdom Viridiplantae; phylum Streptophyta; class Magnoliopsida; order Poales; family Poaceae; genus Eremochloa; species Eremochloa ophiuroides. The sequence continues at coordinate 61,817 of JAHLJS010000082.1, forward strand.
GCCAGACAGACCTGCTGCGGTGGTTCTCCTGCAACAGGGGTTAACAAACCCTGAGTACTGGGTACTCCGCAAGACTTACCCAACTAAAGAAAAAGATAAGACTCAGGAATGCAGGCTGAGGGGAGACAAGGTAATGCTTTAGCAAGAGTCAAAGTATTTTGCGGAAAAGCAATATTAAACTTTAATCCTACTTTCAATATTTCAACTCAATACTGTTTTACTCAATAATCATAGATCTTAGTTCTTCCACAAGTATCCTTTGTTTTCAACTTCTTATTTATTCTCAAAAACATCCTAGTTTCGAACCACTTTTCGAGGTGAGTCAGTGGATCAAGTCTCCATAACCGAGGAGCAATGATGATTCGAATCGATTAAGTATCCAGCTGGGGGATCCCTAACCACACTGTATATGTAGAACCTAAGTCTGCATATACCAACCCCGTCCACCACGGCTTTTTCACCCCTTAACCGGTCCTGCGTCACCCGAGAGTACAGTACACCTCCAATCCGGGACTCTAAACCATGAGGGTACATTCTACTCTCGCCATCTCTCCACTCCCAGTGCGTGGTCGTCGGTTCATGCAATAGAGCCATAGGAGTCAGAGCTTTCCGTAGTATGTGGCTAGTTGCAAAGTCTCAATCACAGCAGGCTGACAATGAATGGTCCCTAATTCTTTTCCCGTCGGAAACATTGCATTGGGACTCAACCCAAATACAAGGTAACCAGTGGTCACAAATCCACTTCCGTCGGTGACAAGACATCGGGACTCTAACCCATGTGCACGTCAACCGAATGGAATCATTTTCCCTTTTTTCTTTCTCACAATTCATCAATATTATATCACATAACTCGAAAATAGCATTTTACACAAAAATCTAATTTAATTTAAGAAGGGCTAAGCATTTTTCAAATATTCCATTTAAATCAAGTTTCAGGGTATTATATATCAAGCAGGGAATGCAGCAAATAGGTATCAACCAACTCCTATCAACCTAATGCAATAATTTAATTCAAGGTGATAAATTTATACATCACAAGAGAGGGTTTAAATGCATTAGGGCTTGCCTTGGATTGCATAGAGAGTGGGATCAGGATCGGTGCCGTAGATGTCAAACCCCTGAACCACCTCGGCAATCACCTCCTCAGTAGCAGCCTCAACTTTAACTTCTTCGTTCACGGGCACTGCACGTTTGCAATGATGCATGCTAAATATGATGCAATGATACGGAATACAAGAATCAATAATTAATAATGCATAAACTTGAGCACAACTTTCTTCATATGCAAACCACAATACACCTAGCCTAGACACCCTAGGTCATAAAGGTGTTTGACCTAGAAGCACAATCAATCTTCAAATCACACAAAACCTAAGTCATTAGCATTTAATCCTTTTTTCATTAACCAATTAACCTAAACATAAAATAACCACTAATTAAATTACTTCCAAATGAACCGAAACTTTACCACCAGCTAGACCTTGAGCTCAAACAGTGCCAAAATTAATTTCATAATTTTTGGATTAACAGGGAATTAATTAAAATTGCTCAAAGTTGCACTTTACAATTAATTTACTGATTTTTGATTCATACAGAAAGTACTCAAATCACACAGTTAATATTTTTATTAAATACTATATATCACAGAGAGCATCCACAAATATTTTCACAATTTTTTGATGCAACAGAAATTGTAACAGAAGCGCCTAAATCACATGGCCCACAGGCACCTGTCATTGTCACTAATGACCTCTGACAGCCGGGCCGTGTGCCAAATGATCTAGAAGATCCTGCCGGGCTCCATTAGCGCCCGATTTCCTCCGACAGAATTCCATTGCGAAGCCATTACAGAATTACAACATTTCATAACAAATTACATCAGAGTAAAAGTGCGGAAAGATTATTACATACTTAGATTACAAACCATTTGTCCAAATAAGATTAAGGTGCAAATATTACAGACCATAAATAAAATAATTAGCAGTGGAACGGCGATACAACATAATTAAGTATTTAATGATAAGAACCCTGCCCATGGGTTCAACCTTACTCCTCCTCACTTCCCTCCTGGACCACTGTCACATGGCAGGGGGCGAGACAAACCTCCGACTGCTGTATCCCTGCAACATGGGGTTAACAAACCCGGAGTACTGGGGTACTCCGTAAGACTTACCCGACTAAGAAAAAAATAAGACTCAGGAATGCAGGCTGAAGGGAGTCAAGGTAAGGCTTGAGCAAGAGTCAAAAGTTTTGCAGAAAAGCATTACTATCCTATTTCAATATTTTACTTAATTTTATTTTAATCATAATCCATAGTTCCAAATTCATTCTCATATATCATCATACTTTCAAATTCTTTAATCATTTTCAAAACACCTAGTTCCGAACCACTTTTCAGTTGTAGGTCAAAGGATCAAGTCTCCTTATCCGAGGAGCAACGACGATTCGAATCGATTAGTACCTAGCTGGGGATCCCTATCCACACTGCATATGTAGCCCTTAAGCTTGCATATACCAACTTCGGCTACCACGGCTTTTTTACCCGTGAACCGGTCCGGCGCCACCCGAGAACACAGTACTCCTCTCCTCTCCAGGCACGCCGGCCACGAGGGTACACGCTGCTCTCACCATCTCTCCACTCCCAGTGCGTGGTTGTCGGTTCAAGTAGGGGGCGTTTGGTTGCCTGCACGCAGCCTGAGCCAGGTTCCGCTCGTGCAAAATCAGAGAGTTGTTTGGTTCGTGTATCTTTCGGGCCAGGCACTGCTCATGCAGGCAACCCTCCTCAGCCAGGCTCTGGGGATACGCAGAAATTGGCCGTTTCTGTCGGGCCAGGCTCGCGCGGTGCAGGTGATTAGCCATTTAATAATGTTATTAGTGCATTATTAGTACATATTAAATGATATTAACATATTTTGACTAATATTAAGGAATAATAAGATAACTTAAGAGCTATAAGATAATAGTTGCCTATAATTAATGTCATGATCATGGTTATTTATATATCTTTTATCTCATGCAACTTATTCTCATGCGAGCAACCAAACAGCTTCTTAGGACAGCCTAGCTCATGCAAGCAGGTAACCAAACAACTTGCTCTTGCATGTACTGAGCCTGTCTACCGAGAGCCAGGCTCCTCCCATACGAGCCAGGCTGGGTTCATCCGTGAACCAAACAGGCCCGTAGTAGAGCCACCGGAGTCAGAGCATTCCGTAGTATGTGGCTAGTTGCAAAGTCTCGATCACAGCAGGCCTACAATGAACGGTCTCTGATTCTTTTCCGCCGGCAACATTGCATTGGGACTCTAACCCAAATACAAGTGTCCCAACGGTTTTTAAATCCCTTTCCCGCCGATGGTCAAGCATTGGGACTCTAACCCAAATTCACAACCAACGAACGAAAAACCCCTTTCCATCGGTTACGATACATTGGGGCTGCTACCCAAGTACACAGTCCCCGAACGGACTCATGTCCCTTTCTCCTTTCTCATGATTCGTAGTTATCACATTCACATAGGTCAAAAATAGCCTTCTTATGCAAATCTAGATTGATTAAGTAGGGCTAAACATTTTTGAACATTTTTATTTCTAAACAGGTTTCTGGGGTATTATATATCAAGGCAGGTAATGCAACCATATAGGTGACAAACAACTCCTAACAACACAATGCAATAATAGACTCAATTTATAAATATTTTATAAAACACAAGGCGGGGCTGAATGCACCGGGGCTTGCCTTGGATTGCGTACAGCGTCGGGTCGGTCTCGGTTCCGTAGATGTCGAATCCCTGGACGACCTCCGGAGTGACCTCCTCGGCAGTGGCCTCGACTTGGACTTCCTCGGTGACGAGCACTACACGTATACAATGATGCATGCTTAGCATGGTATGAAGATAATGAATGAAATGCTGAAATGTAAATCATTTAGAGCTTGAGTACAACTTTCCTTCACGGTAAAGTTGTAAGCGTTTTACAGATAGCAAAACGGTGTTTTCATATTTTGTTTTATCGACCATTCTAATAGTCATAGAAAGCCGCTACATAGCTTTACTACAACTAACAAGTGACATCGCTACTTTTGTCAAGGATCACCATGGTGAAAGATCCATGAACCCAATCAATCCAAAAATCACACACACTACAGGGATTATTTACTCAGATCAATTTTATTACCCAATTAACCCAGTATTTAATTAACAAGTGATCAAACAGTTTCCAATCGAGCCCAAACTCAACCAACAGATAGATTTTATTCTAAAATAGTGCCATATAAATTTTCATGATTTTTCGATTGATCTGGAATTTATTAAAATTGCCCAAAGTTGCATTTACTATTTAATATGCTGATTTTTAGTTCGTACAGAAGGTGTCCAAACCCTATATTGAATATTTTTATAAAATACTACATACTTCAGAGAGTACCCACAATTACTTTCGTGATTTTTAGCTGAACAGAAATATTCCTATGAAAATAACAAATAGCAGTACTATTCATTTTAATTTATATTACAAAAGCCACTGAAATTCGCAACAAAATAAGGAAAACGATTTCGGCCCGAGACGGCCCAACAACAGCAGGCCGGCCCAGCTCTCGCCCGTGCGCTCGCCCATGCGCGTGCTCTCCCTCAGGGACGCTGACAGGCGGGACCCCCCTGTCAGCTCCCTCTTCTTCCTCCCGCGCGCTCGCGCGCACGCACACGCAGCGGCTCGCCGCGGATCTCGCCGCCGGTGACTCCAGCTACGAAACCAAACGTGCCAACATGAACCCAGAGCCTAGCGAACACTCTAGCTTAGTTAGCCCCTACCCCACGCCTCCGACGAGCCTTGACTCGCCCATGGTGGATGCGGTGGTACAGTGACCCTGTTCCGGCCGCGGGGGTGCGGTAGAGTTAAAGGAAAAGAGTCGGGGAAGACCAGGAGCTCACCACGGTCCTAGACTGACGGCTGGCTGAGGCTGAGACGGAGCGGAACGGCGAGCTTGACGACGGCGGCGGATGCAGCGGCTCGGCTTCGACGGCGAAATCCCGTTCCGGCGATCCTAGGGGGCGAAATGAAAACCACCGCGAGCATGAGCCGAAGCATGAAACAGAGAGTCACAAACGGGAGGCCGAAAGAGGAGAGGCTCACCACAGCAATCTAGATGTGTGAGGGATGGCTGCGGCGGCACTCCAGCCGGACCCGAGGACGACGACAGGCGTTCCCGGACAAACAGGGCACGAACTTAAACACAAATTGATGCACTGGGTGCGCAAGGGAGTAAGAAGATCAACTGCTCGGGCAATTTGGAAGTGGTGGTCAAGTGCTAGCCAATTTGGCCGGGCAGTGGAGGTGGTCGCCGGCGAGCCGAGATAGAGAAAAGCAGGCAGGGAGGCGACCGGGAGCCTTTAAGGTGGATTTGGGGAGGGGACAGAGGCGAACCGGGGCGGCGCAGGGTCCCCTACTAGCTCGGCTACGACGGGGGGGGGGGCACACGGCCGGCCTGCACGGGCGGCTGCCGGCCCTGTACGCAAACAAAGGAGAGGAGGCAGGCTACTGTAACCATTTGAATGCTCTCAAATCGGTTTTTGGCTCAATTCACTTCATTCTGTGCATCAAATCAAAAAAGTGCAAATATAAAAGTTGTAGCATTTCAAATTCTGAACAACATTGGTTTTGGGACCAAATCCAAATTTTGAATAATTTTGAAAATATTTGAAAGGGGGTAAAACTACTATTTGAAATCCATTTATAATCCTGTTAAATTCTCTGGATCTTTCTCAATAACTTCAAAATCTTCAAAAACAAAAGTTGTCCTATTTGTGGAGCTTCACAACTTTCATTAAAGAAGTTTGGTCAGATTCTTGATAGTTTTCAAATTAGCATTTCAAATTAGAATTTCAAAGTAGTAATTAGGGTTTAACTTAAATTTCTATTAAGGGACTTCAAAAATACCCAAAATAAAAGTTGTTCCATTTTAAAAGATCTACAAATTTTATTAAGACACCATCACCAGATTCCAAGTAGATTTTGATTTAGGGTTTTGGGTCCGATTAGGGCTTAAATTCAGATTTTTCTTTTGATTTAATTTTACTTGCCAATTAGGGATTCAATTGCAACACCAACAAAATTCATAAATAAGTCACTCTAAAATCCCTAAGCACAATCATATGCAGATGCTTAATAATAAACATGATGACATGGCATAATTAATTAGCCGTAATACCCAGGGTATTACAGCCCTTCCCCCTGAAAGAAATATCGTCCCGAGATTTGATAGACGACAAAACCTTAGGGTTAAGTAATGGAAAAGAAAATGTCTCAAGTAAACCTACTATAATTTCCACCATAAAATAATCAGGGGAGTTTATACATGCTACAACCAGAAACTTTACATTTACAATGTAGCGAAGAATTCGGGGAAATTCTCAGCAAGATAGTCTTCAGATTCCTAGGTGGCTTCATCCTCTGAATGTTCGCTCCACTGAATCTTGTACCATCTTGTGGTGGTTCTTCGAGTGACGCGATCTTTTCAATCCAGGACCCGTATTGGATACTCAGAGTAGGTTAGGTCAGGTTGGAGTTCTATCCCTTCAACATCGATGACTAGATCAGGCACCCGAAGACACTTTTTGAGTTGCGACACATGGAATACATTGTGCACAGCTGAGAGGTGATCTGGCAACCTCAACTTATAGGCTACTTTCCCATGACGAGCTATGATCTGAAATGGCCCAATGTATCGAGGAGCTAACTTGCCTTTAACTCCAAATCGACTAATTCCCTTCACGGGTGAGACTTTGAGGTAGACATAATCTCCTGTCTTGAACACCAAGGGACGGCGTCTTTGATCGGCGTAACTTTTCTGTCGCGACTATACAACCTTCAGATTATTTTGTATCTGCCGGACCTTTTCTTCAGTTTCTTCTACCAAGTCAACTCCGAAGAACCATCTTTCCCCAGGCTCAGACCAATTTAGGGGTGTTCGACACCTACGACCATACACCGCCTCGAACGGTGCCATTTTGATACTTTCTTGATAACTGTTATTATATGAGAATTCCGTCAGTGCCAAACACTCATCCCATGATTCTGTGTAATTGAGTGCACATGCCCTCAACATGTCCTCCAACACCTGGTTGACTCTCTCAGTCTGTCCGTCAGTCTGTGGATGGTATGCAGTGCTATGTAGAAGTTTTGTTCCTAGTGAATTATGGAAAGCCCTCCAAAAATTGAAAATGAATTGAGAACCTCGATCTGAGACAATGGTCTTAGGCACACCATGAAGCTTCATCAGATTCTAGATATATAGCTTCGCATAATTCACTGCGGTGTAAATAGTCTTGACGGGGATGAAGTGAGCTTACTTAGTGAGGCGATCAACCACAACCTAGGTTGAGTCAAAACCCCTAGACGTTTTTGGCAGACCCACGATGAAATCCATGCTAATGTCTTCCCATTTCCATGCAAGAATAGGCAGTGGTTGCAGTTCTCCACCAGGCTTCATGTGTACAGCTTTTACTTTCTGACAGGTGTCACACTTTGCTACATATCGAGCGATCTCTATTTTCATCTTGGTCCACCAGAACTTTTGCCTCAAATCTTGGTACATCTTATTGCTCCCGAGGTGAATGGAGAATCTGGTCAAATGTGCTTCATCGAGGATCTTTTGACGCAATTCGGGTAGTTTTGGAACTACTAACCAATCCTTGAACCATATGACACCTTCGTCGTCAATCCTAAAACAATCCGTCGTACCGGCTTGGACTTTCTCCTCGATATGCTTGATGCGTTTGCTTCCTTTCCGAGCTGCGATGATGTAACCGAACCACCTAAATCACGTGGCCCACAGGCACCTGTCATTGCCACTAATGACATCTGACAGCCGGGCCCGTGTTCCAGATGACCTAGGCGGCCTCTGTCGGGCTACATAAGCACCCGTTATCTCCGACAGGATCCCATTGCGAAGCCATTACAGGATTACAACATTTCATAACAAATATATCAGAGTAAGAGTGCGGAAGATTAAATAGTACTTAATATTATAAACCAGTGCTCAAATGAAAATTAGGTGCAGTTATTACAGACCATAATTTAAAAGGGTAGCAGTAGCGATAGAACAACAGTACAACAAGATAGATAAGTATTACACGAACCCTGCCCACGGGTTCAACCTTATTCTTCCTCGCTCTCCTGGATGATAGTGACGTAGCATGGAGCAAGACAAACTTCGGGCTCCTGCGGACTACCTGCAACGGGGTTAACAAACCTTGAGTACATGGGGTACTCCGTCAGACTTACCCGACTAAGAGGTGTAAAATTAGACTCAGGAATGCTGGCTAAGGGGAGTCAAGGTAAGGCTCTAGCAAGAGTTCAAGAGTTTTGCGGAAAAGCATTACTAGTCCTATCTCAATATTTTATTTGAATAATACTATTAATCATTAACCATATCTCCAAGTTCTTTCTCATATATCAACATTCTTTCATTTGATTTATCTATTCAAAAACATCCTAGTTCCGAACCACTATTCGCTGAATGGTCGAAGGATCAAGTCTTCATAACCGAGGAGCAACGACGATTCAAATCGATTAATACCAAGCTGGGGATCCCTATCCACACTGCGTATGTAGCACTTAAGCTTGCATACGCCAACCCCGCCTACCACGGCTTTTTATACCCCGAAACCGATCCTGCGCCACCCGAGCGCACAGTACTCCTCTAGTCTACAGGCACGATGGCCACGAGGGTACACGCTACTCTCGCCATCTCTCCACTCCCAGTGCGTGGTTGTCGGTTCCAGCAGTAGAGCCACCGGAGTCAGAGGCTTCGCGTAGTATGTGGCTAGATGTAAAGTCTCGATCCAGCAGGTCTACAATGAACGGTCCCTAAACCTTTTTCTGACGGAGACAGTACATTGGGACTCTAACCCAAATACCCCTGTCCCTTCGGTTTTTCAAATCACGTTTCCGTCGGTGACAATTGTTGGGACTCTAACCCAATGCCACGATCACCGAGCAGGAAAACCCTTCCTCGTTGATGACGATGAACTAGCTAGGAGCACTGCCAACAAACAAGGACATAACCAGTCCCATAAAATGATTCTTGTGCTTTAGATCATCACAATTTAAAATAGCATTTTTGCAAAACTAACCGTTAGGCATGACTAAGCAGTTTTCAATACTTTTAATAAATCAGGTTCTCAAGTATGGTCAGGTATTCAAGGATGGTAATGCATCAATTGGTTGTCACCCAACTCCTATTAACCTAATGCAATTAATTAACTCAAGTGATAAATATTTTTAAAACAACAAGGAGAGGGGCAAATGCACCGGGGCTTGCCTTGGATGGTGTAGAGAGTCGGGTCCGGGTCAGTGCCATAAATATCAAAGCCCTGCACAACCTCAGCAGTAGGCTCCTCAACTGTCACCTCGGGCTTCACCTCAGTGTTCTCGGTCACTACACGTGTGCAATAATGAATGCATGAATACGCTGCACATGAAATGACAGATGAAAGTTAATAATAATAAAACACACATGTGCACAAAACCCTACCTCGGCTAAACATGATTATTCTAACTCAACATGCCCTAGGTCATAAAGGTGTTTGACCCAAGTTCACAATCAACCCTAAAATCACACAACCCTAAGTTATTAATGTTTTATATTTATTTTTATTAATCATTTAATCAAACATCTATTTAATACATAATTAAACTATTTATATTTGACACCAAACTTCACCAACAGATAGTTCTAGGCCTAAAATAGTACCAATTAAATTTTTATGATTTTTGGACTTACAGGGAATTTATTAAAAATCATCAAATTTCCCTTTATCATTTAATGTGCTTATTTTTAGTTAATACAGAAAGCACTCAAATCCTATATTTCACATTTTTATTAAATTGTACACATCACAAGGAGCATCCACAAATATTTCCACAATTTTTGGTGCAGTGGATTAATTCACACAAAAAGATTAAAACACAATACTATTCATTCTAATTAAAAATGAAAAGCTTTTGTAAATTCTTCGGGAAAATGAAAAACCAATTCAACCCGAGTCGGCCCACTAAGCCACTAGCGGCCCAGCACGGCCCGCCGACGCCCGTGCCTCCACCGAGCCGTTGACGGGGCGTCCCCACCCGTCAGCCTCTCTCTCTCTCGCTCCCCCTTCTTCCTCCCGGCTCCCGCGCGTGCGAGCACGGCGGCTCGCCGCCGGCGGCTCCTCCGGCGAGGAAAACACCACCGAACGACGAGCACGACCCTAGGACACTACTCTAGGGACCCCAAAGGACTAGACACGACCGGTGACGAGCTCGTTGCGGACCATGGCGGCTCGGCGGCGGCGGCAGGCCACACGCCGGCGAGCTCAAGCCAGTTGCGACCAAGATTAAACGTGTTAAGCCTTCAGGGGCTCACCGCGGTTTTGTCTTGCTAGGTGGTTCGATCTGCGACGGTACGGAGAGGCGAGAACAGTGAGGAAGGCGGACGGGGCGGCGCGAACTCCACGGCGAGGTCTTGTTCCGAGGTACCTAAGGCCCCAAACACGGAACCCACGGGGGCATGAGTATCACGGCACCGTATGGAGCACAAAACGCTAGCCGAAACGGGGAGGGACTCACCGAGACGAGCTGGCCGCGTCGAAGTCGCCCACGGCGGCGCTCGGCCAGAGCAGAGGAAGAAAAGCGAGGCGTGCGGCGGACTCCGACCACAACCAACCGACCCAAACGGCTTAGGAGGTGCGCAATGGACCTAATCGGACTACTGCACGAGGGAGAGGATGGAGATGGACGGAGGGGCAGCAATTCGGCCGATGACCGAAATGGGGTGAGGGAGGAAATCGGACGCGGCCGTCGCCTTTAAGCGGCCGGGAGCTCGGGGATAAGGCCGGGAAGGGTCCGGGGCCCCCAGGCGGTCGTGGCTCGACGGTGACAGGGCCATGCCCCGGCCGGACATCGCCGGCATGCGGCGCGGCACTCGCGCGTACCCGCGCCCACTCGGCCGGAACAGTGAGGGGGCCCGGTACTGTAGTTCAGTTAGGGTCAAAAGCTATAGAATTTTGAATTCCTCCTAAACCGCGCAGCTACAGTAGGTGTTCTAAATATAAAAGTTGTGCCAAATGTTATTTAGAACATTTTTGATTTTGACACCATGTTCAAATTCTGCACCAATTTGAATTTATACAAAAGGGGGTAGAATTAGGTTTTGAATTTCAAACTGAATTTTTCAAATTACTTTTAAATTTCCTCTACAACTTGAAAAATGGTCAACATGAAAGTTGTTCTACTTAGTGAGCTTGAAAACTTCTATTAATAGAGTTTTGAAAGATTCAACATATTTTTGAAATTGAAGTTTCAAATTTAAATTTCAATTTAGTAATTTGAGTTTAATTTGAATTCCATAATATAACTTCAAAATCTCCAAAAATAAAAGTTGTTCCATTTTAAAAGTTCTACAACTTTCATTAAGACATTTTCATCAGATTCATTATAGATTTTGAATTAGGGTTTTAGGTCAACTCCAGGGTTTAATTTGACTTCTATTTAATTTTATTTTTGGTTTTTGATTGAGGACTTAATTATACAATCAATACTAAATGAAATCCAATCACTCTAGGGGCCCTAAGCACAATCATATGCAGAAGATTAATAATAAATATGATGATATGCCAGAATAATTAAGCAGTAATACCGGAGGTATTACAGCCTTCCCCCTAAAAGAAATCTCGTCCCGAGATTTGATATAAAAACAAATTTGAAACAAAGTAATGGAAAAGAAAATGTCTTAAGCAACCTAAACCCACCTGATACAAACTAACTAAGGAAACTTGACATGCTACACCATCAGACAATTTCCTCTACAAGGTGGCGAAAAACTCAGGGAAATTCTCGGCGAGATAGTCTTCAGATTCCCATGTGGCTTCTTCTTCAGAATGCTCACTCCACTGAATCTTGTACCATCTGGTTGTCGTCCTTCGCGTGACACGATCCTTTATATCCAAAACCCGAATTGGATATTCAACATAAGTCAAATCCGGCTCTAGCTCTACTCCTTCAACATCGACAACTTGATCAGGTACTTGCAGACATTTCTTGAGTTGCGACACATGGAATACATTGTGTACGGCTGAGAGATGATCGGGCAATTGCAGTTTGTAAGTCACCTTTCCATAACGTTCCAAAATTTAGAATGGTCCGATGTAACGAGGGGCTAACTTCCCTTTGACCCCAAAATGGCTGACACCTTTCATTGGTGATACCTTCAGGTAAACATAATCTCCCACTTTGAATGCCAAAGGTCGACGCCTTTTATCGGCATAGATTTTCTGTCGAGACTGTGCTAACTTTAAATTCTCTTGGATCTGCCTAACCTTTTCTTTTGCTTCATTGACCAAGTCCACGCCATAAAACCATCTTTCCCCAGGTTCAGACTAATTCAATGAGGTACGGCACCTACGACAATAAACTGCCTCAAATGGAGCCATCTTGATACTTTCTTGATAGCTGTTGTTGTATGAAAATTTTGCCAATACTAAGCACTCATCCCACTTGTCAGGGTAATTGAGTGCACAAGCCCTCAACATATCTTCTACTTCTTGATTGACTCTTTCCGTCTGTCCGTCAGTCTGTGGGTGATATGCAGTACTATGCAGAAGTTTCGTTCCCAACGACTTGTGGAAAGACTTCCAAAAGTTTGAGACGAACTGTGTACCCCTATCAAAAATGATAGTTTTGGGTACCCCATGAAGCTTCATAACATTTTTGATGTATAGGTCAGCATAGGTAGAGGCAGGATAAAGAGTCTTGACCGGCATAAAATGAGCCTGTTTGGTGAGACGATCCACAATAACCCAGACGGAGTCAAAACCTCTTGTGGTCTTGGGTAAAACCGGTGATGAAGTCCATACTAATATCTTCCCATTTTCAAGCAGGAACAGGCAATGGCTGCAGCTCTTCTCCAGGCCTCATGTGAACAGCCTTCACTTTCTAACAAGTGTCACATCTCGCGACATACCGAGCAATCTCTATCTTCAACTTTGTCCACCAGAACTTTTGCCTCAAATCCTGATACATCTTGTTGCTGCCCGGATGGATAGAAAACCTTGTCAAATGCGCTTCGTCAAGGATCTTTTGTCGCAACTCTGGCACCTTTGGAACTACCAGACGATCCTTGAACCACAAGACACCATCATCATCAATCTTGAAGCAATCTGCCTTGCCAGCTTGAACCTTTTCCTTGATGTGCTTGATTCCTTTACTTTCCCGCTGAGCGGCAATATCCTCATCTCGGATGGGCGTTTTAATACTAATATTGGCCAGGTTGCCTTGTGGAACTATCTCTATTCTTAATTTTTCCAACTCATAGCACATGGATAGAACATACGGCTTGACTGTCAAACAATTACAGTGCACCGTCCGACTGAGTGCATCGGCGACCACATTCGCCTTGTCTGTGTGATAATGCATTTGAATATCATAATCCTTGACTAGCTCGAGCCATCTTCGCTGTCTCATGTTCAACTCTTCTTGAGTAAAGATGTATTTTAGACTCTTGTGATCTGTGTATACATTGCAAGTACTACCCAGCAAATAGTGACGCCATATTTTCAAGGCATGTACCACAGCTGCTAACTCTAGGTCATGAGTAGGGTAGTTCTCTTCATGTCGCTTGAGCTGTCATGAAGCATAAGCAATGACACGACCCTCTTGCATCAAGACACAACCAAGACCGATACCAGAAGCATCACAGTACACATCAAATGGCTTTTCAATGTCTGGTTGAGCTAGTACCGGTGCAGTGGTTAGCAACTTTTTCAAAGTTTGAAATGCCTTCTCACATTCTGGTGACCAGACAAATTTGACTTGATTTTTCAATAGGTTGGTAATGGGCTTGGCTATTCTTGAGAAGTCCGGAATAAAACGACGGTAGTACCCCGCCATTCCCATAAAGCTGCGGACTTGGTGTACCGTGGTTGGTGGCTTCCAATTCAAGATTTCTTCTACCTTGCTCGGGTCCACGGATACACCTTCAGCAGATAAAATATGGCCGAGAAAAGGAACTCGATCCAACCAAAACTCACATTTGCTGAACTTGGCATATAGCTGGTGTTCTCTTAAGCGAGTTAAGACAACACGAAGGTGGTTGGCATGTTCATCAGGGGTTTTGGAATAAACCAGGATGTCATCTATGAACACGACTACAAACTTGTCAAGCTCGGGCATGAAGACAGAGTTCATGAGGTACATAAAATAGGTAGGTACATTGGTTGGACCAAAAGACATGACCAGATACTCATAAAGGCCGTATCTGGTGGTGAATGCTGTTTTGGAGATATCCTCGGGACGGATCTTTATTTGGTGATAACCAGACCTAAGGTCAATTTTGGAAAAGACCTTGGCTCCAGCTAACTGGTCAAAGAGTAGGTTAATGCGAGGTAAAGGATATTTATTTTTTATGGTGACTTCATTGAGTGGGCGATAATCGACACAGAGTCTAAGTGACTTGTCCTTCTTTTTCACAAATATAGTAGGACAACCCCAGGGAGATGAACTAGGTCTGGTGAAACCCTTATCAAGCAGATCTTGCAGTTGAACTTTAAGCTCGGCTAATTCTTTGGGAGGCATCCTATAGGCTCTACGGGATATAGGTGCAGTTCCCAGCTTCAACTCAATGGTGAACTCCACGTCACGGTCAGGTGGCAGACCAGGTAGATCATCAGGAAATACATCCGGAAATTCACAGACTACCGGAATATTTTGGATTTCCTGGACTGAAGTGGCACACAGTCTCTGCACATATTTTTCCATCATTCTCACATGTAGTGGTAGCTGGATAAGGAGCTGAGATTGACTACCAGGTATACTGACTTTTATGGTCCTATTCAGCACATCGATCAAAGCCTTGTGCTGATACATCTAATTCATTCCTAATATGACATCTATGTCCTGATCCTTGAGTACTATCATGGTGGTTGGGAATATATGCCCACCCAACTCGATAGGTACTCGATGCACTACCTCCTTAGTATTTATACGCCCACTGGACGAATGTATAAGGAAGTTTTCCTTTATTTCCCCAATTGGAATCTCATGCTTGATAACAAATGTACGATTGATGAATGAATGTGATGCACCAGAATCAAAAAGTGTAATAGCAGGGTGACTGGCGACAGGAAACCTACCCATCATGACGGGCTCTCCTGCAGGGATGTCATCCACATGAGTATGGTAGACATGTCCTGCCTTCTTGACAATTTTGACCTTCTGAGCCTGGTGTTGCTGGCCACGGTGCTGATTCTGCTGCTGCTGCTGCTGCTGTCCAGGACCTTTCTGGGCATTTTGATTGTATTTCTTGGGATATGGACAGTCACGAGCCCAATGTCCCATCTTGCCACAGTTGTAGCAAGGATGATTGTAGGTGGTCTGATGTGTATTGATACGAACGCCTGGGGCATTCGGCTGAGTAGTGTTCTGTTGGTTTGAGGTATGAGAAGTGGCCGCGGTGCGTACCACGACTTGCTACTAGGGGTAAGCTGGACGTTTGTGGTGAGTAGGATGATAGATGATCTTCTAGCGTTTTTGACCGCCAGAAAAGCCTGATTTCTTCTTCTTCTTCTCATCTTGATGCTTACGATCACTTTCTTCGTAAGCAATGGCGCTGTTGACGGCTTCGTGATATGAGCAATTAAGGTTGTTGGATAGACTGCGCTGGATCTTAAAGTTTAGGCCCCTGACAAAGCAATCTTTCTTCTTTTGGTCGGTGTTGGTATGTTCAGGAGCATATTGGGCTAGATGATTGAACTGGTTCACATATTGCATAACAGAAGAATCCTTCTGCTGCAGAGCTAAGAACTGATCCAGTTTCATTTTCATTACACCTGCAGGGATGTAATGTGCTTGGAAGGCTTCACGAAACTCTGCCCAAGTAAGCTGACGTCCCTTGGGATGTGCAGACAACAGGTTGGCATACCAGGCACTGGCTGGTCCACGTAGCTGCTGAGCTGCGAACAGTGGCTTTTGGATATCTATGCAACGGATCAAGCTGAACTTTTGCTCCATAGTACGGAGCCAATCATCGGCCTCTAGGGGTTCATCGGCTTTTGTGAATACTGGGGGACGTGTTTCAGTGAAGTCCACATAGGTTGTTTCCTCATCTTCACGGCGGCCTCGACGCCCGCCACGGTTCTCTTAGTTTTGGGCCATAGCATTGGCTGCGTTGGTCAGGGCTGCGATGGCATCGGCTAAGGTTGGTGGAATGGGTGGTGGGTAGGGAGCAGCTCCTTCATCGGAAGTACCGGCACTAGTCGAGCGAGTGTTGACCATCTGTTTTTAAGACAACCAACTAAGGACTATTGCATAATTAAAACATAGTAGCATTACAACTTAAAACATTAAATACAGCAACGTTCAACACACACGAACATAACAAGTTCCACCCCAGACTAAGGTTCTTGGCACGACGATTACAACACTCGGATAACAGAAGGCTAAAGTCACTAGTCCTAAGACTAGCATAGTCGATGACGACAATCTTCCTCCTCGTCGTCCTCCACGACGACCACATCCTCCATTGGGTCGACTGCCTCAATGTAACCGTGCTCCGTAGCCTCACTGTCATAATACTCCTCATCGGGTCCTATGACAACACCTTCCTCAGGCTCCTCCTCCCGTGGAACTAGAATCGGATTAAGCTGATTGTTCAGCCTATGCACCTCCTCGTGCAGCATACCATTGTTCCACTCAAGGTTCTCAACATACCCCTCCAGCTCCTCAACCCTCTCACGGGCCATGCCCTCCTGCTCCAAAGCCTGATCCCTCTCCTGAGTCAGGCAGTCGATCTCCCGCCGTAGGTCTCTGTTGGTCCTCACATCCCGGTAGTGATCAGCCCGGGCCACTTGGAAGTCCTCCCGCATGAGACTCATCTCCCTGTGCAGCTCCTTGATCTCCTTCTTCAACTCCTTGCGGCTGCGGCAGGGTGGACGCTGCCAGACGCCTCCTCACCGTCGCGCGGTGCCAACTGGTGGCGCAGTACTCCACGGGGTCCAGTCATCTTGCATGCAGTCAACTTTCAACGTGCCAGCTGGAAAGGTAAGTTTGGATTAGTGAGGATATAATAGGCTAGCAAGAATAGATGTGATAGATCCTAACCTATAAACCCACTTTTAAGGAGGAAGTCATTATCATGTGTGATTATCATGATGCATGCACGTACTTACGAATTTTAAATCATGCAATATAAATCAAAGCATAAATAATTTAAACATAGGGCTAATATTAATAATGTTGTTCCACCTGCTACCATAACCATAATAAGATAATTATAGAACAAGATAAGAACTACCGAGTAAGATAAGAATGTAAGCAGTTTGGACTCAAAATAACAGTTTAAGTTTTTATGATCTAAAACATTTTGAAGTTTTCGAAAAGTAACCCGCAATGATTTAGCAATGGAATGCTCTGATACCAGCTGTAACAGAACCGCCTAAATCACGTGGCCCACAGGCACCTGTCATTGCCACTAATGACATCTGACAGCCGGGCCCGCGTTCCAGATGACCTAGGCGGCCTCTGCCGGGCTACATAAGCACCCGTTATCTCCGACAGGATCCCATTGCGAAGCCATTACAGGATTACAACATTTCATAAAAAATATATCAGAGTAAGAGTGCGGAAGATTAAATAGTACATAAATAGGTGCAGTTATTACAGACCATAATTTAAAAGGGTAGCAGTAGCGATAGAACAACAGTACAACAAGATAGATAAGTATTACATGAACCCTGCCCACGGGTTCAACCTTATTCTTCCTCGCTCTCTTGGACGATAGTGACGTAGCACGGAGCAAGACAAACTTCAGGCTCCTGCTGACTACCTGCAACGGGGTTAACAAACCCTGAGTACATGGGGTATTCCGCAAGACTTACCCGACTAAAAGGTGTAAAATTAGACTCAGGAATGCAGACTAAGGGGAGTCAAGGTAAGGCTTTAGCAAGAGTTCAAGAGTTTTCCGGAAAAGCATTACTAGTCCTATCTCAATATTTTATTTCAATAATATTATTAATCATTAACCATACCTCCAAGTTCTTTCTCATATATCAACATTCTTTCATTTGCTTTATCCATTCAAAAACATCCTAGTTCTGAACCACTATTCGCTGAATGGTCGAAGGATCAAGTCTCCATAACCGAGGAGCAACGACGATTCGAATCGATTAATACCTAGCTAGGGATTCCTATCCACACTGCGTATGTAGCACTTAAGCTTGCATACGCCAACCCCGCCTACCACGGCTTTTCATACCCCGAAACTGGTCCTGCGCCACCCGTGAGCACAGTACTCCTCTAGTCTCCAGGCACGACGGCCACGAGGGTACACGCTACTCTCGCCATCTCTCCACTCCCAGTGCGTGGTTGTCGATTCCAGCAGTAGAGCCACCGGAGTCAGAGGCTTCCTGTAGTATGTGGCTAGTTGCAAAGTCTCGATCCAGCAGGCCTACAACGAACGGTCCCTAAACCTTTTTCTGACGGCGATAGTACATTGGGACTCTAACCCAAATAACCCTATCCCTTCGGTTTTTCGAATCCCGTTTCCGTCGGTGACAATTGTTGGGACTAACCCAATGCCACGATCACCGAGCAGGAAAACCCTTCCTCGTTGATGACAATGAACTAGCTAGGAACACTGCCAACAAACAAGGACATAACCAGTCCCATAAAATGATTCTTGTGCTTTATATCATCACAATTTAAAATAGCATTTTTGCAAAACTAACCATTAGGCATGACTAAGCAGTTTTCAATACTTTTAATAAATCAGGTTCTCAAGTATGGTCAGGTATTCAAGGATGGTAATGCATCAATTGGTTATCACCCAACTCCTATTAACCTAATGCAATTAATTAACTCAAGTGATAAATATTTTTAAAACAACAAGGAGAGGGGCAAATGCACCGGGGCTTGCCTTGGATGGTGTAGAGAGTCGGGTCCGGGTCAGTGCCATAAATATCAAAGCCCTGCACAACCTCAGCAGTAGGCTCCTCAACTGTCACCTCGGGCTTCACCTCAGTGTTCTCGGTCACTACACGTGTGCACTAATGAATGCATGAATACGATGCACATGAAATGACAGATGAAAGTTAATAATAATAAAACACACATGTGCACAAGACCCTACCTCGGCTAAACATGATTATTCTAACTCAACATGCCCTAGGTCATAAAGGTGTTTGACCCAAGTTCACAATCAACCCTAAAATCACACAACCCTAAGTTATTAATGTTTTATATTTATTTTTATTAATCATTTAATCAAACATCTATTTAATACATAATTAAACTATTTCTATGTGACACAAAACTTCACCAACAGATAGCTCTAGACCTAAAACAGTACCAATTAAATTTTTATGATTTTTGGACTTACAGGGAATTTATTAAAAATCATCAAAGTTCCCTTTATCATTTAATGTGTTGATTTTTAGCTAATATAGAAAGCACTCAGATCCTATATTTCACATTTTTATTAAATTGTACACATCATAGAGAGCATCCACAAATATTTCCTCAATTTTTGGTGCAGTGGATTAATTCACACAAAAAGAATAAAACACAATACTATTCATTCTAATTAAAAATGAAAAGCTTTTGTAAATTCTTCGGGAAAATAGAAAACCAATTCAAGCCGAGCCGGCCCACTAAGCCACTAGCGGCCCAGCACAGCCCGCCGACGCCCGCGCGCGCACGCCCGCGCCTCCACCGAGCCGCTGACGGGGCGTCCCCACCCGACAGCCTCTCTCTCGCTCCCCCTTCTTCCTCCCGGCTCCCGCGCGCGTGCAAGCACGGCGGCTCGCCGCCGGCGGCTCCTCCGGCAAGGGAAACACCACCGAACGACGAGCACGACCCTAGGACACTACTCTAGGGACCCCATAGGACTAGACACGACCGGCGACGAGCTCGTCGCGGACCATGGCGGCTCGGCGGCGGCGGCAGGCCACACGCCGGCGAGCTCAAGCCAGTAGCGACCAAGATTAAACGCGCTAAGGCTTCAGGGGCTCACTGCGGTTTGGCCTGGCTAGGTGGTTCGACCTGCGACGGTACGGAGAGGCGAGAACGGTAAGGAAGGCGGACGGGACGGCGCGAACTCCACGACGAGGTCTTGTTCCGAGGTACCTAAGGCCCCAAACACGGAACCCGCTGGGGCATGAGTATCATGGCACCGTATGGAGCACAAAACGCTAGCCAAAACGGGGAGGGACTCACCGAGACGAGCTGGCCGCGTCGAAGTCGCCCACGGCGGCGCTTGGCCGGAGCAGAGGAAGAAAAGCGAGGCGTGCGGCAGACTCCGACCACAACCAACCAACCCAAACGGCTTAGGAGGTGCGCAATGGACCTAATCGGACTACTGCACGAGGGAGAGGATGGAGATGGACGGAGGGGCAGCAATTCGGCCGATGACCGAAATAGGGTGAGGGAGGAAATCGGACGCGGCCGTCGCCTTTAAGCGGCTAGGAGCTCGGGGATAAGGCCGGGAAGGGTCCGGGGCCCCCAGGCGGTCGTGGCTCGACGGTGACAGGGCCATGCCCCGGCCGGACATCGCCGGCGTGCGGCGCGGCACGCGCGCGTACCCGCGCCCACGCGGCCGGAACAGAGAGGGGGCCCGGTACTGTAGTTCAGTTAGGGTCAAAAGCTATAGAATTTTGAATTTCTCCTAAACCGTGCAGCTACAGTAGGTGCTCCAAAAATAAAAGTTCTACCAAATTTTATTTAGAACATTTTTATTATTACACCGTGTTCTAATTCTGCACCAATTTGAATTTATACAAAAGGGGATAGAATTAGGCTTTGAATTTTAAACTAAATTTTTAAAATTACTTTTAAATTTCCTCTACAACTTGAAAAATGGTCAACATGAAAGTTGTTCTACTCAGTGAGCTTGACAACTTCTATTAAGAGAGTTTTGAAAGATTCAACATAGTTTTGAAATTGAAGTTTTAAATTTAAATTTCAATATAGTAATTTGAGTTTAATTTGAATTTCCATAATATAACTTCAAAATATCCAAAAATAAAAGTTGTTCCATTTTAAAAGTTATAAACTTTCATTAAGACATTTTCATCAGATTCATTATAGATTTTGAATTAGGATTTTAGGTCTATTCTAGGGTTTAATTTGACTTCTATTTAATTTTATTTTTGATTTTTGATTGAGGACTTAATTACACAATCAATACTAAATGAAATCCAATCACTCTAGGGGCCCTAAGCACAATCATATGCAGATGATTAATAATAAACATGATGACATGGCAGATTAATTAAGCAGTAATACCAGAGGTATTACAGATGATCTCATCACGGATGGAGGTCTCAATACTAATGTGGTTCAAACTGCCATGTTCAACTATTTCTACCCCTAACTTCTCTAGTTCATAGCATAAAGAAAGGTCTCGGGGCTTTACTGTCAAACAATTGCAATGAACCTTCCGACTGAGTGCATCAGCAACTACATTTGCCTTACCCGGGTGGTAATGCACTCCAATGTCGTAATCCTTGATCAACTCGAGCCATCTTCGCTGTCTCATGTTCAACTCTTCTTGGGTAAATATATACTTTATGCTCTTGTGATCGGTGTAGATCTTGCAAGTACTGCCGAGCAAATAGTGACGCCAAATCTTCAATGCATGGACCACAGCGGCTAATTCTAGATCGTGAGTGGGATAATTCTCTTCATGGCGCTTAAGTTGTCGCGACGCATAAGCAATGACTCAGCCCTCTTCCATCAAGACACATCCCAGACCAGTTCCAGAAGCGTCGCAGTACACGTCAAAGGGCTTTTCAATGTCCGGCTGAGCTAGGACTGGTGCAGTGGTCAACAATTTCTTCAAGGTCTGAAATGCCTGCTCACACTCAGGTGACCAGACAAACATGACCTCATTCTTCAATAGGCTGGTAATGGGCTTGGATATTTTGGAGAAATCCGAAATAAAGCGACGGTAATATCCGCCATTCCCATAAAACTACGGACTTGATGCACTGTGGTCGGTGGTTTCCAATTCAAGATCTCTTCCACCTTGCTTGGGTCAACCGATACACCTTCGGCCGATAGGATATGTCCAAGAAACGGAACTCTGTCCAGCCAAAACTCGCACTTGCTGAACTTGGCATATAGTTGATGTTCTCTCAAACAAGTTAGGACTACACGAAAATGTTTGGCATGTTCTTCAGGATTTTTGGAATAGACAAGTATGTCGTCGATGAACACGACCACAAACTTGTCGAGTTCGGGCACGAAGACGGAGTTCATGAGATACATGAAGTAGGCAGGGGCATTGGTTAGGCCGAAAGACATAACCAGATACTCGTAGAGACCATATCTGGTGGTGAAGGCTGTTTTGGGAATATCCTCAGGACGGATTTTTATTTGGTGGTACCCAGATCTGAGGTCAATTTTAGAAAACACCTTGGCCCCAGCAAGTTGGTCAAAAAGTAGATCTATGCGAGGCAAAGGGTACTTGTTTTTTATGGTGACCTCATTGAGTGGACGGTAATCGACACAGAGTCTGAGGGAACTGTCCTTCTTTTTAACAAAAATAGCAGGACAACCCTAGGGGGATGAACTAGGTCTGATGAAACCCTTATCCAACAGATCCTGCAACTGAACCTTCAACTCTGCTAATTTCTTGGGTGGCATCCTATATGCTCTACGGGAAATAGGTGCTGTTCCTAGCTTCAGCTCAATGGCAAATTCTACATCATGGTCAGGGGGTAAACCAGGCAATTCGTCAGGGAATACATCCGGGAATTCACAGACCATCGGAATGTTTTGCACCTCTTTAACTGCGGTTGCACATACCCTACCAACTGCTCTTTGAGGTATTGGAAGTTGGATAAGAAGTTGAGTTTGACTATTAGGCAAGTTTACCCTGATGGTTCTATTCAGCGCATCTATGAGAGCCTTATGCTGATACATCCAATTCATGCATAGTATCACATCTATATCCTGATCCTTCAGCACTATCATTGAGGTCGGGAATATATGCCCGCCAAGTTCTATGGGCACCCGATTTACTATCTCTTTAGTACTAATGTGCCCTCCGGGCGATTGTATAAGGAAATTTTCCTCTATCTGCCCAATCGGAATTTCATGCTTGACAACAAATGTACGATTGATGAATGAATGCTCTGGCCGAATCGCTGCTGTACGTGTGCGCGAGCCTGCTAGCCACCGCGCCATGTTTTGAAACCTAGCCCAGGATGTGCGGAAAGCCACGGGGAACACGTTGGTACCCTCCCCTTTGACGGAACCCTCACCGGCGGTGAGGAATCGGCCGGTCAGCCGCTGCCGACGCTCGGTCAGAGAGAGAGAAAGAAGAAGGACCGTCGAACAAAAATTCGACTAAGTCCAGGGGGTTAAGTGAAACGATATAGACTCAGGTGAATAATCTTATTTGGACTGTGGGTTGTTTCGGGTTAACCCCGAGGGCCTTTTCACAAAGTAGCCGGGGTGCCGCGCGGGCAGGCCGAGCTGGGCCGCCTCTGTGCTGGCTGGACCAAGCCGAGTGGATTCCGGCCCACTGCCGTTTTTCCTTTTCTGATTGTTTTACAAATTTCATGAGTTATTGAATAGTGTCTGTTCTTGTTATTTTCATAGCCATTTATTCAGAAGTGATAAAATTATGAAACTTTGTGTGAATGTTCTTCATGATGTGTACTGTTACATAAAAATATGATTTATGCATTTTCAGTACTTTTATAATGTTTTAAAATTCAACCTTTTAACTAATAAATGACTTTTCCATGATTTATATAGCTCAAAATATTATTCTATTTATTCTAAAAATTTTTGTATGTGCTATACATGCTACTGTTTACCTTCACAAAAATTTTAACACTGTTTTGATAACTTTCACTGTTATAACTATTTTCAGCCCATTTTAAATATTGTTTTTCATTAATAAATAAAACACCAAATCCATTAGTATGATTCATGATTAAGTTAAGTGCTTTTGGTATGTTGTGTGAAGCCCATGGAACACTTCACCCATTATGTTCCATGGCAATGGTGATGTTTTGCTAGTTGACCCTAGTTGGTGATTTGTAATTATTATTTTATGCATTATTAGGAAAATAGAGATAGGTTTTGTTAGCTTGCAACTTTATTGTGAATACCATGTTATGTCTATTCATGTATTGCTCTGTAAGGTTGTAAACTTCTCCACCGGAGAAGAAACATGCACGTACTCAGTAAATTAGGAATCAAATAATGTTTGTTATTTCATGTGATATATTCACCCTAGTTTTGTTTTCCGGCTAAGGTTATGTGCACGGCATAATCATAACATCGTACGATTCACATGCATATAGGATCGGAGGAGAATCTAGTAGAATACGAGATCGTCAAGGAGGAGAAACCTCAAGAGTTGCCGCGTGAAGGCGAAGAACCGAATTCTGACTCACTCCCAGAGTGCCCTAACCACGGACCCTCAACATTTCGCCGAGGCAAGCCCCGGACATTTTATACGCCTATCTATTCTATTTCTGAATTACATTTGAGTACTTTACCTTTATCAAATTGTGCATTAAGTTAATAGGATATGATTGATACCGTTGATGCATTACCTACCTTGACTAGAAACATTTATCATTTTTTTATACTAGACAGGACCGCTCTATGCTTAGTAATGTTTAGACCGGTAGAAGTCGGGTGATTTCCGGTCACCTGCGAGATATAGGTGATCACTATTTTCTAGAATACCTGTGAATCATATTGAGGATAATAATTGGAGACCGGACGGGACTTTATTGTAGATGGTGCTACAAGGTTTGCCTGTACCCTATCCCGTCTGTGTCGATTAGGAACCATCCGATGTCTGAACCTTGGTTGAGATTGAATGTACCTTCACATAATGTCCGGATAACTCGTTCCGACCGTGAAACTGTAAACCCATTCGAGCTGAAGTTTGGACTGTTAGCATTTCTAGGAGGAGAGTAATGAAGGAAGGGTACTAGTTCAAGATCATGAATTGCAACGGCTCTGTCCGGGACTACCGGCTTTCATGTGAGACCGTATTACCATTGGTTTTGCGAAGCGGTCCAATTTCACCGTCAAATGTGGTAAACGGTGATCTGCGAAACCCCGACGAGGGAATAGCGGGTGAGTGATACGGGCTTTATCCAGCTGGATTAATTCGATTCGAATCGCCATCTCTCCCAGTTAGCGAGAAACTTACCCCGGCTCTAGCATCGTAGATTAATCAATGAAATGAGAAAGGTAGGTTATAATAATATGATCACTGTGATGCTCTATAATCAAGTGTTTGGCATAGGATAGAACAAATGTAGATGGATAAAGGATTATTAACCCTGTTGTTAAAACTAAAAAGTAGGAATTATTTAGTAAGCTTTTTCTGCAAATGATGCTAGCCAAATAAAACCCCAGATGTAGCCTTGCATATCCTTGGAGTCTTTTATTTTCTCTCTGACGGGTAAGTCTTGCGGAGTATAATTGAGTACTCAGGGTTTATTCCCACATGTTGCAGGTGACACCCTATATGAGGGTTATTGTATTACTTGCTTCAGTCCAGTTGAGGACTCAGAAGAATAGACCAGTGGGCATGGTCGTATTTCGTATACTTATCTACTCTACTATATAATGGAGGTAGTACTATACTGGCAATAAAGAGTTTAAAACTAAGTTAGTATTGTATAATATTTGAACTTGGGTTGTAATATTATTTTATCAAACTCGGTTTGTAAAATGATCTTTCGCTACTACTCTGTTTGTAATATATGATATTCCCTTAACTATGTGCGATCCTGTTGTAAAGTTGATTTACCGAGGTACTTCGTGACTCTCAGTGGACTACCGGGTTTATGTCAGAGAGTATAACTAAGTCAACACTGTTGCGGGGATTGTTATGCTTAATCTTGCATAAGTTGATCAGTTCTGTCACAGCTGGTATCAGAGCAGGATTAAGGGTAATATCATGTTAAGTATTTCAAAAACGAAAGCTTTTTGATTTTACAAAACCTATTTTGTTTAAAAACCTAGGTGATAAGGTTGAAAATTTTGAGTCTTGCCAGTTACACCTCCAGCTAAGCCCATATAAGTACTACCAGGTGGCTTATATAAGTACTAACTTGGGAAAGGGATTTATTTTCTCGCAAATTTTATTTTGTTATTTGGATCAATTACCTCTACGCCCAGGTAAGCAAGTAAGAACGACCATGTTGCTACCCTATGATCAAATGGTAGAGGTAGCCGACCATCTTGCTGTCCGATGGTCAATTGGTAGTGGTGGCCTCCATATAGCAATATATGGAGTATAAAGTGTGTTGTATTACATTTGATATATCTCTGTTGGGGTTGGGCTAAAATGAATTCTCTACAGGTACGCTAACTACGAAAAATCTAAACTAGTTGACGATTAGTTATATATCGAGAGAGTACGTATGTATGCCACCGTCTATATCGTTAGTAGAATCTATGATTCTAGGATTGTGAGGTCAAATAGGATGAGCATACATCATGTTTAATAAGTTCATTCACTTCATTGCATAAAATCCTCCCCTTATATATAAGACTTATTTATTAAAATATGTCTCCTTTCCTAAGAAAAACCCTTTTCTCAAAGTATTTCATGCTTAAAGATAATGAAGTCTTCCCTGATCACTAAAGATGGCTCAACTATTAATAGTACCCACCATATTTGATGCAGATGTCTCACACACCTGCTAACGGTCATGAGGGTGATAGTTCTGGATCATCAGATCTTCCTCCACCACCTTCTGTAGCTGAAGTTTTGGCACCCCTATTAGGAGGTCAAGAGAATATGGAAGTAGCCTTAAATGTGATTGCTCAGAACACAACACCAGGGCGTCAGCATCGTCATGAGCATGGACCAAATCCTCATAGTGGTTATAAGGACTTTTTAGATACCAAATCTTCGGTATTCACTCAAGCAGAAGGACCTCTGCAAGCCGATGAATGGCTTAATACAATGGAGCAGACTTTTCGTCTTCTCAATTGTACTGAGCAACAAAAGACTGAGTTTGCAGCCCATAGGCTTTAGGGTCCAGCTGCTACTTGGTGGACCAATTATCTGACCACCATACCAGAGGGGACTAAGCCGACATGGGATGAATTCAAGGAGGCTTTTCGGGGTCATCATATCCCTGAAGGTTTGATGGGGATTAAGTTGAATGAATTCCTGAAGCTCACTCAAGGTACCAAAACCTTGACTGAGTATACTCATGCTTTCAATCACTTGTATAAATATGCCCCTGAGCATGTGAACACTCAGCAAAAGAAGATTGACTGTTATATGAGGGGTTTAACTCCAAAGCTTCAGAAAGGTTTACCTCTTTCCAAGTGCACCACATTCAATGAGCTTGTTAGTGATGCTATCAAGCTAGAAAATAAAAGGCGTCTGTGTCAAGATGATAAGAAGCGCAAGGAGCCATTTGCTGCTGGTTCATCCCAGCAGCCACGGCAAACCCAAATAGTATAGAGGGCTCAGTACCGTCCACCTATCAAGCGGTACAGGCCACCCCAGCAGCAGAAATCCTAGCAGAATGTTCAACGTCAACAGGCTTATCTAGTGGCAATACCAAAGGGATTTCAAGAAGGCTCTAAAGCCCCCTGTTATAATTGCGGCACGGTAGGACATTTTGCCCATGAATGTCCTCAACCGAAATGTAATTATTCAGCGGCACCACAAAACTTCCAAAACCGCAACAAGAAGCAAGGTAATGGACCACGCATGGGTCGTGTCCATTATACTACCCTGGAAGAAGCCCCAGAAGGAGAACCGGTGATCGCTGGTATGTTTCTTGTGAATCACCAGCCTGCCATTATTTTGTTTGATTTTGGATCATCACATTCATTCATCAATCAATTATTTGCATCCAAGCATCAGTTTCAAATTAGTATCTTGAAAAGTGGGTTTGTAATCAACTCAGTTGGGGCTGAGACAGAAACAAAACAAATAGTTTGGGAAGCAATAATTAATATTGAAGGAAAAAATTATATGACTCATCTGGTTGTACTGCCAAGTTTGGGTCTAGACATAATCCTAGGTATCAACTGGATGAGAGAACATGGGGTGATCATTGACACCACCAAAAGGTTGCTTCAATTAGAGGAACCAGATGGTAGTGGTATTTTTCAAGTATCACTTCCTGTAGAACCCATGCTCCGAAACTTATCTCTTTTGCTACCAAAGCAAGGAGCTTGGAAGAAATTCCAGTGGTGTGTGAATTTCCGGATGTATTTCCTGATGATTTACCCGGATTACCACTAGATTGGGATATAGAGTTTGCTATTAAACTTGCACCTGGTACCGCCCCTATCTCTAGAAGACCTTATAGGATGCCACCAAATAAATTAGCAGAACTTAAGACTCAGTTGCAAGAATTGTTGGACAAGGGTTTGATCCGACCTAGTTCTTCCCCATGGGGGTGTCCCGCCATATTTGTGGAAAAGAAAGATAAGACTTTACGTATGTGCGTGGACTATCGCCCATTAAATGCTGTAACAATAAAAAACAAGTATCCATTGCCAAGGATTGATATCCTGTTTGATCAGTTATCTCAGGCAAAGGTGTTTTCTAAAATTGATCTAAGATCGGGTTATCATCAAATTAAAATCTGACCTGAAGATGTTCCCAGGACAGCCTTCTCTACTCGTTATGGATTATACGAGTACTTGGTAATGTCTTTTGGTCTTACCAATGCACCTGCCCACTTTATGTACTTGATGAACTCGGTATTTATGCCCGAGTTGGACAATTTTGTGGTAGTGTTCATTGATGATATCCTGATATATTCTAGAAATGAAGAACACGCTGAACATCTACGGATAGTCTTGACTAGACTTAGAGAGCATAAGTTATATGCTAAGTTCAGCAAGTGTGAATTCTGGCTTCGAGAAGTTAAATTTTTGGGACATGTTTTGTCAGAACATGGAATCTCGGTAGACCCCGACAAAGTACAACAGGTGTTGGATTGGAAATCTCCCATTACTGTAACTGAAGTTCATAGTTTTCTGGGATTAGCCGGATACTATCGACGCTTCATTACAGATTTTTCCCGAATTGCCAAACCAATGACTCGGTTATTACAGAAAAATGAGAAATTTGTTTGGACACCAGAGTGTGAAGAAGCCTTCCATACTTTGAAGAAATTATTGACCACTGCCCCTGTTTTAGCACAACCGGACATTGAAAAGCCTTTCAATGTCTGTTGTGATGCTTCAGGCATTGGCATCGTCTGTGTCCTAATGCAGGAAGGTCGAGTCATTGCCTATGGTTCACGACAGCTACGCAAGCATGAAGAGAATTACCCGACCCATGATCTGGAGTTAGCAGCTGTAGTACATGCTTTGAAAATCTGGAGGCATTATCTGTTAGGAAATCTGTGTCATATCTTTACAAATCATAAAAGCCTCAAATATATTTTCACGCAACCAGATCTGAACATAAGACAAAGAAGATGGTTGAAATTAATCAAGAACTATAATTTAGAGATACATTATCATCCGGGAAAGGCTAACGTTGTAGCAGATGCCCATAGTAGAAAGGCACGATGTAAGTATTTGGAAGTATCTGCAGGAGAAAATTTTGATCTCAAGCATCCTGCAGTGCTAAGACGTTTGAGTATTTAAATTTATAAGTTTTGTGACTTAAGTAGATGAAAAAAAATTCTATCAAGGTGGTATTTAAAATTCAGACATACTATAGATGCCATGGTCACCACCAAATACCAAATTTCCGTTACATCAATGTTTGGACACATGTAAGCATTAAATGTTGATAAAAACTAAAATTAATTTGAGGCGAATCTTTTGAGTCTACTTGGATCATGATTGGACACTTATTGCAAAAGTTAATACGCCTGCTGCTCCATGGCCTGTAGCCGGAACTTGAGCTCGTTGTTCTGTGTGGCGTGCAGAGTCACGTTGCGATGAAGATAACGACAGACACCAAGCTCTGATTTTTGAGCGAGCCGCATTTCCCTGGTAAAACTACGGCTCAAAGTATAATCATTTCAAAAGCTTTACTTGGACAACTTCCACCGCTGAATCATCTTTCACTCTAAACTCGGTATTTTTATAGATGGGCGCCATTTAGCATTCCTCCTGGCTATCTCTCTTGTTCTCATTCCTCTTCACACATGTTTTCTCGAGGGCTTCGTCTGGGAGAGGAGGCGAGCGGAGGAAGGATCCCTCGGCCTACGTCTCGCGGCCTCCAAGAATCGATGATGGCGTCACGCAAGTCAGTGGCATAGAAGACAGGTGCAGGACGCGCACTGGACCTCGGGTTCCAATTCCCCAGGCATGCCCATCGATTCCATCGTGTCGGGTGCAGATCCAAATGAAGGAAAAGGTTTCCCACTGATTACCTGCAACAAATACGGAAAGTGGCAATTTGTGCGGCGTGTATCGAAACAACCATGGAGCTGTGGCTAGGTATTTTACTGCTGCCCTGGGCACAATGTGAGTCTAGGCGACCTTGAGTCATTTTTTTGGATTGTTTAGTTTTCGTTGTTTTGATTTTAGGGTACTTTGATCTTTGTTGTAGTGCAATGGTTAGAAACTTAATGCTAAAGTTATAAAGGGGTTTTGTGAAGGTGAACAGCATCGAGAGTATCGTAGTCGTAGTAGATGATATTCTATTTTTTTTTAATAAATGTAATTTCTGGTGTTTCTTAGATTCTGTGTCTGTAGATACTTAGAATTTTAAAAATGTTCGGATGTGATTTAAGGATCGTAAGACTTTTTTCTTTCTAATTGTATTCAACGTTGCCTGAGATTATTTCTAGAATCCGACACCAGAATTTTTCTATTTCCATTGATCCAACTTTTGACGCATGCATGCTGAGGCAGCAGCAGCGGAGAGAGACGACAACGTGATTCCTTGCATGCATCCAATTCCAGACGAGACGGCACCGAGACTCCGAGAGAGACGACACAGTGATTCCTGTACATCCGATCCGGGAGCCTGTCATCGTAGGTCTGTCACACGTCGGCCAGCACCAGAGATTCTTGTAGTACACCCGTGACAAAAAAGTTTTCTCACCGGTGCCCCGTTTAGATCCCAGTTGCAGTTGCAATTTTGCACTGTAGCACGTTCGTTTGTATTTGATAATTTTTGTCCAACCATGACCCAAGTAGGCTTAAAAGATTCGTCTCGTGATGTACATGCAAAAAGTATAAACATGCAAACATTTCGTCTACATTTAATGTTCCATGCATGTGCCGCAACGTTGATGTGACTAGTTTCAGAGTTTTCTCCGCAAGGCCATGACCCCTCTCCTCTGTCTCGGTTTTCCAGGTGATGATGGGATCGGCACTAATCTTTTTGAAAGGCGTCTCGTGGTCTCGTGGTTATATTTCAGCCAAAGACTTCTGGATCGTGGATTTGGATGGTTATGGTTGACTGGAGTACATGCATGCCTGCTTTGATTCCCTGGCCGCAGCCTAGTACCGAGGCCCTGTTTTGTTGACCACAATCCCATCAACAAGAGAGAGGGGGAGAAGGTGCAGAATCTGTAATAAATAGTGGAATCCGTGCCGTGTACAATGCTGTTTAAGACGGAGTGCTCACTTCATCCCAAAATAAAATGCAAATAATAGAAATGTACTCACTTCAAGACGGAGTAGTTTGAGAAGAGGGAAAATAGAAAAGGACAACTATAGTTATTTGTCTTATACTGTAGCATATAGAATTGCACTTTTTTGGATAATTTTAAACTTGGCCCTGTTTAGAACAAAGACATTTTGATAAAATGGCACTATAACAGTGGAGAATCTTTTGTAATAAGTGTAAAATCATGACCTAAGTAGATTTAAAAGATTCATTTCGTGATACAAACTATATAAACATACAAAATTTTCACCAATATTAAATGCTTCATGTATGTGTCGTTATATTTGATGTGATAGGAGTTTTACAATTTTGAAGTGCATCTAAACAGAACCTTTATTAGAAGTACATTTATTTTAGGTTGGACTGAATATTTATTTTTCAGCATTCGTTCTCAGCCACGCTAAAGAACCCTCCAAAAGTCGTTCTGAGCGTTACAAATTGGCGAAATAGTCAAATTCGTCCTTAAACTATCGCCGAAAGCTCAGTTTAGTCCTTGAACTATAAAAACGGCCGTTTTAGTCCTCAAACTTTCACAGCCGGCTCAATTTCATCCGTAAACTATAAAAACAACCGTTCTCGTCCTCAAACTTTCGCAGCTGGCTCAATTTCGTCCCTAAACTGTGAAAACGACCGTTCTCGTCCTCAAACTTTCGCAGCCGGCTTAATTTCGTCTCTGGTCCAATGTGGAGCGCCACGCTGGCTCGTCTTATCATCGTCTAGTCAGTTAGAATCAGTTTTTGAAAGCCTGCAACTGATTTATTCTTATTCCACCTGGTTGCAACTAGTTGTAACTCTTCAATAAAACATTCGATGAAGATGATTTTTAATTGTAGATCTCGATAAAATCTACAAATTTCTAGTTTTAATTTTATTTATTTAAGGATGTTAAGATGCTCAAAAAGTTAATATAAAATTTTAGCACCATAATAATTACCTGCTACTGCTTGTAATTAATATAAAAGTTAATATAAAATTTTAGTACCATAATATGAACTTTTTGAGTATCTTAATGTCCTCAAATAAAAAACATTAAAACTAGAAAGTTGTAGATCTTATCGAGATCTATAATTTTTACGCAAAAATCATCTTCATCTCATTTTGTACTGAAAAGTTACAACTAGTTGCGACAAGTTGGAATAAGAATAAATCAGTTACAGGCTTTCGAAAACTGATTCCAGCTAACTGGGTGATGACGAGACAAGCCAGCGTGGCGCTCCACGTCGGACCGCGGATAAAATTGAGCCAACTGCAAATGTTTGAGGATGAGAACGGTCATTTTCATAGTTTATGGACGAAATTGAGCCAGCTGTAAAAGTTTGAGGACGAGAACGGTCGTTTTCATAATTTAGGGACGAAATTGAGCCGGCTGTGAAAGTTTGAGGACTAAAATGGCCGTTTTTATAGTTCAAAGACTAAACTGAGCTTTCAACGATAGTTCAAGGACGAATTTAACTATTCCGCATTACAGATTACAATTGCCCGGCAGGCCCTGCATGCATACACATGCACACAGTGACCTGCGTTGCAGGGAGGAACGCATAACTGTGCGTGACTAGCATGACAGTAACGAGACATGCATGCATCGTAGAGAGAGGGACCACCAGCACTTTAGTTCTTAAATAAGTGTCTTTTTTACTTTTTAAATTCAATAATTGACCACTCATTTTATTTAAAAATTTATGAAAATATAAAAATAAACAAATCATGATTAAAGTGCTTCTAATAATAAATCATTTCATAATAAAATAATTATTTTTTTATAAAATTTTTGAATAAGACAAATGATCGAAAAAAGATAGTTAAAATCATAAAACGATATTTATTTTGGGACGGAGGGAGTAGAACACATGAATGAGAAAATCATACCCCCTCCGTCTAACAGAATGTCGTTTTATGACTTTGAGAAATCATATTTAACAGATCATTTTATTCAAAAAAAATTATACAAATCATAAAATAAATAAATAAATTATTATTAAAGTATCTATGATGGTAAAATAAATCATAACAAGATAGATAATATTTATTAAAATTTTATTAATAAGACGAATTGTTAAACAACGTGTTCTAAAATTCTAAAATAATACTCTTTTTAGATGAAAGGAATAAACGAAAGGAATAAGACTGCCACTCGCTTTAAGGCATGTCTAAGCTCTTTTCTCCTCATATTCAATCAGACCCACTTTAGGAAACATAAATTTCCCGAGAATCTCATTGGAATGATATGACATCAAAACAGTTCTATTCCCTCCGTCCCAAAATGTTAGTTGTCATGCGTACTACAAGTTTGAATCGATTTATAGAAAATACATACAATATTTGTATCTCTAAATAAATTTATTAATAACTAGATTGAAAGATATTTCTAATAATACTAATTATGTACTATAATTATTAATAATTTTAATATATATTGTTTTTTTGGAAGACACATTTTGGGGTATGCTATATTCTCTCCGTCCTAAAATTATTGTCTTTGTAGCATTCAAAATCAGTCAAAAAAAGTGTCTTCTTGGCGTCCAGCTAGCTAGCACATGGGTCCTAGTATTTGTTTTATTTTAAATTTTTATATAAACTATTTATTTTAGAAAAATCTATTGTTCATTAGAGATACATTCATAATAATTTATTTGTTTGTTATTTACGTAAAAAAACGTTAAATACGATGAACGGTCAAACAATGAATTTAAAAGTAAAAAATATCTTTTTTTTGGATGGATGGAGGAAATACACGAGCTATGAGTATAAGCTGACAGCTGTAAAAAATAAAACGATTTGAGTTTTGCACCATGAAAAAATAATAAAGTTATTTAATTAAAACAACTAAGAAACTTAATATCTCTTTATCTTACTTGACACAGCTATAAAATATCTATTTATAATAGTACACAGATCTTTTTTTTTTGACGCCACAATTTTTTTTACGGATGGTTTCTTTTGTCGAACGTCAGTAAAAATAAATCGGTGGACCTAAATCACGAACCCCCACTGAAAATAGATTTCTAACGGCGAGAAAACCGCCACTACAAATACATAATTTGTGTACATGCGGTTTCTTAAGACAAACTGACAGTAAAAATTCATTTTTAGTGGTGATTTTCTTAAAAAAACCGCCTTGTAGAAATGACTTGTTATACAGGCGATTTTGTTAAGAAACCACGTGTACAAATAATTTGAAATTGAATTTTTTTGAGTTTTTCAGATGATCTCAAATGAAAAAACCACCAAAATAAAAGTTGTAGATCTCAAAAAGTTACGAAACTTTGTAGTTGACAACCTTTTTATTTGAAATAATTTTGTCATCAAAAAATTCATTTGAATTTGTCAAATTTGAAATTCAAATTTTGTAAACGGTCTTGAATGGAGAAACAACGAAAATGAAAGTTGTAGGTCTCGAAAAGTTAGAAACTTTGTAGTTGATAGCTTTTTTACTTTGGTTTTTATAATATGTGGGGAACTGAAATAGAATATGGACACAAGTGAGTATTGGGTGTAGTGGTAGAGGAGGTTATGCGCGAGAGTGAAGTCGTGGGTTCAAACACCCCACGGTCACGTAGCGCGTGAATTTTGCGTGAAAATCGCCGTGACTACCGATTAAATATATTTTCTCTACTATTTTTAAAATCCGATATACATGTTTTCAGGGCAAAGATTTGTACTGACAGTTTGTTAAGATAACCAATAAAAGTATTTATACTGGTGGTGATTTTCACTGACCTCTAGCACTAGCAGTTCCAAAAAAAATACCAATGAAAATGTCTCTGGAACCACCAGTGCTAGCCTTCAGTGTACTGGTGTTATTTCTATCGTTTGGAAAAGCTGAAAGACAGGATCTACAGTATTTCAAAAATTGTAATATACGAAAGCAGTTGATTTGAAGACAGTTTTTGATTCTACACACTTAATTGACTTTCGGCTTTTATATAGAGCTTAAACAAGCAAAAATAAACACGACACGACGCATCTTGAACGGACGCACCAACTTCACCTCCAGTTTTCTTGTAAATTTTAGGCCGCATAAGATTTTTTTTTTTTTTGAAACAAAGCCTGCATGCGATTTCAATTTCGATCCGATTGATGGTGGCACGAGTCAGCCCAAAGCAAAGCAGAGTAGGCTGTTCGGGATAAGCGTACTGTACTTGTGAGCTAGTATGCGTCTCGGGCCTCTCGGCGCCAATAAAAACCCTATCTATCTTTCTCCCGCAGGCAGCGCGCGCGTCTCCGCTCTCACTATTCCTCTCCGCTTCATCTGCTCGTAATACTAGCACTGCTGACGGTGAGGCCTGTCAAGCTGTCAAATACTCCTCTCGTGTCTCGATTCCATTCAGCTCGAGGTAGCTCAATGCATATGGTAAATAACTAAATATTCGTATGCTAGATTTCTTTTTTGCTGTAATATACCATGAGCTTGCCTTACAGCCTTACAGGCAAGAGATTAGCAAGAGCCGAAGTAAAGGTGAGATGAGCAAGTGGAGAAGGAAAAAGAAAAGGCCTCCGGACTACAGAGACCCATGGCAACTCCATAACGTGGTAGTATGCTGTTATTTCTGTCTGTTCGCTTTTTTCTTGGACAATATATAATGAAGTTAATTATAACTCGTAGCCAGGATTGGCCCTATTAAAATATTATTGATTGAGGTGTAATGATTTAGCTTATTTTAATTAGTTAGCTGACACATGGTTTAGCTTATGTGCTTCATATGATACCTGCTTAGCCTTGGTTTATACTTTAGAGTAAGAACAATATACTTACATAGCTATGAATTTTCTGTGTATATCTTTCGTAGACATAGAGGCCGGATAATGAATCCATTACTAAAAAAATGAAAAGGACAATACATGTCTGATTTCGTATACAGAATACATGTATAGAAGTGGGGGACATTTATTCCTACCTTTTATGTGTTGTAAACCAAAAAAAGGCATAAGTCGGTGGTTCATGATTTTCTACCAGTTTGTTTCTTTATTTGTCATAAATAATTATAGCACATCCTAATTAATCATAATAAGAACTGAAATATAGTGGCATAATTTATGATTGATTAATATACAAACTATTTGTGTCTTATTATTCTTGTGTCTAACTGTTTTATATTTTCTTTGTCAAAGGGCATTATTCGGACTGAATGGTGTAGGAAAACTTGAGATATAAATAAATCTAAGGTAAGAAAATATGACGTCACACAACATCATTAGTTTTTTTAATAAAACTGTGATTTGTTGTTGTATCACACTTTTTTTTTAAAAAAAAAAAAAACTCTACTCATATGAATGTGGCACAAATTATCAGATTGGAAAGCTGCTAAGGGTTGCTAATCCATCATGTGCTTTATATATGCGGAATATTGGCGTACGCCGGGTTTACCCACACATTGGCGCTGGGTGTAGCTGTGCACCCACAGGCACCTATCTCCTGCTATATATGCTTGAACGCCATCTTTCATCTTTGTTCTTAACTACTTCAAAATATTTTAGATCATAAAAATTTAAATTAATATTTTGATCCAAATTGCTTGTTCTTATCTTATTCCATAATGTAGCTATAGTAGCAAGTGGAACAGCATGACTAATAGCCCTATGTTAAAAATTATTTATGCATTTATTTATCTTACATTGATTTAAAATTTATAAGTACAATTCATACATCATGATTAATTCACATGTTAATTAACTTCCTCCTTAAAGTGGTACATGGGTTAGGATCTATCAAACCTATTCTTGTTAGCCTATAATATCTTTACTAATCCAAACTCACCTTCTCCTGCTGGCACACACCAAGTTGACCGCGCGTAAGATGACTGGTCCTAAGGAGTTCCGGGCCACCAGTTGGCGCCACGCGACGGAGAGGCTTCGGGCAGCCGCCGTCGCCGCCGCAGCCGAGCGGAGCTTAAGGAGGAGATCAAGCTGCTCACTGAGGACTTCAAGGTGGCCCGTAGGGACCACTACGGGGATGTGAGGATGGTCGCCGAGCTGCAGCGTGAGGTGGACCGTTTGACCCGTGAGAAGGAGGAGGCTTGGGCACGTGAGGACGTGGCCCGGGCAAGGGTCCACGAGTTGGAGATCTATGTGAAGCAGATTGAGGACTACAATGACGCTCTGCACGAGGAGGTGCATAGGCTGAATGATCAGCTTAACCTTATTCTGGAGCCACATATTGAGGATCCCGAGATGGGAGTTGTCCTTGGTCCTGAGGAGGAGGAGACTGAGGAGGACGACGTTGAGGAGGCAGTTCATCCCATGGAGAATGTGATCGTGGAGGATGATGACGAGGAGGACGTGATCGTGATCGACGATTACTAGACTAGTCATAGGACTAGGGATGTCGGCCTATCGTTGTCCTTTGTATTGTAATGTTGGTGCTTGCCAAGAACCTTAGCTATGGGTTGAGAACTTCGTTTAAGTCCTAATCGTATTGTTTAAGTGTTGTAATGTTTAAATGTGTGCTGCCACTCTGTTTCGTTTAAGTAATGCTAGTCCTAAGTTCGGTTTGTTATAAAACAGATGCCTCTCAACACTCGCTCTTCTGGTGTTGGAACCTCTGAGGAGGGGGAGGGTGCTCCCCACCCACCGCCTTTTTCACCCACATTGGCCGATACCATCTCAGCTTTGGACAACACCGCCGCACTGCTTGCACAGAATCGGGACAACTGTGGTGGACACCGTGGCCGCCACAATGAAGATGAGACTACCTATGTGGACTTCACTGACACACGTCCGCCAGTATTCACAAAGGCTAATGAACCACTGGAGGCTGATGACTGGCTCCGTGCCATGGAGCAGAAGTTGGTCTGATTCACTGCACTGAGATTCAAAAAGCCACTGTTTGCAGCGCAGCAACTGCGAGGTCCGGCAAGCGCATGGTATGCAAACCTCCTGTCCGCATAACCCGATGGCCATCAACTTACTTGGACAGAATTTCGTGAGGCTTTCCGTGCTCATTACATCCCTGCAGGTGTAATGAAGATGAAGCTAGATCAATTCCTGGCCATGCAGCAAAAAGAATCCACTGTCATACAGTACGTTGGTCAGTTCAATCACCTGTCACAGTATGCCCTTAAGCATACCAACACCGACCAGAAGAAGAGGGACTGCTTTGTCAGGGGTCTGAACTACAAGATTCAGAGAAGTTTGTCCAACAACCTGCACTACACTATCATGAGGCTGTCAACATTGCTATAGCTTTTAAAGAAAGTGACCGCAAGCATCAAGAAGAAAAGAAGAGGAAGAAGCCTGGGTCCGCTGGGTTTTCTGGCAATCAGAAGCACCAGAAAATCATTTACCATCCCGCTCATTACCCTCGTCCACCATATTCCCATCAGCAGGTCGTAGTCCGAACTGCTGCTACCTCCCACACCTCCAACTAAGGATGGCAACGGGGCGGGTTCGGGGCGGGTGGAGCGTCCGCGGACCCGCACCCGAAACCCGACAAGGAAGCACGAACCCGACCCGAAACCTGAAACGGGGGAAAATTCGGCCCCGCCCCCGAACCCGTCGGGTCCCGAAACCTGGGACATGGGTCGGCGGTGGACGGCGAGGCCGCGGGGAAGGGGCGGCGGACGATGCAACGAAGGAGGTGCTAGAGCCATCGAGGGCACTGGAGGCCGCTGGGAAGGTGCTGGAGCCATGGAGGGCGCCGCGCCGCCACCGCCAGGGAAGCAGCCGAGAGGTCCCGCCTCGCCCTGCGCGCCGTCAGATCTGCAGCCGGAGCCGCGGAGCCGGCCTCCCCATGCACGTCGCCATCGCCGGGTGGCTGCTCTGAACACGAGAGGGAGCCAGGGAGGGCCACCACGCCTTGCGCCCCGAACACGACGCGACCGGGGAAGGTGCTAGAGCCGTGGAGGGCGCCGCGCTGCCACTGCTAGGGAAGCAGCCGAGCAGGCCCTGCCCCGCCCTGCGCGCCATCAGATGTGCCGCCGGAGCCACCGAGCTAGCCTCCCCGTGCGCGTCCGCCGCCGGAGCCGCCGAGCTGGCCTCCCCGGACTCGAGAGGAGGGGGAGGACCGGAGGAGGCGTGACCCATGCGTAGCGTAGGGTGGACGCGGAGGTGTGTGGGCAGCGCGGTTGCGGTTGCAGCCTTACGGGCCTTGCGACAAGGGGATAAGGAGAACAGCGTCGTGCGTGTGCGCGAAAGGAAAGAGAAAAGCGGCGTTGTTCGGGCATGCGGACGCGGACGGAAGGATGAGGTGAGGGGATTAGCGAGTCCCCGATTGGCACCAGCGGTGGGATTTCTAAACCCGCCCCCGACCCGCCCTGTTTCGGGTCCCCAAACCCGCAAACCCGCGGGGCTAGATCTGGACCCGCCCCCGCCCCCGCCGGGTCTGAAACCCGCGGGTTTCAGGTCTAGACCCGCCCCGTTGCCATCCGTACCTCCAACCAACAAAACACCACTCAGCCGAATGCCCCTGGCGTTCGTGTCACTACTCCCCAGACCAACTACAACGACCCTTGGTACAACTGGGGCATGATGGGACACTGATCCCGTAACTGTCCGTTCCCAAAACAGTACAACCAGAATGCACCAAAGGCACCTGGTGGACAGCAGCAGCAGCAGGACATTCAGCACCATGGTCACCAGCAGCATGCCTAGAAGGGCAAGGTTGTGAAGAAAGCAGGTCAGGTCTTCTACACCCAAGTTGATGAAATCCCCGAGGGAGAGCCCGTCATGCTGGGTAGGTTCTCTGTCGCAAGTCACCCTGCTATTATGCTTTTCGATTCTGGTGCATCACATTCATTTATCAATCGTACATTTGTCGTCAAGCATGATATTTCAATTGGCGAGATAAAGGAAAGTTTCCTTATACAATCGTCCGGGGGCGTATCAGTACTAAGGAAGTAGTGCATCGAGTGCCTATAGAACTGGGCGGGCATATATTCCTGACCTTAATGATCTTGCTGAAAGACCAAGACATAGATGTGATTTTAGTCATGAATTGGATGTATTAGCACAAGGCTCTCATTGACGTGCTGAATAGAACCATTATGGTAAATTTTCCTAATAGCCAAACCCAACTTCTCATTCAGCTTCCAATCCCTCAAAGAGAAGTTGGTAGAATATGTGCTACCTCGGTCAAAGAAGTGCAGAATATTCCGGTAGTCTGTGAATTTCCGGATGTGTTCCTTGACGATCTGCCTGGTTTACCTCCTGACCATGATGTGGAGTTTGCCATTGAGTTGAAGCCTGGAATAGCACTTATTTCTCATAGAGCCTATAGGATGTCTCCCAAGAAATTGGCAGAGCTTAAAGTTCAGTTGCAAGATCTGTTGGATAAGGGTTTCATCAGACCTAGTTCATCTCCTTGGGGTTGTCCTGCTATTTTTGTGAAAAAGAAGGACAATTCTCTCAGACTCTGTGTTGACCACCGCCCACTCAATGAGGTAACCATCAAGAACAAATACCCTTTGCCTCGTATTGACCTACTCTTTGACCAACTAGCTAGGCCAAAGTGTTTTCTAAAATTGACTTTAGATCTGGCTATCACCAAATAAAGATTCATCCCGAACACATTTCAAAAACAACCTTCACCACCAGATATGCCCTATATGAATACCTAGTTATGTCTTTTGGCCTAACTAATGCCCCTGCCTATTTTATGTACCTCATGAACTCTGTCTTCATGCCGGAGCTCGACAAATTTGTGGTTGTGTTCATTGATGACATCCTTGTTTATTCCAAAACCCTGAAGAACATGCTGATCACCTTCATGTTGTTCTGACTCATTTAAGAGAACATAAACTTTATGCCAAGTTCAACAAATATGAGTTTTGGTTAGACTGAGTCCCATTCCTCGGACATATCCTGTCAGCGGAAGGTGTATCGGTTGATCCAAGCAAGGTGAAAGAAATCTTGAATTGGAAGCCACCGACCACTGTACATCAAGTCATGGGGATGGCGGGATACTACCGTCGATTTATTCTGGATTTTTCTAGGATATCCAGGCCTATTACCAGTTTGTGGAAGAATCAGGTCAAGTTTGTCTGGTCACCGGAGTGTGAGAAAGCATTTCAGACCTTGAAGAAGTTGTTGACCACAACACCAGTCTTAGCTCAGCCGGATATTGAAAAGCCGTTTGATGTGTATTGTGATGCTTCTGGCACCGGTTTGGGTTGTGTCCTGATGCAAGAGGGACGAGTGATTGCTTATGCTTCACGGCAGCTCAAGCGTCATGAGGAGAATTATCCCACTCATGACTTGGAATTGGCAGATGTTGTCCATGCATTGAAGATATGACGTCATTATTTGTTGGGTAGTACCTGCAATATCTACACTGATCACAAGAGCCTGAAGTACATCTTTACTCAAGAAGAGCTGAACATGAGACAAAGAAGATGGCTCGAGTTTTTAAAGGATTATGATATTGAAGTGCTCTACCATCCAGGTAAAGCTAATGTGGTTGCTGATGCACTCAGTCAGAAAGTTCACTGCAATTGTTTGACCGTAAGGCCTTATGACCTATCGTTGTGCTATGAGCTGGAAAGATTAGGTATAGAGATAGTCCCACAAGGCCGTTTGGCAAACATCAGTATTAAAATACCTATTCGTGAGCAAATCATAGCTGCTCAAAAGGGAAACAAGGAAATCAAGCACATCAAGGAGAAAGTCCAAGCTGGAAAGGCAGATTGTATCAGAATTGATGAAGAAGGTGTGGTATAGTTCAAGAATCGGCTTGTGGTTCCAAAAGTTCCTGAGTTATGTCGAATGATCCTCGATGAAGCACATTTGACAAGATTCTCCATTCATCTAGAAAGCAATAAGATGTATCAGGACCTGAAGCAAAAATTCTGGTGGACTAAGATGAAAATAGAGATTGCTCATTATGTAGCCAGATGTGACACATGTCAGAAGGTAAAAACTGTGCATATGAAGTCGGGTGGAGAACTGTAGCCATTACCTATTCCTGCGTGGAAGTGGGAACACATCAGTATAGATTTCATCATGGGTTTGCCCAAGACATCCAGAGGCTTTGATTCAATCTGGATTATTGTGGACCGTCTCACGAAAGAAGCTCATGTCCTACCAGTCAAGAAGGATTACAGAGCACCGACATACGCAAAGCTTTATATAGAAAACCTGATGAAGCTGCATGGAGTGCCGAAGGCCATTGTTTCCGATCGAGGTACCCAGTTTGTCTTCAATTTTTGGAAGGCTTTTCACAAGTCATTAGGGACAAAACTTCTGCATAGTACAACCTACCACCCATAGACTATTGGATAGACAGAAAGGAAATCAAGTGCTGGAAGACATGTTGAGGGCTTGTGCACTCAATTACACAAACACATGAGATGAGTGTTTAGCATTTGCAGAGTTCTCATACAACAACACCTATCAAGAAAACATCAAGATGGCTCCGTTTGAGGCCGTTTACAGTCATAGGTGTCGTACCCCGTTGAATTGGTCTGAATCTGGAGAAAGATAGTTTTATGGAGTTGACTTGGTCAATGAAGCCGAAGAAAAGGTTCGACTGATACAAGAAAATTTGAAGGTGGCACAGTTACGACAGAAAAGTTATGCCGATCAAAGGCGTCGACCTTTAGCATTTAAGACTGGAGATTATGTTTACCTGAAGGTTTCACCAATGAAAGGGGTCAATCATTTCGGAGTCAAAGGCAAGTTAGGCCCACGTTATATCGGGCCATTTCTGATTATAGAACGTGTGGGAAAAGTAGCTTACAAGCTGCAATTGCCGGAGCACCTCTCTGATGTGCACAATGCCTTCCACGTGTCACAATTGAAGAAATGTCTTCGAGTGCCTGATCAAGTTATTGATGTTGGAGTGGAACTCGAACCGGATCTGACATGCTCCGAGTATCTGATTCGAGTCTTGGATCGAAAGGATCGTGTTACCCGAAGAACTACAACTAGGTGGTACAAGATCCAATGGAGTTAGCATTCCAAAGATGAAGCCACCTGGGAGTCGGAGAACTATCTCTCAGAAAACTTTCCCGAATTTTTCGTTACCTTGTAGATGTAAATTTGAAGGTCATGTAATATGAATCCTTTTCCACTTGTTTAATGGTCAAGTATGAATTAGTTGTCTTGACACATTTTCTTTTCCATTACTTA
Organism: Eremochloa ophiuroides; assembly: GCA_038502445.1. NCBI lineage: Eukaryota > Viridiplantae > Streptophyta > Magnoliopsida > Poales > Poaceae > Eremochloa > Eremochloa ophiuroides. The sequence goes on from JAHLJS010000082.1 coordinate 105,497, forward strand.
GTCTTAAGTCTTAGTCGTGTATCAAATCTCGGGACGAGATTTCTTTTAGGGGGGAAGGCTGTAATACCTTCGGTATTACGGTTAATTAAAACTGTCATGTCATCATGTTTAAATTAATTACCTGCATCTGATTGTGCTTAGGGCTTCTAGAGTGATTTGAGTGTTTGTGAATGATTGTGCAATTGAACCCATAGTTGAAAATCAAATATTAAATCAAAAAGAAAATTGAAATTAAGCCCTAATTGGGTCCCAAAACCTAGTTCAAAAAATTTTATTTTTAATAAAAGTTGTAGATCTTTTAAAATAGAACAACTTTTATTTTTTGAGATTTTAAAGTTATGCAGTGGAAATTCAAATTAAACTCAAATCAATGCTTTGAAATTCAATTTTGAAACACCAATTTGAAAACCATCAAGAATCTGACCAAACTTCCTTAATGAAGGTTGTAGAGCTCAACAAGTAGAGCAACTTTTATTTTTACAGAATTTCTTATTATTGAGCAATTTTTTGATAATTAAAAAGGATTGCATTTAAATTTCAAAAATCCCTTTTACCCCCTCTTGGATAATTTCAAAACCGTGCAGAATTTGAACTTGGCTCAAAAACCAAAAATGATCTACACAAAATTTGGCACCACTTTTTATTTTAGGTGAATCACCTGGTTCCACTTGGAAATAGGGGATCATTACACAAATAGGGTTTGACCTTTAGTGGGGTAGCTATAGTACCGGCCCCTACCGGTCTGCGCCTGTGCACGCGCGCGTGCATCGCACCGCCCGCCGGCACCGGCCGGCCGGGCAGGGCGTTGTCGCCGTTGCACTGCGGGCACAGGGGGCCCCCGGACCTTCCTTGCCCTTATCCGCTCCTCTCTTGCCCATTTTAAGTGACGAGCACTCCCCCTTGCCATTCTCGTCTCACTCGGTCACCGGCAAGCTCTCCTCCATTCGTGATCAAATTCGCCACCACCAAGCCATCTCCAACCGCTCCATCTCGCATCCATCCAATCCACTTCCTTGCACTTCATTTGAGCCTATCTGTGCGGGTGCTGGTCGCCGGAGTTCCCCTTACGGCTCGTGTTCGTCCACAGCTCCGATGCAAGCATCGTCGCGCTGTCTCGCGCCGTAGCCAAGGCTCTGCGGTGGGTTAATCCCTTTCCTCTATAGCGTTCTGGATTCACCTTGGTTTGGCGATTATCATGATCGAGGTAGTTTGACCGCCCTTGCCTTAGGTTCGTGGAAACGGGAAGGACATCGCCGGTGTACGCCGCCGCGGCCGCTGCCGTGTCAAGCCCGTCTCCTCTCGCCACCACCGCTCCTACCGCCGACTGTTTTGAGTTCGTGGTGAGCTTTTGGACCTACCTATCTCGTTTTCCTAAACTCTATCGTACTATATCGGCAGGAACAGGGTCGCCGTGCCATCGCGTCCGCCATGGGCGAGATTGGGCCCGTCGGAGGTGCGTAGGGTTAGGGCCAAGTGCGCTAAGGGGACCGCTAGGTGCTACGGTGCATGTTGACGCAATTGGTTTGGCTGCTGGGATCGCCGGTGGTGAGATCCGCGGCGAGCCGCCGCGGTCGCGCGCTCACGCGGGCACGCGGGAGGTAGGAGAAGGAGCTGATAGGGGAACCCCACCTGTCAGCGTCCCGGGAAGCAGCCTGCGCGCGGGCAGGGGCGCGGGCGGGCTCGTGGGCCGCGCTGGGCCGCTCGGGCTGTTTTCTTTTTCATTTTCCTGAGGAATTTTTATGACTTTTCCATTTTGAATTAAAATGAATAGTTGTTAACACCAAATTTTGGGCTGGGAGCCAATAGCCGATACCGGAGGAGGATAACCGATCTCGGAAGCAGGTTCCGTCCAGCGGAAGGAAGGAAAATAGCCGATTGAATGGTGAATCGGTTATCGGGCGAAGGTGACAGGAGGCGTGCAGCGTCGGTATTGGTGACGTCATCCAAAGCCCGCACTCCCAAGATGTGATCACGATCGGAGTCCGTTATGAAAGGAAAGATGGGACTCCAAGTTACCTTAGATATAGGATAGTTTGTTGGTTTCCTTATCTATTAATGAGTTGTAATTCGATTGGGATTCTAGCTACGCTCAGGGTATAAATATAAGCCCTCAGCCATTGTAAAAAATACAACAACATCAATACAACACAACTTTCGGCTCCGGCCACCAAACCCTAGAGTCAGTCGAGTCCGGCGAGTTACTTCATCCAGGCTGGGTGTCATCCGGTAGACGCAGGCTTGCTTGTAAGTATCGTCAACCCCCTGTTAAACTATGTCTTTTTAGCGTCATCCGGTGGACGTGGAAGCATGGCGGACCAGGGTCCTTGCTAAGCTCTGTTTCTTTGACGTCATCCGGTGGACGCGGGAAGCATAGTGAGTCAAGGATGATTCACGCTGGTTTACCCGATCAATCTGTGTTAACCGTCATCCGGTGGACGAGATGCAGATTAGGACGGTTTTCACATGCGGATTAGTTATCGATTCGTGTTTGTCAGCTTGATTAATCTATTAGTTAATGTCATCCGGTGGATAGGCTATAGATTGAGATGGTTTGCATGCATGGATTAGTTATCGGCTCTAGTTAAATTTGGCAGTTTAGTTGGATTCATTAAGTCACCAATGTTGCTTATGTTTATTGTTTATTATTTAAAGCAATCATCAATTTGCCCGTCTTGATCCATATGCGTCGGCTTATATCTAATAGATCTATATGTTCAACGAATTATGTTTGCTATTTGCTTTATATTGATAAGATAGAATGCTTTGCACCAGCCGGTTGTATTTTGGATCTAGATTAGATACGGGTCGCACTCAAGTAATAAAATAAACATTGTCTAGATTCAAAGGTTAACGGATCTAAGTTGCAACTTTATCATGACTGCCTCGATCCGCTCGATCTCCACTATTGCAAGATTGTGATTTAGATCTATTAGCCGGAGAGTTGAAACATTATTTGCTTTATAGGCTTGTATGTTGCCCGTATACACTAAATCGACTGAAATAACCGATTTCTTCTTGTTTTACATTGAGACATCTTATGATCATGTCAGCTTGCTGTGACTACATCTTTTATAGCATATTTCCGTCTAATGCAAGTATATGTCATTGAATTCATGTCCAAATCGGTTAATTTGAGTTATAATGCATGTTTCGCTACAATCGGTTCATAACATAACGGAATCGGCTTTCTAGTCAATCTCCCATTATATCGGCTCTTCGAGCCATACAGTTGGAACTATCTGGACACACCGGTTAGTTCCGCCCTGTGATTACTGATTACTATCTTTTTCCTTGTCAATTGCAGGTCAAATTGACTGGCACGCTTGGGTGTTACTGACACTCTCAGACCGGGTTCGAAGCTAGCTGGATCTGCGAGAGCTTTACTGCCTCAAGGGTCGTTTCCGGCTTCGCTGGTGTGTTGGGCTTAGGGAACCACTTTTTGCGTCAACACACTTTTTGGCACGCCCAGTGGGACAATTCACTAAAGACCATGGCAAAAGGGAAGGCTGCGGCGGAGGGCCCCTCCAGGGATGACGGTGTCCTCAGGGTCAGGGTCGAAGATCTCAGCGAGGAGGACGCAGCAGTGCTGAACAAGATTGTTGAGGAATTCGCTGATGCCTGCCTGCTTTCATTCAGCAAGCAACGTGTTGGCTCTATAGTGAAGAAGAATGCATTCCCAAAATGGATCATGGACGGCCATTCTGATAAATCTGAAGAGGAGTGCAAGGCCGACCTCAAGCAGATGCTGGAAGAAGCAACCTAGGAGGCCGCCTATTCAGCAGTCGGCCATCACCATAAATCCTTCCTGCAGACATTCTATAACATCATGAAGACTGTTCTCAAACGGCAGGATTGGGAGTCTCTGGGTTCGGTTTACTTCATACCCATAGAGGATGCAGATCCAAAAGCAGCGGCACGGACCTCCAATTCCTCACCACAACAGCTGAGCCAGCCGAAAACGTCAGTGCAGGGTACCACTACGGCCGGTTCGGCTCAAAAAATAGCAGCTTCTCCTAGATTATACAAAGATCATACTCCGGAGGAGCTCGCCGCTTTCATGCAGGCCACTGGGCAGACGGTGAACTCGATGAACTCATCAGCGGTGAACCTGACAGCTGGAAATACGCCGGCGGCAGACGTGGCCAACCCAACTCCTAGATACCATGAGGGGATCACATATCAAGACCTTCAGGCAGCGCCGCATCCGGGGTCCGCCCAGATGCCCAACAATCAGCTGCTAGAGCAGATGAGTGCCATGCTCCGTGATACGTTCGGTTTGCAGCCGAAGACCGGGACTGGAATCAAGTACAGATGTCCTTACCCCGAGTGGTACGACCGAGTGACATTGCCGCCCAGGTATCGCTTACCCGACTTCTCCAAGTTCAGTGGGCAGGACGACATCACCACCATGGAAAACATCAGCCGTTACCTGACCTAGCTCGGCGAAGCTTCATATGAGGTAGCTCACAGGGTCCGACTCTTTCCGCTATCACTGACAGGGCCGGCATTTAGCTGGTTCGCATCTATGGAGCCTGGCTCGATTCAAGGCTGGGAAGATCTGGAGACTAAATTCCATAATTACTTCTTCTCTGGCACTGGGGAGAAAGACATCACAGATCTCACCAACATGCGCCAAAAGCCGAATGAACTTGGATCGGCTTTCATCAAGCGGTTCAGGGAGACCAGGAACATGTGTTACTCTTTGAACCTGAACGACAAGCAGCTCGCCAAGATAGTGGTCAGTGGGTTGCTCCCACACGTCCAAGAGAAGCTTGTGGGCACGAACTTCAACAGCATCAGCGAAGTGATGCAGAGGGTGGCCGCATTAGAACAGCAGGCCCAGAGTTTCAAGAAGGAATCAAAATACAAGCAGTCGGCCTACGTCTGCAATTCCGACTCAGAGGATGGAGAGAATGAAGAAGTGGCTGCTGTTGAGCTCAAATGGGGGACAAAACCCATGGCCGTACCAAAAGGTTGGAGCGCGGAAGATCAATACGACTTTGACACACGCAAGCTGGACAAGCTCTTCGACCTGTTAGTCAGTGCGGGCCACATCACCTTCCCAGCTGATTACGTCAAGCCATCTCCTGAAGATTTGCAGGGAAAACCGTTCTGCCAGTACCACGGCCTCACCTCACACTCTACAAACAACTGCCGTAATTTCAAAGCAACAATCCAGAATGCTATTAGGCGCGGCTTGTTAAAATTTGAGGCCCCTCCCAAGGGGAAGATGAAGATCGACAAATTCCCATTCCCGAAAGGGCAGAACATGGTCCAGATCGCGAATCCTCTGACTAAAGTAAAGGTATTAACCTCCGAACGGGTCAAGAAGAACTCCTCAGTTGATACCGTTGCACAAATCACAGCTGAGGAGCTGGCGCTGATCAAAGGAAGGAGGGAGCAGAATCAGAGGCAGCTGGAGCAGGGAGAATCCAATGGCACCAAGAGCAGGAGGCCCACGCACCAGCACCTTCTGAACAAGTGGCGGTGACAGAAAGAGAAAAATCATCAGAGGCGGCTGCAGCGCGAAGAAGAGGAGTACCGTAGGTGGCTCCGCGAAGAAGAAGAGGCGCGCTATCATGAAGAAATGGCCCGCCACCGGGGAGGTGAGGAGGATCATTGGCATTGCCCATTCTTCCGACACTGCTGGAATGAAGGCTTGAGACTGCCAACGCTGCGCAACTGCCCAGAATGCAGCGATCAGTACCAAGAGTACAGGCAGTCCTAGGTCAACCGCCGGTCTGTGCATCAGAGGCTGGGGAGCCCCCACAGCCCACGGGATCGGCGTGAAAAAAGGGACTCGCGCGATCGGCTTGATGAAGCGGTAGTTGAACGCCGACAGCCGGTTTGGCAAGAGAACCAGTGGTGCCCAGGGGATCTAACTAGGAGCCAAAGGCGCTGGGTGCAGCGGCTCAGAAACAGAGAGCTCCAACCTGAGGGGCGCGCCAAACAGGTGTGGCGCGACAAGCCTCCACAAAATAATGGAAAGGCTGTAGCCGATGCACAAATGGTGTTTGTGCTACCTGCAGAGTTCAGAGCCAAGAAGTATGATACCGATTCCGACTCAGACGATTCGGGATCAGAAGACGGAGTGGCCAAGTTAGTGCTCGCACAGCAAGTTACTTTTGATAAGCCAGCCAAGAATCGACATCTGAAGGCCCTCTATCTCAAAGGTTATGTCGACGGCATGCCCATGACGAAGATGTTGGTGGACGGTGGTGCCACTGTCAATCTCATGCCGTACACTATATTCCGCAAGCTAGGCAAGGGTCCCGATGATCTAATAGAAACCGATCTGATGCTCAAGGATTTTGGGGGCAATTCTTCCAACACTCGGGGGGCAATCAACGTCGAGCTAACAGTGGGGAAGAAGACACTGCTTACCACCTTTTTCGTGATCGACAGTAAAGGTGCCTACAGCTTGTTACTCGGACGCGACTGGATTCATGCCAATTGCTACGTACCATCGACCATGCATCAGTGCCTCATTCAGTGGCAGGGCGATGAGGTTGAAGTGGTCCCGGCCGATGACTCGGTCAGCGTGGCGACGGCGGATGCCACATATTGGGAAGCTGGGGATCATGATTGTTTCTCTGGCAAGGCTTGGGAAGGAGGCTGCATCAAGGTCAGCGATGAGAGTCAACAGCCGATCAGGGCAATCGGCTCTGAGTCTTTTTATTAAATGGAGAATCCGATCGACGGCACAGAGGGTAAGTTGGGGCAAGGATTCACGTCGGCCGACAAGCTCGAAGAAGTGGATGTTGGACCCGGCGACAGGCCAAGGCCGACGTTTATTGCCGCCAATTTATACCCGGAGTTCAGGCAGGAGCTGATTCAACTGCTGTGGGAGTACAAAGATTGCTTCGCCTGGGAATATTATGAGATGCCTGGATTGGACAAATCTATTGTTGAGCACAGGCTACCTATCAAACCAAGGTTTCGGCCACACAAGCAGCCTCCACGTCGTTTTAGAGAGGATGCTCTACCCGACATTAAGGCCGAAATCACGAGGCTGTTAGAAGCCAAGTTCATTCGAGCTTGCCGATATGCCGAGTGGATATCGAACATCGTCCCCGTGTATAAGAAAAATGGTAAATTGCGAGTCTGTATTGACTTCAGGGATTTAAATAGAGCTACGCCGATGGATGGCTACCCTATGCCAATAGCCGATATGTTGGTAGACTCGGCTGCTGGGCACCAAGTTATTAGCTTCATGGATGGCAATGCTGGTTATAATCAAATTTTTATGGCTGATGAAGACATCCCGAAGACCGCCTTCAGGTGCCCTGGTGCGCTTGGTTTGTTTGAATGGGTGGTCATAATGTTTGGTTTGAAGAATGCCGGTGCAACCTATCAGAGAGCTATGAATTATATATTTCACAAGTTGATCGGCAAAGTCGTTGAAATTTATATAGATGATGTGGTGGTGAAATCCAAGAGCAGTAAAGATCACCTGGCCGATTTGAGGACCACTTTGGAGTGCACAAGGCGACATGGTCTGAAGATGAATCCTAACAAGTGTGCGTTTGGCGTGTCAGCTGGCGAATTTCTGGGATTCATGGTCCATCGCAAAGGGATAGAAATCGGCAGCAAGAGTAGGAAGGCGATCGATGAACTCGTACCTCCAACCAACAAGAAGGAATTGCAGTCTTTGCTTGGTAAGGTTAACTTTATCAGAAGGTTCATTGCCAACTTATCAGAGAAGGTGCTGCCGTTCTCACCATTGTTGAAGCTCAAGAATGATCAAGAGTTCAAATGGGGTGATGTGCAACAGAAGGCTTTTGACGAAATCAGAGAATACATGAAGACCCCCCTGTTTTGGTACCGCCACGGACAGGGAGGCCTTTTAAGTTGTACGTGACGGCCGAGAGCCATACCGTTGGATCGGCCCTTTTTCAAGAGTTTGAAGGGAAGGAGAGAGCTCTTTTCTACTTGAGCAGGCGGCTCCTCGACCCTGAGACAAGATACACACCGACCGAGAAGTTGTGCTTGTGCCTATTCTACTCATGCACCAAGTTGAGGCACTAATTGCTTGCCTCAGAGTGTGTGGTGGTGTCCAAGGAGGATGTCATCAAGCACAAGCTTTCGATGCCTATTTTAAACGGTCGGATTGGCAAATGGATCCTGGCGCTCTCGGAGTTTGACTTGAGGTTCGAATCGGCTAAGATAGTCAAAGGCCAGGCGATAGCCGATTTCATCACGCAACATCACGGAGGATCGGCTAATGTTACGGATATAGCACCATGGACTATGTTCTTCGACGGCTTTTCGTGCAAGCAAGGTGGTGGCGCCGGAGTAGTGCTCATCTCACCGTGGGGTGTGCATTTTGAGTATGCTTTCCAGATAGGGCCGATTGTCACAAACAATCAGGCTGAATATGAAGCCGCGTGGAAAGGTTTTCAGCTTCTGCATGAAGCAAAAGCCGATGCAGTCGAAGTATTTGGCGATTCACAACTAGTCATCAACCAATTGCTCGGCTTGTATGAATGTAAAGACGAGATACTCAGAGGCTACTATGATCAGCGCCAGGCTCTCATCAAGAAGTTCATGACGGTATCTCTCTGTCACATCCCCAGGGCCCAGAACCAGGAAGCTAATCGGCTGGCGCAGAACGCGTCGGGTTATCGGCCGATGCAGGAGATTTGTAACAGCGAGCAATCAGCTGATGACTGGAGGGGCGAGATAGCAGGTTACCTGGCAAATCCTTCACAACGGGTCAGCAGAAAGCTAAGGTACAAAGCCACCAAGTACGTGTTGTTGGATGGTCAGTTGTATTACAAGACTGTTGAAGGAGTGCTGCTCAAATGCCTGGGGGCAGAGGAATCAGTAAAGCTGATGAGCGAAGTACACGATGGAGTCTGCGGTGCACATCAATCAGCTCACAAGATGAAGTGGATCATCAGGAGGACTGGATACTATTGGCCTACGATGCTGGAAGATTGTTTCAAATATTACAAAGGGTGTCAAGAATGCCAGAAGTTTGGAAATATATGTAACACCCTAGTGTTAGTTACTATTTTCACACTTGCATTTGCATGTCATCAAGCACCTATCATGTCATTTCATGCATCATCACTATTCAAGTCAAATTGCATTTCTTATATACTATATGTTTCCTTTATGCTTATGTGTGGTAGATATGTTAGCATGCAAATGTGATGCTTGTTTACTGTTCTAGATGCTTTAGACATGTTTGGGATAACATTTGGAACAATGTTCATGTTGGTGAAATCCCCAAATTACCCCTCCAGCTCATAGTTGACTAGAGAGCCCTCTAAAAGCTATTCTATTTGACCAAACAAGAAGGGTATTTTAGGGATTTTGCATGTCAGTGCACCCTTAATCAAAGTTGTGTAGAATTTTATAAGCAACAAACTTTATTTTTGGGTCAACTCATGAAAATGGGTGGAAGGTGGTAAAAAGTTGAATTAGTGCAGATTTGGAGCTGTTTTGAAGTTTCAAAATTTTGCTAAGTCTAAACTTGTTTTCAGTTTCATTGTACCCCTGTTCATCGATCTGTATCTCTCAATTTAGGACGATTTAGAGTAAAGTGTCTTAATACCAAATGATCTACTCATGTAGCTCTTTGATCCTTATTAGTGAAGTTTTCGCTGAAACGCACTGGATCACGAGATATGGTGCATCAAAGATCGGGTTTCAATTGGTTTTCAGAACTGAATCGAACCGATTCAAATCGGCATTCGGCCGAGCAGCTGGCAAACCGGCAGACGCCGCGTGCCATGTGGCGGCCGTACGTCGGCGTTGGGCCACGCCCGCCTGCCGTCGCCCTGCAAAGGTGAAAAGGGCACCCCCTCCTGTCCCCCAGCACGCTCCTCTCACTCTCACTCGCTCGCTCTCGCCTCTCTGCTCTCCTCTTTTCCCCACCGCCGTCGCCATTTCTGCCGCGCCGTCGCCGCGGTGAAAACCGCCGTCACCGCGCCGTCTCCGACCGCTCCATCTCCGCCATAGCTTCGCCTTGCTCTGCTCTATCTCCTCGACCCGTTGCCGACCTCAGCCGACCTAAGGTATAGCTCCAGCGAGTTTCTCGCCGCCGCGCCATTGCCGGAGCGCCACCGAGCTCTCGGGTCGCCGCGACGAGGGCGATGCCGGGGTCAGCTTCTCTCTCCATTGCTCGTCTAGGAGTCTCCGTTAGCCATAGATCTAGCCTAGGTCGTTGGTCGGGTCGGCCTCGCCGTAGGTTCGCCGGAACCCGAGCTCGCCGTGAACCCGCTCGCCGCCGTGCCGCCATGCGTGTGCGGTCAGTGAGCTCTCGTGCACAATAGTCCGATTCGTCGCGCGCATAGGTCCGCTAGGGTTCCAGGGTCTCGGAACGGAGGTTAGCCGCGCGAGTAACGGCCGGAATCGGCCGGCGCAAGTTCGCCGGACCGCCGCCGTCCGCCATTGTCGCCGTTGAGCTTGCTCCGGTGGGGGACAACCCTCGGCAGTTGGTCCATCGAGTTCGCCTCGTTGCCACGAGTCGGTAGGTAGCCTCGGCGTCGCCGGAGTCCTCGCCGTCGGCGAGCTCTCGCCGGTCAGCGCCGGCGGCTCTGCCCCTTTCTCTGACGGGTGGGGTCGGGTTGACCCCGGGGCCCGCTGGTCAGCTGGCTGGGTGCGCCTCTGGTTCACTGAGACGGGTGCACGTAGCTGTTTCAGTCGGGTCTGGGTTTTATGATTTATAAAATGAATTTTTAGAAAATGTGTAAAATCTTCCAAAATTCATATCTGGAGCTAGGAATGTCCAATTGTGGTGAGCCAAATTTTGTTGTGTTTGTATTTCTGAGCTCTATCAAGAAAAAATATAAAATGTATTTTTGGAATACTTTTTCTGTGCAGTTATATTTAAATTGTTAATTGCTTGCAAACTTGATAAATGCATAAGTAATTGTAGGAATGTGCTAAAAATGTGATTCCACTTGCATTAATCTTTTTTAGGGAAGTAGAATCTAAGAAAAATATGTTTACTGGTGTTAAACTGTTATTTATAGGATGTCTTGTATAATGTGCCTTTTATGCTTAAATCTTGCAAAAATCATCATGCTTAATGTGTTAAGGATATGGTCATGAATATTTTTTTTCCGAATCATGTTGTGTTGTGAAGAAGCTAAGAAAAATGGAAAATCTATTGTTTGATACTTTTCAGTGTGTTAAGTATTTTCCATTGCTTAAAAGGCTGGTTGTTTGTTATTTTTGTGTAGACTATTATGCTTGTCCAAATGACTTGAAATTTTGTCAGTAGGCTAATCTGGATGTGTAATAGCTACTGTAATTTTTATGGATTTTTCTAGGCACAGTAAACAGTAGGTCCAGTTATAGGCTAAGGTTTGTTTAATTGTTTTTAATCAGGTATCTTTTAGTTGGGAGTGTTTTCATGCATTTCTGTGATGTTCCAGCATTATCACTTGTTTAAAATAGTGGAGCTGATCCTAATTTAAGCTTAAGGCAGCAATGTTAATGTTTTGTTTATTTGATGTTGCTCGTGCTTGTTAGTTATAAGGTGACTGTGGTAGGTTAGTTGATGCATGTTAATTGTTAAGTGCAGGTTGTAGACCTCTCACCCGGGACGAGAAATTATTCTATGCTTTGCTTAAGAAGGGTGAGTATGAGTTGGTTGTCTAGAGGAGAAATATGCACGTACTCAGTAAATGAGTGTGGAGTGTTAAACTGATTGCATATCATGGGTTAATTTGTACATCTCTATCTTGCATTTCATGTGCATTCTCAGTTCTCATATATGCATATCATGCATACAGGATCGCCGGGAGGCGTGACGCTGTTGCAGTTCGATCCACCGGAGGAGGGAGTTCAGTCGGAGATTGAGGCGCCAGAGGTTCCCGAAGGCTAGGAAGAATAGGCTGAACTTCCAGAGTGCCCTGATCACCAACCTACTAACTTTGTGAAAGGCAAGCCCCGGAGCATCCCTAAGTCTCCACCTACTCTTTTACAAATGCACTGGTCTTTATTAAATCGAATGCTTGTGCACTTACGTATAGGAGTTGTTATGACACCGTTGCTTCATTTATACCTTGTCCACTTATACTTGATCCTGAAGTTATTACTAGACAAGGGGATGGGTTCGATCTTATGCTTAGCCATGCTTAGACCGGTAGAAGTCGAGAGATTTCCTATCCTTCGCGAGCATAGGTGGTTACTAATGATGGTTGGGATGGATTCCACATGATGGACTATATGTGCCACCATGCCACAGTGTCTAATGAGAGAATCAAGGCTAGGTAGCGGGAAGCAGCATGACATGATTGAGGTCATGCCGTCTTCGGTGCTGCTTGTGGCGACTAGGACTGAGGCCACCAGACATCAGTTGAGATTGAAAGACGTCATCACATAGCTGGCCAGATAAGTCGTTCTGACCGCGAAGCCGAGTATTTCTATCTGAGCCGGGAATTGGGCGTGATAAGGCAGACATATTCTGGAGGTAGGAAGGATCTGCGGAGACACCATCTTACCAAGGGCAGGTCAGGGACCTGATGCATCCTGGAAGTGGGTTTGTCTCTGAGAATATGGACCCCTCCAAGCCCGCGATACATATTATGTCTCAGAAAGATTTAACGGTGGCCCAAGAAGCCAGTGGCTCGGCTGACAGGGTTTGTGATTGGCATATTTGCCAGCTGGTACAATCGATTCGAATCGTCATCTCTCCTGGTAAGTGAGAAACTGAATTGATCTTCTGGTGAGGTAGAGGCTAATAACTTGAACATAATGACTATGGTGAGATGAGGTTGATATCTGTGGATATCGGAAATCATATGGTTTTACTGATTGCTATAATATTCAGTGAATGCTTAGTATAGTGGCTAATCTTAGTAAATAGCTTAACTAAAATCGAAGCTTATCATAATTAAAATGATTAAGTTGAGGATCTACCGTAGTAATGCTTTTGGTGCAAAAATGATGCTACCCTCTGAGCTCCACCAAATAAGCCTTGCATATCCTTGAGAGTCTTTTTATTTACTCCCTGTCGGGTAAGTCTAGCTGAGTACAATTGAGTACTCAGGGTTTTATTCCCATTGTTGCAGATGGTGTAGTCTACTACGCGTATTGTAGGAATTGCTTCACCCCTGCGGGCGAAGAGGACTAGACCCAAGGGCAGGGTCATTATCTATCCTTAGTGTCAGACAAAAAGAGAGATTACCTGCCACGGCGGCCTGCGACTCCGTGAGGTTGGCCCGCGCCTCCGCCAAATCAAGGTTGGCGGCAACGAGCGCGACGGCCTGGTCCTCGTTCTCCTTATCCAGCCGGCTGGCCTCTTTGGTAGCCTCGGAGTAGAGGTTGCGATACCGCACCATCTCATGGTGGAAATGGCGGCCGTCGGCGGCGGTGTAGGAGTCGCGGGAACTCGAAGATGACTCCGAGTTCGATTTCGCTCTGGAGGTGGTGCTGCGAGCCGGAGCGTGAGGAAGGTTCGGTTGTGGCACCGTGCGACGCACCGAGGAACTGGCGCCGATCGGTGCACCAGAAGGAAGATGGAGCGGGGGACGTTGGGTGAAAGGGATCATCAGATCAAGCACCCAGACTTAGCCAGATTTAAAGATCGACGAAAAGGGAGAATAAGATACCTGCTATGGACTCCCCGTCCGCTGATTTGCATCATACGCCTGATTGGAGCCCTTGCAGGAGCAAAGGGCCCGGCGGCGTCACCAGCGGCGGGGGTTTCCGGGGTAGCCGTCCCAGTTGCAGGAACGGCGTCACCTTCCGCCGGGGCTGCCCGAGGAGGATCAGCGCCGGGGGCAGGGTTGTTCAGGCCAGCTAAGGAGCCAGCAATGCCGCTGACGAAAGATGGTTGGTGACTGCAGAAACAGATCAAATCAGATAGAAACAGCGAGGAGATGGTAGGCTGACGGTTGAACTTACCCCAAAGTCTGCTCGATTCGGGCGACGCTGGCCCAGATGCGGCGGATGCTCCGTTCCATCTCATCGCCGTCGACGGGCTCAGACGCCGGGCGCTTCCCACAGTTTCCATCGCCGGCCATGGTCGTGAACAAGGATTGAGAGCAGAAGCGAAGTGGATACAAGGAGGCGGCCGGGAGAGTTGGTCGGCGAGACGGATATGATGGCGTGTGATATTGCCTCAAGCCTGCCAACTATTTATAAGACAACACGGGCACCGAGGCGGTTTCTTTGGGAAGTGAGACGGCACAGCGGATTTTAGGTTGCAGTTAATCCACGTTTCTTGAATCCGGAACAGTTGACAAATCAGGGAGACAAAACGCCGCCATCAATGGTCGCACGCCGATTGGTTTTTTGGGTCAGGCTGTTTTAGCCGATCCTATTGTGAGTACCCACAAGCCGATTCGTGATGGATCTGGCTGAGGGGTTAATTCCAAAGGAAAGCCGAACAGAGCCGGTGATACAAAGCCGACGCTAAGAGGCACGCCCGAAAGCCGATTCGTATGCAGAACGGGTCAGGCTGAGTAATTGATTCTAAGGTGCAACAGGAGTCCGAAAGCCGATTCGCATGCAGAAATATATCAGGTTGAACAAAGACAGTTTGAAGAAAGACAAAGCCAGTATTAAGGTGTAAAACCTTAAGCAGATCAGGTTAATTATCAAATTCAGGATGGACAGCGCGAAGACAGAGTTGCAAATAAAAAAGCATGCCAAGCGGTACACCCGTCATATTACAAAGATAATAAGGACCGAATCAGTTCTATTAATTCGGCACGGAGCGCGTGGCCAGCCTGCAGCAGTTGTTGATCTCGGTTTTCAGTAAACTGCAACAAGTTTAGGCGTTGGCATGACTTCCTGTCTGCAACGATCAAGCTATTGATTTCCTTCTTTTTCTAGGAGAGCTCGATCGTGCTGGTGGAGATGGTGATTTCGCGCTCACTGATAGCCGACTCAACTGCTTCCAATTCTTTTCTCAGCTGGTCTCGCCTTGTTTTCAATCTCTCCAGTTCTGTTTTGGCCGTGCTGATGGAGGATTTGAGCAACCTGGCTCGATCGGCTAATCCGGTGGCCTCTTGTCTGTTGGTCGATTTGTTGCTCCTTAGCTGTTCAAGCTCTGCCAGATTCTTGTGAGCAATGATAATCCCTGATGCTGTAACTTTGAGATCATCAAGTCTTTGTAGGGACTTCAAGGCTGGCAGATTGGGTTGCTGCTGGACGAGGTCCATTATTTGATCAATCAGATCGGGATTCGAGGCCAGAGCGACCAGATCACCCTCTAGATGGGGTAACAGTGCACTTCGCCGATTGTTGAAATCTGGCTCTGAAAGTCTATCGGAGGAAGAGGCCAGTTCATCTTTATCACAGAACTCTTCTATGTCGAATGGAAAGCTAGGAGACAAAGGCTTCGGTGCCTACAGTATATACATTCTCTCATCAAAAAAGGTTGTAGGGTTGATGCCGATGCTGTTTGTTCGACTAAAGCGGTTGTGTCTTTTGCGGCATGCGGATCCTCGGTTGTCACTGCCTCAGGTAGTTGGGTTTCTGCAAACCAGAAGTAAGAACGGTATGGAAGCAAAGATAATTGCTAGCAGCCGGATAGAAGTTACCTGGATTCCTCTCAGAGGGCAACTCCTCTTCAAGGTTTGCCCAGACTTCTTCAGAAGGACTGTTCGGCTGTTTTTGAAAAAAGATTTGTTCAATTGGGACATTTAAGAAAGAAAAGCCCAGTGAGTAGTACCTGAGTTTTGGCTCTTTCTTCCTGGATCCCTTCTTCTCGAGCAGCTGATCCCTCATGGCCGGTAGATTCTGGTGGTTCTTCGGCTTGTTTCTCTCCCAAGGTACTTTGAGTTGGTTGGGGATTCACATGATAGAAAGCCGATTTAAGAGTCGGGGCATACTGAAGTAAAGAAAAATGCTACTGGGTACCTGAATTTTTCTTATCGATCGGCGTTTCTTGGGAGTTTGCTTTTGAAGCTGAGATGCAGCTGGTCGTTTTGAAGCAGAAGGGGAGGTCATTACAGCAGGGCCTGCCATTAGTTGTCTCAGCGTTGGTGCTTGGGAGCCTAGCCTTGCTGTTGGACAAGGTGGATAATATTCCACTCGCTCTGGTGGATTGGATGATGGGTCCTACGAGAAATATCTGTTAAGTAACATGTTTGAATAAAGCCGTTTTTATTGGAATCGGCTGAGAATACTTACTGCTCGGGGAGATTGGAAGTTCGGGTCCAGGGCTCTGCATTTGTCGTGGACAGTTTGGCAGAACAAGTGAGCGTGCCATTGTTGCCACCAATCGTCAAAACTCTGATGAGCGATGCAGATTTGATTCCACGGCTTCGGCGAGAATGTGGGCAGGTTTGCTCCGAGTTGAAAAATTCTGACAGCCTGAAGGTGCTCTGTAATGTTCTCCCTGGGCTTCAATGTATTCAAAAAAAGGAGCTGAGGGGGCAATTGGCCGAAACCTAGCTGTCTTGCTGCTATGTTTGGATGATAGAATTCAAAAGAAGGATAGCTAGTTGCCTTGCCGCTTGCGCTCTGAAGGTGCTTGAAGTCTGCTGGCAAGGCACAGGGTTTGATGATTGCGTTCAAGATACTGATAGCCTCGTAATCAGAGCACCCATTGTTGAATTTGAAGCTGGAGGGCGCTGGAAATTCATCTTCATCTTCATAGGGGAACCAGGTAGTAACATTTGGTCCCAAGCCCCTGTATAATGTTTCCAGCATGTTGCCCTTTGAGGTTGAGATGGTTATGGCAGAGGCAGCTTCACCAAAACTTTGACAGCCTCTGGTTTTTGGGTCTTCCTCCTCTGAATACTCGGTGGATGGAAAGTCGAGGTCTTGGAGTTGTGTTTTTACCAGCTTATGCAGATACAGGTTGAGCCATAACTGTACTAGCCACTAAGGGCCTGTTATGCATTGCACTTCTTCACCTATAATCAAGGAACTGAATACCCGGCTCATAAGCCTATATGCTGCACCCAACAAGAGTTTGCCCAGGGGATAGAGTGCCCTTGAGCCAGTTTATCTGCTAAGACCCGATAAGGATATGCTGGCCTGGCAGTGGCACCACAGAACATGAACATCTCAAGCCACGTGGTCAAGAATGCGACATGTTCTTTCGCGCTGACAGAAGAGGAGCTTTTCTGGTGGTGTTGAATATAACCACCCCATCCTTTGTATGTGTCCAGCTTCGGAAAATACGGGTCCTTCTTGCCACTGGAGCAAAAATCCCAGAAATCATATGATCCAGCAATCTGAAGCCCGGTGAGCATATGGATATCGCCCAGGGTAATGGTTTTTGGACCGTCTCCGAACACGAAAGCATTCAAGGAGTTGGACCAAAAATGACTGGCAGCGATCAGGAGCGGCTTATTCCTTGTCATCTCTGATAATGATATGTCAAGACATTGGCTCAGATGGTGCATTTCCCAGTCAGCGCGCTTCTTCGCCGCGACGCGACGGAACCAGTTCCTCCACCCAGCAGGTGCGATTGGCCAGTTTCTGAAAGATTTGGCCCAAGAGGAGGCGCCCATCATAGAGCTTCAGAATGGGAACTGGTTGGTTTCTTGAATAATGAAGTCTTTGGGGATCGGATCACCCATTGGGCCCAGATAGTAGGTATCAGGGATGTCCTTCAGTAGAATTAGAATATCGTTCCTCAGCACCTGGATTTGAAACTCGTACTCAGTGAGGTTGAAGAGGGATTCACGAATCAGGGGGTGGATCGATGAAATTGATACCTCAGGGACCTCGGAAGGAGTCGCCATTAACTCGGGGGTGATTTGACGGCGACGAATCGAAGCTGGCGGCGGCGAATCAAAGCTAACGGCGGCGGATTGAAGCCCGTGGTGGAAGTTGCGATGGTTTAGGGTTTCATTTTGGTGCGAAAGTTTGAAGTGCCGAGAGGGAAGCTGCGTTTTGGTTATATGAAGGCTCATGCGCTAATTTCGGAATAAACCAGTTTATTCCAAAATTGGGAGGCATGTGTTAACACCAAATTTTGGGCTGGGAGCCGATAGCCGATACCGCAGGAAGATAACCGATCTCGGAAGCAGATTCCGTCCAGCGAATGAAAGGAAAATAGCCGATTGCACGGTGAATCTGTTATCGGGCGAAGGTGACAGGAGGCGTGCAACGTCGGTATTGGTGACGTCATCCAGAGTCCGCGCCGCCAAGATGCGATCACGATCGGAGTCCGTTATGAAAGGGAAGTTGGGACTCCAAGTTACCTTAGATATAGGATAGTTTGTTGGTTTCCTTATCTATTAATGAGTTGTAATTCGACTAGGACTCTAGCTACGCTCAGGGTATAAATATAAGCCCTCAGCCATTGTAAGAGAACAATCAACAACATCAATACAACACAACTAGAGTCAGTCGAGTCCGGCGAGTTACTTCATCCAGGCCGGGTGTCATCCGGTGGACGCAGGCTTGCTTGTAAGTATCGTCAACCCCCTGTTAAACTATGTCTTTTTAGCGTCATCCGGTGGACGCGGAAGTATGGCGGACCAGAGTCCTTGCTAAGCTCTGTTCCTTTGGCATCATCGGGTGGACGCGGGAAGCATAGTGAGTCAAGGATGATTCATGCTGGTTTGCCCGATCAATCTGTGTTAACCGTCATCCGGTGAACGAGATGCAGATTAGGATGGTTTTCACGCGCGGATTAGTTATCAATTCGTGTTTGTTTGCTTGATTAATCTATTAGTTAATGTCATCCGGTGGACAGGCTATAGATTGAGACAGTTTGCATGCACGGATTAGTTATCGGTTCTAATTAAATTTGGCAGTTTAGCTGGATTCATTAAGTTACCGATGTTGCTTATGTTTATTGTTTATTATTTAAAGCAATCATCAATTTGCCCGTCTTGATCCATATGCGTCGGCTTATATCTAATAGATCTATATGTTCAACGAATTATGTTTGCCATTCGTTTTATATTGATAAGATAGAATGCTTTGCACCAGCCGGTTGTATTTTGGATCTAGATTAGATACGGGTCGCACTCAAGTAATAAAATAAACATTGTCTAGATTCAAAGGTTAACGGATTTAAGTTGCAACTTCATCATGACTGCCTCGATCCGCTCAATCTTCACTGTTGCAAGATTGCGATTTAGATCCATTAGCCGGAGGGTTGAAAACATTGTTTGCTTTATAGGCTTGTATGTTGCCCGTATACACTAAATCGGCCGAAATAGCCAATTTCTTCTTGTTTTACATTGAGACAGCTTATGATCATATTAGCTTGCTGTAGTTACATCTTTTATAGCATATTTCTGTCTAATGCAAGTATATGACATTGAATTCATGTCTGAATCGGTTAACTTGAGTTATAATGCATGTTTCGCTACAATCGGTTCATAACATGACGGAATCGGCTTTCTAGTCGATCTCCCATTACATCGGCTCTTCGAGCCATACAGCTGGAACTACCTGGATATACCGGTTAGTTCCGTCCTGTGATTACTGATTACTATCTTTTTCCTTGTCAATTGCAGGTCAAATTGACTGGCACGCTTGGGTGTTACTGACACTCTCAGACCGGGTCCGAAGCTAGCTGGATCTGCGAGAGCTTTACTGCCTCAAGGGTCGTTCCCGGCTTCGCTGGTGTGTTGGGCTTAGGGAACCACTTTTTGCGCCAACAATTATATAATTTATTCTTAAGCTATGAATTAAACAATCTCTTCTTCTCTTTTAAAAGTAATTTAACATGTGAATTTTAATTCGGATCGAAACGAAAATCGATACATTTGCAATTATATTGTATGGGGATCAAACCTGACCATGACTGAGAAGGGGATGCAGAGGGTGTAGAGGGGGCTGGCTGGCCCAGGTAGGGCACCGGGCGGCGTGCCTCTGTGGTCCCACGGGGTCCACTTCGATGCGCAAGGTCCTGGTTCGATTGTCTTCCGAATTACGTGATTTTTCCGGGCGAATTGATTTCCATAGTCGCGATGTGCCTCTCCCACACTTATTTTCCTGCATACTTTTCTGCGCAAGATGTGGAGACAACATGCGTACCAAAAAAATATAGAGAGAAGGGTAGATTAAAACATTAATATTGATAAAAAAATAAGGCACTTTATTCATTAACGATACTAGATAACTCTGACAACTGACTGAGCTAACGAATGCCCTAGCTCAACAGGCTCGCCTAACACACTTAATATTATAAATCAAACCTAGCACACTCGATAATATAATCAAACCTAACACACTTTGTGCCTTATTACAAAGATAACGAGGGCAAGCTGCCCCTTTTCCGCGAGCTTCCTAATTTCTTCCTTCAGCTCACCAATCTCTTCTTTCAGCTGATCTTTTTCATGCTTGAGACTGCGAATTAACTTGACATTGACTTCTATCTGCTTAGTCATGTCGCTCATAATTTTGTTCCTTAAGTCTTCATCCTCTCTATACCCCTAACGGTGCTAGAGAGAGCTTCCATCTTCTCATTAAGGATTCGTAGAGAGAGCAGGGGCTATCTAGGGGCTTTCTCTAGTGCTGATGTAGATGTTGCTCGCTATCTCTTGGGCGGAGGTGGTATGAACTCGGTGTAGCGGACTTGGCCTGGATGTGCACGAACTCTTTGGATGGCAGGGTGAGTAGTGGTATACTTCGCACATACCAGCGTTCCGTTCTTGTCGGTCTTGACTGACAGGAGTCACTCATTATCTCTAGGTGGAAGAAGTGGGGTGCCTCGGGGAATAGCGATCTGCTTCCCCCTGGTACCATCTTCTAGCAACAGTCTCTCAGGTGGCGATGGCAGAGCAGGCTGAGCATGCGTGTAGTAGACTTGCTCGAACTGCTAGGGCACCGTAGCATGATGCTTCGGTGGCATGATGGCGAGGTGCTTCGGTGGCACGATAGGAAGGGGCTTCAGCTGCGCGAGGACGATGGCCTTCGAGTCGTCGCATTGGATCTTGCCGGAGTCAGCGCCGACGACCGCTTCGCCTGCTGTTGCTACTAGATCTAAACAAGAGAGTTTCTTTGGAGGAGAGGAAGGCAATGATGATGGGATGCTATTTGAGGGCGGTAGAGGTGCGTATTTATATGGGTTTTCAGGAGACAGGATAAGATCAAATCTAGGTTTTACAGGATTCGTATGAAAGATTGTCCATACGCATCGGGAATCTATGGGATTGTGTTTAGGAAAGATAGAAAAAGAAAAGGAAACTAGAGTCGGGATGAGAGGGGACAGGGGGCGCCGCTCGGCCCCATAATGGCGCCGGCCGGCCCCACTTGGTGTCCTCCCATGGTGGCCGTGCTCGTGAAGCCTCTAGACTCTTCCTACTTACTGTTAGTTACGATGCGCGATAATTTTTCGTAACGGATAATGATGAGACTAAAAAGTGGGTAGTTGGACAAAGTCCAACCCGTCAACAACTTCTGAATTAAATGGTTCTAAAAATAATTTAAGTCAGTGACCATTTACCTCGAATAACGTACCTTTGTGTGATTGTAGAGTTACCGCTCCATGTGGCGATGCATTCACAACCGTAAATGGTCCTTCCCATTTGCTTCGTAGTTTTCCAAGCCCGAATAATTTGAACCTGGAATTAAAAAGTAATACCTTATCTCCTGGTGCAAACTCTTTCTTCTTGATCCTCTTGTCATGCCATTTTTTGTTCTTTTTTTATAGATCTTTGAATTGTGATAAGCCTTTTCTCTCCATTCTTCTAATTCTGATAGTTGCATCTTTCTCTTTTCTCCAGCGGCTTCAAAGTCCATGTTCCATCTCTTAATAGCCCGGTGAGCTTTATGCCCTAACTCCACTGGTAAATGACAGGTCTTACCATATACTAGCTAGTAAGGTGACATACCCAAAGGTGTCTTGTATGCGGTCCGATATGCCCAAAGTGCTTCGGGTAATCGGTCCTTCCATGCAGGACCTATCTCATTTACTGTTTTATGTAGAATATTCTTAATTTGTTTGTTTGATGTTTCTGCCTGGCCACTTGTCTGAGGATGGTAGGGTGTAGCAACATTATGACAGATGCCATGAGCTTGCAAATATCGCTGAAACTTTTTATCAGTGAAGTGTGTCCCTCCGTCACTAATGACCATCCTTGGTGCACCAAACCTTGGAAATATAATCTCTTCGAACATCTTCTTTGAATGTTTGGAATCAGCATTCATGCATGGCATAGCTTCTACCCACTTGGATACATAGTCAACTGCCACCAGAATGTATTCATAATTTCTTGATTTCGCAAATGGTCCCATGTAATCAATTCCCCAGACATCAAAGAGCTCGATCTGGAGATTGTTGGTGAGTGGCATAGCATCTCTTGCATTGATATTTCCGTGCCTCTGACATGATCCATATCTCCGGATAAAATCTTTGGTGTCTTCATACATAGTTGGCCAAAAGAACCCACTCTGCCAAATCTTAGTATGAGTGCGGAATGCTCCATAATGACCTCCATATGGTGATGCGTGGCATTTCTGAGTGATCTGCATGCCCTCTTCTACTGGTACACATCTTCTAAGTAATCCATCTGAACAGATTCTGAAGAAGTATGGTGGATCCCATATGTGGAGACGACTTTCATAAATAAGCTTCTTTTTATTTTCCCCTGTTGGTACATAACCTGCAACCATAAAGTTGACAATATTCGCGTACCAAGGGTCTGACTTGGTCACTTTAAACAACATGTCATCTCTCAATGAGTCATTAATAGGTAATTCCTGAGGTTTCTCAAAGTGTATTCTAGACAAGTGATTAGCAACTGGATTTTCTATTCCTCTTCTATTTTAATTTCTAAGTCAAATTTTTGGAGTAACAAAATCCATCTTATCAAACGAGATTTAGCATATTTCTTAGTGACCAAATATTTTAAAGCAGCATGATCAGAATAAACAATTACTTTTGCTTCTACTAAGTAAGATCTAAATTTATCAATAGCAAAAACAACAGCCAAGGGTTCTTTTTCAGTTGTTGCATAATTTAATTGTGCTCATGTCATAGTTTTACTAGCATAAGCAATTGCATGATACTTCTTATCTTTTGTTTGTCCTAATACTACCCCTACAACATAATCACTAGCATAACACATAATTTCAAAAGTTAAAGACCAATCAGGGGTTGAATGATTGGTGCTGATGTAAGTGCTTCTTTAAGAATATTAAAAGATTTTAAACATGCATCATCAAATTCAAAAGGAACATCTTTAGCTAGCAAGTTAGTCAGTGGTCTAGCAATATGTGAATAATCTTTTATAAACCTGCGATAAAAACCACAATGACCAAGAAAACTTCGGATTCCTTTTATATTAACAAGTGGAGGTAGTTGTTCAATTACTTCAATTTTTGCCTTGTCTACCTCTATACCTCTTTCAAACACTAAATGTCGTAGCACTATTCCTTCTCTAACCATAGAATGATATTTTTCCCAATTAAGGACTAAGTGCTTTTCTTCACATCTCTGCAAAACCTTATCTAGATTTTCTAGACAATCATCAAAAGTTTTTCCATAAACTGAAAAATCATCCATAAAAACTTTCATGATTTCTTCTATCATTTTAGAAAATATAGACATCATACATCATTGAAAAGAAGCAGGTGCATCACATAATCCAAAAGACATTCTACGTAAGCATAAGTTCCATAAGGATATGTAAAAGTGGTTTTGATTTGATCATCAGGGTGGATAGGAATTTGGTGATATCCAGAATAACCATCAAGGAAACAAAAGAAAGAATTATTTGCCAAACGCTCTAACATCTCATCAATGAAGGGCAGCGAAAAATGATCTTTCTTGGTTGCTTTGTTGAGTTTTCTATAATCTATGCACATTCGCCATCCTGTAACAGCTCTCTGGGGTATTAATTCATTTTTATCATTTTTAACTACGGTCATACCACCCTTTTTACGTACAACTTGAACAGGGCTTACCTACTCACTATGCGAAACAGGATAAATAATCCTAGCATGCAAAAGTTTCAAGACCTCTTTCTTAACAACTTCCCTCATCGCATTTTGAAGCCTACGTTGGGGCTCTCTAGAAGGTGTAATTTCTGGGTTGGTTGGAATACGATGGGTGCATAAAATAGGACTAATCCCTTTAAGGTCTTGGAGTGAATAACTGTAACAACCCGGGTTTTTCGATAACCAAAAATCCGAACTTTCTAAAATTTTTCTTGCAAGGGTGTGAAGCATGTAGCTTCTAGGTTAAGTTGAAACTAATCCCCTAACAACCAATGCATACATGTAGTATTGGTTGTAGGTGCTTGTTAGAGTTTTCCTATTGATCTAGGGTTTAGTGTTGGGGAGCACAAGTCCATAGCAATCCTCTGTGAGCCTCTTTTAAATTTCCTGCGAATTCCTTAATCCAACTTCTAGATCCATGAGAGGAAGCTCCTCATTCACTATCCAAATCTATCACAAAATTCCTTATTTCATAAACTGTGGCCTCTCAAATCATCTTGGCAAAATAGGAAAACTATTCTTCTCCGCACAGGCCGAAATCCCCTCTTCTTTCCCTTGTCCGTTACTGCGCGGATCAGGCCCAAGTGGCCTAGCCGGCCTGGTCACCCCGCGCCCCTGTTCCCCCATCTGGTTGCTTGCACGCAGCAGGCCCGACCGCGTGGCCCACGGCCAACCGGCCCAGCGCGCGCACACAGCAGCACAGCCTAGCTACTCCCGGCCGCTCGCCCTTCCCCTGTTGGCCCGCACAGCGCGCACGCAAGGCCCGCTCGTAGCCGCGGCCTGCTTGGCCCATGACGCGGCGCCCTCCCTCACGCGAACCCTAGGAAGGGGAGCGCTCCTCCTGGCCGCCGCCACCAGCGGCAGAGCCGCGCGAAGCCCTGCACGCGCCCCCAAGTGCCCTCGGCGTCCGGGCCCTGCGATGCATGCCACGTGCCTCGCGCCCCGCACGGACGTCGGAGATGTCCGGAGCCTCTTATAGCCCTAGCTCTCGCCCGTATAAAAGGAGACGAAGCCGCGACCCTGTTCATCTTCCCCCAGCGGCCGCCGCCACCAAGCTCTCCTGCTCGACACCACGGAAGCCGGTCACGGCCACTGCCCACCTCGACGTCGCAGTGACGATGCCGCGACACCTCGCCGTGCCCGCGACGCCAGGCTTGAACGGGAGCACCATGACGTAGCAGCACCTCGTCGTGCCCGCGACGCGGCACCGCCACACGCCGCGCTCGCGCACGCCCGACCTCGACACCGTGCGCTACTCCGACGTCGAGCGCCTTGTCGTTCGTCCTCGCCCTCACCAAGCCGGCCGCCCGCGTTCGCGCGCAGCTGCGTGGTCTCGACCCGTCGAAGCCGTCGCGTCTCCAACCTTGCCTCGTCCACGCCGACTCCGACCGATCGGCGCCCCGAGCTTCGGTCCCGCCTTGTCCTCATTGTACCCCTGCACACGAGGCCATCGGCTGTGACTGTGACGTCGCCACCGCGCCGCCGTCCCAAACCCACCTCCACGCCGTCGCCTCTGCTGCCTGACACGGGCCACGAACGGCTATGGCCATGAGCGCGGTCACCATGGCTGGAGACCCCGCCGCGTCGCGTCATGGCCGCTGACGACCACCACCTCGACAGCGAGGCCATGCCGCCATCAACATCATCAAGCCAGAGCTGGTTGCATCTCCAGCACCGCCACCGACGCGAGCCGCACCACCTCAACGTCGATCGTGTGACGCACGCGCGTCTGCAACGCCACCAGCGCCTCGGTCCTCTCCTCCCTGGCCTTGCCCTGCCTCCACTCTGCCGTGGAGCCGATCCCTACCCCAACGTAGTGAAACAAGCCACCACCACCGGGCAGACTCCATGCCATCCTTCGTTCCATCATGCTGCACCACCTCGCAGGTGAGCATCCAGTGCCCAGAGGCCTTCTTTCATCTTGTTGCAACCCGAACTGAGACCGGCCTTCGTGCCGTTTGTTCCACTACGCAGGAAGCCGGCGTCCCGACCACCTCCTCGCCAAGCCCTATCTACACCGAGCCTGACACCCCCTGCGTCCTCCCCTAGTCAAGCAGGCGCCACCACCGCGCGTACTGCTGTGGCCGTGTCCCGACGGAGCTCTGCTGCCTCGTCGTCAACAGAGCCCTCCCCGTTCGCAGCTCTGCCAGCACCAAGCCTGACCCGCGTCAAGCGATCTGCCATCCGCAAGCCCTCGGTGAGCTAATCTGTAACAACCCTAAAAATCCACACAACCTAAAAATCCCAACCAATTAAAATTTTTCATTTATTTATTGAGAAAACCCATTTTTCTTGTGCAAGCATATAGGTTTCATTATGAAATTGGTAAATAAAGGGGTGTAGTTTGCATTTTAATTCCAATCAATAGAATAATAACTTATGCATCACATTTGGGATTTATTGCAATTTATGTTTGTATTTACTCAATAAATTAAAATGGGCAATATATGTATATATACACTAAACTGAAAACAGAAAAGGAGAAAGAGAGTTCGGCCAGCCAGTCAGCCCGAGCCAGCCCGACCTTCCTCTCCTCATCTCACCGCGCGCGGCCCACGTCGCGGCTCGGCAGCGCACGCGCGCGATCGGCACACACGCGCTCGCGCTCGCGCTCGCTGCCAACCCGGTCCCGCCTGTCAGCCACTCTCGCCCCCACTGTTCTTCTTCCTCACGAAGGCGACGCGCCTGCCGGGGGTGTCGCGCGAATGGCGTGACCCCGGTCCCACAGCCGACAGCATGGCAGAGCCCTGGACCCCGCTGTTCCCCTCCTGTCCCCTCCTTTCTTGGCCGCCAAGCGAACCCGCGCCATCAGGAGCCCTAGATCCACTCGAGCCACGGCCCTTCGATCGGCCGAGCGCAATCGAGACCGTTCGCCATTGGAGCTGGCCAAGCTCGCCTATAAATTGGAGCACCCCGAAGCCCTACCCTCATTTCCCCTCGCCGCCACCGCAGCACAGACCGGCACACCGCACCAAACCGAGAGAGAGAGCGAAGGAGAAGGACGGAGCAGAGGAGGAGAAGCTGCCGGAGCGCCGCCGCCGCGGAGCACGCCGGAGCCGGACACGGAGGAGAAGCCGAGCTGCGGACGAGGAGCGGCACGGCACTGCGATCGCTCTGCACGGCTCCGACTCGCCACTGCACCGCCATCCTAGCTTCACCGACACCACGGTGAGCCACCGCACGCCATGTCCGAACCTTGCCCTGCTTTTGCCATGGCGTTCCACCCTCGGGACGCGCCGGCACGAGCCTATACCGGCTCGGGAAGATCACCTGCACCATGCACTCACTCGACCAGCCAAAACCCCCGGACTACAAGCTTGCTAGACCGAGAACGCAGCACGACGCGTTCTCGGCGGAGCGCGCTCACCACCGACGCGTTCCGACGCCGAATCACCCGTTCCGAGCAATCCGACTAGCACCCGTACAGGTTAGAACGTCGTGGAGCACCGCCACGACCCCCTTGAGCTAGCTACGCGGATCTAAGCGCTAGAGGAAGCCTGAATCGCCTTGGCCGCGTGCGCCGCGACCTTACCGGAGCGCCGCCGCGAGCCGTAGCCAAAAGAAGGTCATGCCGTGGCTAAGTTCGCCACCAGAGTGTTGTATGCCTCTCTGGCCTCACCAATTTGACAAGACCGCATTCGATTGAACCAATACTTGTTCGTAGCCGCGATGCCGCCTTCCGCCATCGTCGGCGACACGCCGCCGCCACAACCGAGCACCTTGGAAAGCTCGGTAGCCAAAATTGGTAGTTGGTATACCATCGCCATAGACCCTGGACGCGTATACATCTCCTAGCAGACCTCCTTAGCCCCGCCGGAACCTCACCGTCGCGACGACATCGCCGCCGACAGGTTCCGCCTCGCCTAAATCCGTTCCGAGTACTCCCGGTCGCCTCGCGCTGCGGAGAAAGGCCGCCGAGGTTCGCCAAGTCTGCCTCGGCACCGCCGCTAGAAAGCCGAGCCCTGCCTTGCCGAAATATGGTCATCGCCGCCCTGTCCTCGTCCGCCGCACCGGAGAGACACCGCCGCCTTGAACAAACGCCCTGGAACCCTGCTCGCACCAAATCTCCGATTCGCCCGAGCCTCCCCAGGAGAGCTCGGGAGAGCAGCCCCTTCGGCGCCCAAATCTCCGATTCGCCCGAGCCTCCCCAGGAGAGCTCGGGAGAGCAGCCCCCTCGGGCGCCCAAATGTCCGATTCGCCCGAGCCTCCGCAGGAGACCTCGGGAGGACGGCACCCTCGGGCGCACCAAATTTCCGATTCGCCCGAGCCTCCGCGAGAGACCTCGGGAGAACGGCACCCTCGGGCGCACCAAATTTCCGATTCGCCCGAGCCTCCGCGAGAGACCTCGGGAGAACGGCACCCTCGGGCGCACCGAATCTCCGATTCGCCCGAGCCCCCCCGGGAGAGCTCGGGAGAACGGCACCCTCGGCGCCGCGAATTTCCGATTCGCCCGAGCCCCGCCGAGGTACGCCGAACTATGCCGAGCCCCGCCGAGCTACCCCCGACCACCGCCGAGCTCCGCCGAGATACCCCCAACCACAGCCAAGCTACCACCGACCACCGCCGAGCCACGCCGAGCTACGCCAACTCCGGCAACTCTCTGGGAACCAGCATCGAACACCTGGACGACCATCGGGTCTGTGTTCTGTTGAGGCGCCACATGCCGCACTACTGGACCCGCGCGCCACATCCCGAGCTGCCCCTGATTAACCGACTAGTTTTCCCATTTTCAGAAAATAGGATAATCTTCGGAAATTCATAACTTATTCGTACGATGACCAAAAATTACGCACCACATATCAAAATTCTCAGAAAAATGAGATCTACAATCTAAGACTATGTTTGAGTGCATTTGGCTCTTTGTTTTATTGGATTTTTCTGAAATACTCTATAGGAGTCGCTGACGCGACTATTTCGTGTTCGATTTCAGAGCCGGAGGAGGATCTGACTAAGGAAGACGACCACGAGTACTTCCAAGAGCTAGGAGACGACTATGAAGGTGCCACGTCCCACCAAATCCTTAGATCCTATTACGCATTGCAAATGACATTGTTGCTATTGCTTTATGATTATGTATGGATTGGTTGCATGGTAGTATATTTGAATTCCCTGCCTTGATAAGACTTTACCCTGCTATCCGCTGCTAGGTTAGCTGCTGCTTAATTTACTGTTACTCTTCCACTACTTTCTACTCATGCTATGTGGTGGAATTGGGACGGTGTATAACTGATTATAACTACTGGGAGAGAGTGCTGCGTGCGTCTTGGGTGCGTGGTAAGGGTTGATGTCGACCAAGTGGGATGTGAGACGAGCCCATGGGGCAAGTCGTGCCGGGGGTGCAACCTGGGCATCCCCAAGCGAGATACCTGTGGCGGGTAAAGTTGTTGAGGAGGTTCCGGGTGGGATAGCCTTGGTGGTTTGAAGCCCGTGAACGGAGGTGCTGTGATGGCACGGGGAGAGTATCCCCTAAGTGGAGATGCCTGCTTGGTCAAACCTAGGATGGACTAGTTTCAGGTTCATGGGAATCCTTTTCTACTCACTCGCTTCTGATGGGCGGGAGACGGCTGGACTACTTGGTAGGACGGTGCCACTACTGCTAGGTTGAAAGGTGATAAGGGTGGGCAGAGACGGTCGATGGGTTCCCGTTCCGTCCTAGATGCACAGTACCACTGGATGGGCCCGGTACTGTGTCTCCCAGTCTCAGCATAACGGTGTAGGATCCGGAATATCCCAGGGCTGAGTGGTAGGGTGGCATCGACCTAGGCAAGCAAGCACCCGGAATTCTGCCTAGGTGTTTGCGCAACACCTATGATGGCTAATCTTGTGAGTAGTGAAACCTCTGAGAGTGTATGGTTGATCGATCGATACATATGCCAACCTGTTGGCTATGGACCTTTCCTGTGAAGCTTCTACTAGTGTAGTGAGTGTTCTCTTCTCCCCCTGGATGACATTTTTCCGGCAGTGTACCCGTTGTGGTAGTGTGCCGCTGAGATAGGCCCGAGAGGGAGTTGGGCCTGTCGAATGAGAGTGAGGTGTGGGTATGTGAGGTGTGGTGATGGGAAAAGGGATGATGGTGTTAACTGATGATAAAACTTGACTAATTAAAACATTGATTACAGCTGCATAGGAAAACCTCAGCCTATAGGTCTGCTTGTATAGCCTTGCATCCACTTTCCACAAAGCAAATGCTGCATAGGTGGGCTCCGTGGCCAGTACAAATCGTACTGATAAATTTGCTGTCAGGTGACGAGAATGAGTACGACTTCGAGGGAGATGATGACGAGGAATAGGGTCGCGTGCTACACTCAAGTTGGCCGTGAAGGATGAATCGCTTCCGCATCTTCTAAAGCTTCTCTGATTGTTGATTCCGCTAGTGTGGCGATGTAATAAATATTTATGTAAGACTTATTTACCGTTGTATGGATCCTGGTGGCAACTGAGATATGGGTAATTTCATGGATTGTTCCAAGCAATCTGTTGAATTACAATTCGAGCCTGAGGATTTCCCTTCGTGGAAATCGAGGTCGTTTCAGTTGGTATCGGAGCCATACTTGACTGTAGGACGAGACCCATAGAAAATGGACGTTAGAATAGGAAACCAGACTCTCTTTCGGTTATATTACCGACCTTGCATTCACTTTTTTATGCAATGGCTTATCTAATACAAGGACCTGCTAATCCGTTTCTTGAAAAATTTGCAGATGACCAGCCTTGGACCACCACTTCGTCCACTGCACGACGGCACTATTGAGATCCCGATCAAATGGCCATTGACCTTATGCACCAGTAGCTTATGGGACCCTGCGTAGCCTTTGGACTAGTGATACCATGAGTTATCCTGTCATTGGCTATCTGCGCATAGCACGATCTTCTTAGCAGCAAGGAACATCCTTTATGTAATAATAACCATGTGATGAGTGACATTTGGATCTTATGCTTCTTATGGTTCTTTATGCTTCTTTGGTTGAGTGTAGGATAGCCTGAAAAATGTTTTAAATCATTTAAATCGTTGAAAACATCTAACTCCTACTTAAACCACAACAAGATTATTACTGCACTGAGCACGTACCTAATAAATTCAGATGTCGATGAGACGTTCCGCGCGTTTGGAGAACCGCCAGCCCTCCCCCGCGCCTGCGCCAGGACGTGGGCGTGGTCGCAACCGTGGACGCCCAGCTGGCAGACGTGCTGGAGTTAACCTGGAAGAAGAGCTGCGCCGGGCAGAGGATGCACCGCCGGTGATCGATCCGCCACCACAAGGCGAGAACGTGCCTCCGCCACCGCCGCCGCCACCGACGTTGGCGGAAGTGATGGCTCAGCAGACCCAGCTGCTGAATGCCATAGCTACTGGGATGAACAGGCACCACGGGCCACCCCAGAATGACTTCCAAAGGAAACTGGAGGGTTTCCTGAAGCTGAGGCCACCTACCTTCGACGGGACCGACTGCGATCCCC
Source organism: Eremochloa ophiuroides (assembly GCA_038502445.1). Lineage (NCBI taxonomy): Eukaryota > Viridiplantae > Streptophyta > Magnoliopsida > Poales > Poaceae > Eremochloa > Eremochloa ophiuroides. The sequence goes on from JAHLJS010000082.1 coordinate 136,778, forward strand.
TCGCTGCCGACGATTGGCTTAAAGAGATGGAGAAGAAGCTGGACCTGACCACTTGCTCCGACGAGGAGTGTGTTGGGATTGCTAGCCACCAGCTGACCGGTGCTGCACGGGCATGGTGGGACAACTACACCAGCGCTCACGAGGATCCAGCCCGCATTGACTGGGATGAGTTCACCGAGGCTTTCCGTGACCACCACATTCCTGAGGGAGTCATGGAGGCCAAGGAGAATGAGTTTCGTAACATCTCCCAGGGAGCTGATCGGATCCACGAGTACACCACCCGCTTCAACTGCTTGCTCCGCTACGCACCTGCGTCTTGCGTGAGTTCCGAGAAGGAAAAGATGTACTACTACAGGAAGGGACTTCAGACCAAGATCAGGTTGGCTCTGTCAGGGAACAAGAGCTACACTCTGCGTGAGCTGATTGACCGCTGTATTGAGATCGAGAAGGATCGCATGGAAGCACGACTGGAATTCGAGGCCCAGAACAAGGGAAAGAAGCGCCGCTCTGAGGGACCCGCTCGCACTGCTCCACCCCAGAGACAGCGAACGGGTGCACCTCCGTCTTTTCGGACTCACCAGGGACCCTCTTCGGGAACGAGCCGTGGTGGTACCAACAGCAGCAACTATCACCGCCCCGCTCAGACCTACCCTGCGCCGACTCGAGCTGTGCAGAACACACCCGCCCCCGCTACCAACACGCCAAGGACAAGCAATTGGAAGGCTCCTGCGACAGCTACAGCAGGCAGTGCGCCCTTCACTTGCTTCGGATGCGAAAAGCCTGGACACCGTGTGGCTGTGTGCCCCGACCTCAACCGTGCACCAGCAGCTGCACAGGGCACACCGAACCGGGGATCTGCTACCCGAGGAAGACTGAACCACATGACCGCTGAGGAAGCTGAAGCTGCACCTGATACTGTGTACGGTACGTTCCTAGTTCAGGGTAGCATGGCTACAGTTCTGTTCGATTCGGGAGCTACATGTTCATACATTTCATCTACATATGCACGTAAGCATAACATACCTGTAACCCCGAGAGCAAACCCCATCCTAACTAGCTCGCCCTTAGGAACCTTCAGGAGCATTCACATATGTAGGGGAGTGATAATCACAATCGAGGGACTTGACTTTCGAGCTGACCTAACCCTATTACCCTCCAATAGCATAGATGTCATCTTAGGCATGGACTGGCTAACCAAACACCGGGGAGTGATATCTTGTTCACCTAGATATGTTCAGGTAACCCACCCTTGGGGAACAGCTGTCCGATGTGTACCCCAAACCGAGAGAGTCCAAGCCCTCCTATGTGCCCTGGAGACTAAAGCAGATAAGACAGAGCTGACATTCAGAGATGTGCCAGTAGTCTGTGAATTCAATGACGTATTTCCAGAGGAGTTGCCAGGAATGCCACCAGATAGAGATGTGGAGTTTGTTATAGAGCTGATGCCAGGGACTGCACCGATTGCCAAAAGACCCTACAGAATGTCGGCTGATGAGTTGAAGGAACTCAAGAAGCAGCTGGGAGAATTACTGGAGAAGGGTTTCATTAGGCCAAGTGCTTCGCCCTGGGGATCTCCCGTTTTGTTTGTCAAGAAGAAGGATGGCACGATGAGGATGTGCATTGACTACCGGAATCTGAATGCGGTTACAGTCAAGAATAAGTACCCATTGCCCCGCATCGATGATCTGTTAGATCAATTGACTAAGGCCAAGTACTTCTCAAAGATCGATCTCCGATCAGGGTATCATCAGATGAAGATCAGGGAAGAAGATATCCCGAAGACTGCATTTGTCACTAGATATGGACAATATGAGTGCACAGTAGTCTCATTTGGACTCACTAATGCTCCGGCATACTTCATGAACATGATGAACAAGGTCTTCATGAATGAGCTAGACAAGTTTGTGGTGGTATTCATTGATGATATATTGGTTTATTCAGCCACAAAAGAGGAACATGAACATCATCTGAGGACCGTATTGGAGAGGTTGTCTCGCAACCAGCTATACGCCAAATTCTCCAAGTGCGAATTCTGGCTTGAGGAAGTTGCTTTCCTTGGACACGTACTGTCAGGAGAAGGAGTCGCAGTAGACCCAGCCAAAATTGAAGCTGTGAAAGAGTGGGAACAACCCTGTAATGTGTCAGAAATCAGAAGCTTTTTGGGACTTGCAGGATACTATCGCAGATTTATTGAGAATTTCTCCAAGATTGCAAGACCCATGACCAACTTGCTGAAGAAAGAGAACAAGTTTACATGGACTCCTGAATGTGAGAAGAGTTTTCAGACCTTGAAGGAGAAGCTCACTACTACACCTGTACTAGCCCTGCCCGATATTCACAAGGATTTTGTTGTATATTGTGATGCCTCTCGGCAAGGTTTAGGCTGTGTACTAATGCAAGAAGGAAGAGTGATAGCTTATGCCTCAAGACAGTTGAAGGAACATGAGCAGCGATACCCGACTCATGACCTAGAACTTGCAGCCGTGGTACATGCACTCAAGATTTGGAGACACTATCTGATGAGCAACAAATGTGACATATACACTGACCACAAGAGCCTGAAGTACTTCTTCACTCAGGAAGATCTGAATATGAGGCAGCGCAGATGGCTAGAACTCATCAAGGATTATGATCTTGAGATCCATTATCACCCAGGAAAGGCCAATGTTGTCGCTGATGCACTTAGCCGCAAAAGCTACCCTCATCACCAACTCTATGCCGCCTAAGCTCAGGAGAGAGTTCGACGCATTTCAGCTCGAGGTAGTCTCCTATGGCATGCTAAATGAGCTTCGCGTCGAGTATAATCTCACCTCACGAATCCGTGAAGCACAAAAGAACTGTCCTGAGATAGACTATATCCGTGGTTTGATGAAGCTGGGAAGAGGCCCCGAATACCGAGAAGATGAGCAGGGAACTGTATGGTACAAAGATAGAATCTGTGTACCGACGGATTCAGCGATACGAGAAGAGATTCTGTCGGAAGGCCATGACTCCAAATATTGCATTCACCCAGGGTCAGCCAAGATGTACCATGACCTAAGGAAGCACTTTTGGTGGGAGAATATGAAGACAGACATTGCAGGGCATGTAGCCCGATGTGATACATGCAATAGAATCAAGGCCGAACATCAGAGACCAGCAGGGTTGCTACAACCAGTTGAGATACCAGAATGGAAGTGGGAGTGCATATCCATGGACTTCATAATAGGACTGCCCCGATCCGAGCATGGATATGATTCTATATGGGTAATAGTGGACCGTCTAACCAAAGTTGCACATTTTATACCGGTCAAAAGGAAGTATAGAGTTGAAAAGCTAGCAGATCTATACGTATCAAACATTTTGAAGTTACATGGGGCGCCTCTGAGTATTATATCTGACCGAGGCTCACAGTTCGTATCGCAGTTCTGGAAATCCTTGCACAAGTCCATAGGGACCAAGCTCGACTATAGCACAGCATACCACCCGCAAACAGACGGGCAAACAGAAAGAGTGAACCAGATTCTCGAGGACATGTTACGTGCTTGTGTATTGAGGTACAAGGAAGGATGGGAGAGCTGTCTACCCCACGCCGAGTTCTCATACAACAACAGCTATCAAACAAGCCTCAAGATGTCACCGTTTGAAGCATTGTATGGGAGACCCTGTAGGACCCCACTAATGTGGTCAGAACCAGGTGAGAGGACATTCTTCGGTCCTGCTAAGATTGTGGAAGCAGAAGAAGGTGTTGCCCAAGTAAGAGAGAATTTGAGGATTGCACAGAGTAGGCAAAAGAGCTATGCAGATAGAAGACGTAGAAAGCTTGAGTTCGAGGTTGGGGATTATGTCTACCTCAAGGTATCTCCACTTCGTGGCACTGTCAGATTCCACGTAAAAGGGAAATTGGCACCAAGATATGTTGGGCCATACAAGATCTGTAAAAGGGTTGGGAAGCTTGCTTACAAGCTGGAACTACCGGAGGAATTATCTGGAGTACACCCCGTGTTCCATGTCTCGCAATTAAGGAAGTGTTTGAAGCTTCCCGAGGAGCAAGTTCCTACGGATGCATTGGACCTGCAAGACACACTTGAATACAAGGAACATCCGATCAAGATCTTGGCACAGGATACAAAGGAGACTCGAAACAAAACCATTCCGATGTGCAAGGTACAGTGGAGCAATCACACTGAAAGGGAAGCTACGTGGGAGAAAGAATCGGACTTGCGGATTATGTTTCCTTACCTCTTCGATGGGTACGTTAACTCTGAATCTCGAGGTCGAGATCCTAATGAGGGGGGAGGACTGTAACAACCCTAAAAATCCACACAACCTAAAAATCCCAACCAATTAAAATTTTTCATTTATTTATTGAGAAAACCCATTTTTCTTGTGCAAGCATATAGGTTTCATTATGAAATTGGTAAATAAAGGGGTGTAGTTTGCATTTTAATTCCAATCAATAGAATAATAACTTATGCATCACATTTGGGATTTATTGCAATTTATGTTTGTATTTACTCAATAAATTAAAATGGGCAATATATGTATATATACACTAAACTGAAAACAGAAAAGGAGAAAGAGAGTTCGGCCAGCCAGTCAGCCCGAGCCAGCCCGACCTTCCTCTCCTCATCTCACCGCGCGCGGCCCACGTCGCGGCTCGGCAGCGCACGCGCGCGATCGGCACACACGCGCTCGCGCTCGCGCTCGCTGCCAACCCGGTCCCGCCTGTCAGCCACTCTCGCCCCCACTGTTCTTCTTCCTCACGAAGGCGACGCGCCTGCCGGGGGTGTCGCGCGAATGGCGTGACCCCGGTCCCACAGCCGACAGCATGGCAGAGCCCTGGACCCCGCTGTTCCCCTCCTGTCCCCTCCTTTCTTGGCCGCCAAGCGAACCCGCGCCATCAGGAGCCCTAGATCCACTCGAGCCACGGCCCTTCGATCGGCCGAGCGCAATCGAGACCGTTCGCCATTGGAGCTGGCCAAGCTCGCCTATAAATTGGAGCACCCCGAAGCCCTACCCTCATTTCCCCTCGCCGCCACCGCAGCACAGACCGGCACACCGCACCAAACCGAGAGAGAGAGCGAAGGAGAAGGGCGGAGCAGAGGAGGAGAAGCTGCCGGAGCGCCGCCGCCGCGGAGCACGCCGGAGCCGGACACGGAGGAGAAGCCGAGCTACGGACGAGGAGCGGCACGGCACTGCGATCGCTCTGCACGGCTCCGACTCGCCACTGCACCGCCATCCTAGCTTCACCGACACCACGGTGAGCCACCGCACGCCATGTCCGAACCTTGCCCTGCTTTTGCCATGGCGTTCCACCCTCGGGACGCGCCGGCACGAGCCTATACCGGCTCGGGAAGATCACCTGCACCATGCACTCACTCGACCAGCCAAAACCCCCGGACTACAAGCTTGCTAGACCGAGAACGCAGCACGACGCGTTCTCGGCGGAGCGCGCTCACCACCGACGCGTTCCGACGCCGAATCACCCGTTCCGAGCAATCCGACTAGCACCCGTACAGGTTAGAACGTCGTGGAGCACCGCCACGACCCCCTTGAGCTAGCTACGCGGATCTAAGCGCTAGAGGAAGCCTGAATCGCCTTGGCCGCGTGCGCCGCGACCTTACCGGAGCGCCGCCGCGAGCCGTAGCCAAAAGAAGGTCATGCCGTGGCTAAGTTCGCCACCAGAGTGTTGTATGCCTCTCTGGCCTCACCAATTTGACAAGACCGCATTCGATTGAACCAATACTTGTTCGTAGCCGCGATGCCGCCTTCCGCCATCGTCGGCGACACGCCGCCGCCACAACCGAGCACCTTGGAAAGCTCGGTAGCCAAAATTGGTAGTTGGTATACCATCGCCATAGACCCTGGACGCGTATACATCTCCTAGCAGACCTCCTTAGCCCCGCCGGAACCTCACCGTCGCGACGACATCGCCGCCGACAGGTTCCGCCTCGCCTAAATCCGTTCCGAGTACCCCCGGTCGCCTCGCGCTGCGGAGAAAGGCCGCCGAGGTTCGCCAAGTCTGCCTCGGCACCGCCGCTAGAAAGCCGAGCCCTGCCTTGCCGAAATATGGTCATCGCCGCCCTGTCCTCGTCCGCCGCACCGGAGAGACACCGCCGCCTTGAACAAACGCCCTGGAACCCTGCTCGCACCAAATCTCCGATTCGCCCGAGCCTCCCCAGGAGAGCTCGGGAGAGCAGCCCCTTCGGCGCCCAAATCTCCGATTCGCCCGAGCCTCCCCAGGAGAGCTCGGGAGAGCAGCCCCCTCGGGCGCCCAAATGTCCGATTCGCCCGAGCCTCCGCAGGAGACCTCGGGAGGACGGCACCCTCGGGCGCACCAAATTTCCGATTCGCCCGAGCCTCCGCGAGAGACCTCGGGAGAACGGCACCCTCGGGCGCACCAAATTTCCGATTCGCCCGAGCCTCCGCGAGAGACCTCGGGAGAACGGCACCCTCGGGCGCACCGAATCTCCGATTCGCCCGAGCCCCCCCGGGAGAGCTCGGGAGAACGGCACCCTCGGCGCCGCGAATTTCCGATTCGCCCGAGCCCCGCCGAGGTACGCCGAACTATGCCGAGCCCCGCCGAGCTACCCCCGACCACCGCCGAGCTCCGCCGAGATACCCCCAACCACAGCCAAGCTACCACCGACCACCGCCGAGCCACGCCGAGCTACGCCAACTCCGGCAACTCTCTGGGAACCAGCATCGAACACCTGGACGACCATCGGGTCTGTGTTCTGTTGAGGCGCCACATGCCGCACTACTGGACCCGCGCGCCACATCCCGAGCTGCCCCTGATTAACCGACTAGTTTTCCCATTTTCAGAAAATAGGATAATCTTCGGAAATTCATAACTTATTCGTACGATGACCAAAAATTACGCACCACATATCAAAATTCTCAGAAAAATGAGATCTACAATCTAAGACTATGTTTGAGTGCATTTGGCTCTTTGTTTTATTGGATTTTTCTGAAATACTCTATAGGAGTCGCTGACGCGACTATTTCGTGTTCGATTTCAGAGCCGGAGGAGGATCTGACTAAGGAAGACGACCACGAGTACTTCCAAGAGCTAGGAGACGACTACGAAGGTGCCACGTCCCACCAAATCCTTAGATCCTATTACGCATTGCAAATGACATTGTTGCTATTGCTTTATGATTATGTATGGATTGGTTGCATGGTAGTATATTTGAATTCCCTGCCTTGATAAGACTTTACCCTGCTATCCGCTGCTAGGTTAGCTGCTGCTTAATTTACTGTTACTCTTCCACTACTTTCTACTCATGCTATGTGGTGGAATTGGGACGGTGTATAACTGATTATAACTACTGGGAGAGAGTGCTGCGTGCGTCTTGGGTGCGTGGTAAGGGTTGATGTCGACCAAGTGGGATGTGAGACGAGCCCATGGGGCAAGTCGTGCCGGGGGTGCAACCTGGGCATCCCCAAGCGAGATACCTGTGGCGGGTAAAGTTGTTGAGGAGGTTCCGGGTGGGATAGCCTTGGTGGTTTGAAGCCCGTGAACGGAGGTGCTGTGATGGCACGGGGAGAGTATCCCCTAAGTGGAGATGCCTGCTTGGTCAAACCTAGGATGGACTAGTTTTAGGTTCATGGGAATCCTTTTCTACTCACTCGCTTCTGATGGGCGGGAGACGGCTGGACTACTTGGTAGGACGGTGCCACTACTGCTAGGTTGAAAGGTGATAAGGGTGGGCGGAGACGGTCGATGGGTTCCCGTTCCATCCTAGATGCACAGTACCACTGGATGGGCCCGGTACTGTGTCTCCCAGTCTCAGCATAACGGTGTAGGATCCGGAATATCCCAGGGCTGAGTGGTAGGGTGGCATCGACCTAGGCAAGCAAGCACCCGGAATTCTGCCTAGGTGTTTGCGCAACACCTATGATGGCTAATCTTGTGAGTAGTGAAACCTCTGAGAGTGTATGGTTGATCGATCGATACATATGCCAACCTGTTGGCTATGGACCTTTCCTGTGAAGCTTCTACTAGTGTAGTGAGTGTTCTCTTCTCCCCCTGGATGACATTTTTCCGGCAGTGTACCCGTTGTGGTAGTGTGCCGCTGAGATAGGCCCGAGAGGGAGTTGGGCCTGTCGAATGAGAGTGAGGTGTGGGTATGTGAGGTGTGGTGATGGGAAAAGGGATGATGGTGTTAACTGATGATAAAACTTGACTAATTAAAACATTGATTACAGCTGCATAGGAAAACCTCAGCCTATAGGTCTGCTTGTATAGCCTTGCATCCACTTTCCACAAAGCAAATGCTGCATAGGTGGGCTCCGTGGCCAGTACAAATCGTACTGATAAATTTGCTGTCAGGTGACGAGAATGAGTACGACTTCGAGGGAGATGATGACGAGGAATAGGGTCGCGTGCTACACTCAAGTTGGCCGTGAAGGATGAATCGCTTCCGCATCTTCTAAAGCTTCTCTGATTGTTGATTCCGCCAGTGTGGCGATGTAATAAATATTTATGTAAGACTTATTTACCGTTGTATGGATCCTGGTGGCAACTGAGATATGGGTAATTTCATGGATTGTTCCAAGCAATCTGTTGAATTACAATTCGAGCCTGAGGATTTCCCTTCGTGGAAATCGAGGTCGTTTCATAATCAAAGACGAAACATTTCCAACCCCTGCTGCCGGTGAGATGCCGATGAACCTTCCGCCTTCACCCCGTACCTACCTGCTGCCGGCCCAAGGCCGATGATCCCTCCATGTGTCCGGCCTTCGAGCCATGTTTTCTGCAGGGGCCTCGTCGACCATGTGGAGCTGACGTTAGTAGGCACGATGCACACTCGTGCACTCGCTGTGTGCTTTCGTGGCACTCACGCCTCGGATGACACCGGCATGACACAACACACTCGCACACACTGGACTAAACCCAGCCAACCGGATGACGCACCATGAATACTTATGACGGGCTTCACCGTCGCGTGCACCTGGGGCGCCGACGTCTCGACAGTGTTCCCGCGTGTTGTAGATACCCAGCCACGACGGGCACCGCCGTCGCGTACACCTTGCCATTGACATCGGGCTTTGTGCTATGTTTCCATGCCTTGCTAGGAACCTAGCCATGCTCCACCACCTCCTGGCCACTTGGTGCCACCTCCAGCTAGCCTCCGGCCAGCCACAGCCTCAGCCCTGCTCGGCCAGCCACGGCCAGCAAGCAGTAGGCCACGGCTAGCCGCAGCCAGCCAATAGCAAGCCATAGCCGGCCAGAAGCTTCCAGCAGCTGGCCGAGAGAAGCCGGAACATGTAGCAACAAGCCTCACCACTTTCCTATGACACCGACCCTGTTCGGCCTTCATGCCGTAGCTTCGTTGCCAGATCTTTAAATCACTTAGAAGATGCTAGACTGTTGGTAAGCTCAAGCGATAGATGGTGTTCGACAGTTGGAAAGCCAGATTGATATACGACACTGGACTATTGAAGAGCCCTTTCTCTTATTTCCTATACACATGTCCACCATGTTGTACCCTATCCTTACGATATGTCGGTACATGCATCTATTGTATTCCATCCTTACACTCTCTCTGTACATGTCTCTGTGATACAGGATCCATCCACCTTCGAGCTATGGAATTGTGCTACTCCACTGTCTTGTCGAGTTGTTTTGCCTCGTGGTCGTGTCTTTGGATCTTATTGCTAGTTGTTCTTGTTGTCTGTCTCTATGCCGTGCCTTCGAGCCGGCTGAGGGATCGTACCTTGTTAGGACGTTGCGATCGCGGGATCCGTCCTGCCATGACCGTAATGCCGGGTGTAACTCGACCTCTCGTTGGTATAGCTTGTGGCCGTGAGCACGCCTTGCCATGACCATGGAGCTATACCGCGTGTGCCGTTCTTTGATTCTTCGTGCCCAAGCCCTCATATGCTTGTACACTATGCGACCGCTGTATTTCTTTGATTCTGCGGTGACAACCGCACCGCTACAAATCTGCGAGTGGTTTGCGTACTTGTTTCTTCTGGGTGACGCTCTCTTCTCACGCCTCGTCGATGCCGTGGCAAGCGCATTGGAAGAAGTTGACCACCGCGTTATTTTGCTCCTTGCTCTTCGTTTCCATATAGCCCGCTCTGTTAGATCCCGTCTTATCCATGGCGATTGGATCAAAGATCAGACTAGCTCCTTTTTAGTTAGCGAAGCTATGGTCTATATCAAGATCTTGGATCTATGCGAGTCGACTCGATCGACCGCTTAAAACCATCTTCACTGAAGGTGTGACTGAGGATATGATATGGATGTGCCTAGCTAACTCCTCTCTCCCTCTCTAGATTCTGGGTGTTTAAGCACTTGTATGATTGTACCCATTTGAATCACAGCCTTGGTACCCTACAAGTGGATTAAACACTCGCACTATTTTGTGCAACATTTATTGTTGGTAATCCCTTGTTCTTCCCTTCTGATCGGCCGCCCTTCGATCTCCCTCTTCTCCATGGCGTTCGGATCGGAAGATTGTGAGCCGTGGTGTTTGCTATGGATCAGCTCCAGCCTAAACCATTTATTATAAAGCCATATTGGCTTGGCCGTGACATAAGCTCGTACATAGCAAACCCTACTCTTGTTTTTTTGGCCCGATGAAATCGGACATACACCGAGAGGGCCAACTTATGCACATTTTATTATTTCTCTGGTAATATTTGGATCGTCCCGCATCTTGTCGTCTTTTAGTGTATTGGGTGTCTTCTTGCTTTGTATTGCTTCGCGGAGTAGCTGATTCCAGATTAACAACGATCGGATCGAGACTACTGGAGGAAGAGAACGTGGACGACAAAAGAACCCCTGGAGTGGAGTCACCCCGGAGGTGGTGACCCAGCAGATCAACTACACTAACCAAGGAGTGCTCATACCACTACTACCTCGACAACGCAAGTGTCATGGCAGCACCTTCTTTTAGAGAATGCTATTAGACATTGCATATATAGAAATGCTAGTGCTTTATATTTACTCCTTTGTTGGTATATGATGCATGCAACTACCTAAGCCATTATTACACTGCTTGCAACCACTCTACTATGCTACTCAGCTTCGTGCTCACGCTCTTTTATACATTTCTATCTACCTGCTTGCTTGCATGTTACATGACCATATTTATTAACTTCACTCGCATTGTATCTGTGATGTGATGCTGGTGGTGAACATATGGGAATGGTTTGGCTTGAGATGCCAGACTAGTGGACTGTGAGCGTGCTGCGTGTGTCTTGGGTGCGTGGTGAGGGTCAAGTCGACCAAGTGGGCTATATACGATGAGTTGTGTAAGCAAGTCTTGTCGGGGTGCAACCTGGGCATTCCCACGAGAGATACCTGTGGCGGGTAATGGTTTATGAGGTAGTTCCAGGATGGATACCCTGCGTGGATTGAAACGCCATGAACGGAGGTGCTGTGATGGCACGGGGAGAGTATCCCCTAAGATGGAGAAAGCATGCTTGGTCTATTTAGTCACACTTCCGGTGACCAGGAGCTTCAGGAATCCTTTACTACTCACTCGTCTTCGATGGGCGGGGAACGGCTGGACTACTTGGTAGGGCGGTGCCACTACTGCTAGGTTGAGAGGTGATATGGGTGGGCGGTGACGGATGTTGAGATTCTCGTACCGTTCTGGATGTGCAGTACCACTGATTGGGCCCGGTACTGCGTCTCCCAGTCTCAGCGTGATGGTGTAGGATCCAGAATGTCCCAGGGCTGAGTGGTAGGGTGGCATCGACCTAGACAAGCAAGCACCCGGAATTCTGCCTAGATATTCGTACGGCATCTATGATGGCTAATCTTGTGAGTGCTAGAACCTCTGCAGAGTGTTTGGTTGATCGATCGATACATATGCCGATTCCTCGGCTATGGACCTTTCCTGAGTCCTGTTGCACTTCTTAGGGAGCGATATATTCTTTTCTCCCCTGATTGATGATTGTCCGGCAGTGTGTCGGATGTGGCAGTGTGCCGTTGAGACAGGATCCGAGAGGGAGTTGGGCCTGTCGACTGAGTGCGAGGTGTGTGTGAGGTGATGTATGGGTGGGATGATGGAATTGGGATGGACTGATGGAGGGTGTGATATGGGTTAAAACTTGACGAACTATTTTAAAATTTACTACTGGATACTACTTTGCATGTGCTTAGGATGCAAACCACAGCCAAGTATTAGGATCGCCAGATCCTTTGTTTTCTCTTTTCCACTAAAGCTCATCGGTGTTGACCATGGCCTGCACATATCTGGCGATGTGCAGATTACCTGACTAACAGAGATGTTGAGATAAGAAGTATTAGAAGGTCTCGTGCCTACGCTCAAGTTTGGTTCAGGAGATGAAGACTATGCTGCGCCAAGATTGACTCTGATGATACCCGTGAAGGAGGAGCCTCCACTTGACAGCATATTCCGCCAACTCTGATGACGACTAGATACGCTTCTGCTAAATTAACCCTGTAATAGGTGTATCCTCAAATGAGGTAAAACTTGTAAAGCTTGTAATCATACGCTGTATGACTGAGATTTCAACTGATATATGATAATGTGATGGAATCAAACTTTGGTTTGATCGCATTATAACTCATTCTCACGATGTTTTTCTAAGACAGTTATTAATCTAAAAGACTCTTCATCAGAAAGTTTATCACTAATAATCACAGGAGAATTTTGATCATTATTCAGAAAAACATATTTAAGACTAGAAGGTAGTTTCTTAAGCTCAATAGAAGGCTTAGGTGGCTCTAGTAATTCATCCAGAGGTTCAGGATCAATCGGATCCTCTTCCTTTTCATTAATGAAGAACTGAGTATCATCCTCTAAATTAGATTCAACAAATTCCTCAAATGACACAGCCTTAACTTCTTCTATCGGATCTAACTCAGGAGGTGGCCCTACCTTAGCTTTTAATGCATGAGTTATAGGCACTGAGAGATTAAATCCTTTCTCAAGTTTAATATCTAAATTGCCCGCACAACCTTCTCGCAAAAGCTTTCCTATTGGTAACCCAATCATTACATCAAAATCCCAAACATCAAAGATATAGAAATTCAGCAAAATTTGGAATTCATTAATCACAATAGAAAGAGAACATAAAACACCTGAACTAGGAATAATATGTCCTGAATGATTTTTCAATAATTTATTTGTAGGAATTAATGGCATATCTTTCAAGAATTTTTCGGCAAATGTAAGAGACATGATATTGACACCTACTACTGGATTATAAAAGGCATCAAAAGGATATGCATCAATTTGACATTTAATAGTAATGGCAGAAGAATTTAAACGAATTATATCATTTGAAAGCTCAGATTCTATCAACCACTCATTACTCATTACAAAAATTAATTCTCTTGTTATTTCTCTAAGGAATTTTAAATCCGCAGGATATGAAATATTAAAACTTTTAAAATTCAGAAATTCTTGTGGTTTCATAATTTTATGATAGCGTGAGGTGTTTCCATAATCATCAAAAAGTTCATCCTAAAATTCAAGCATAAAATTAGAAATTGGAATTATCTCCTTCTCATTAGATAGTTCAGGTAAAGGTTGAGATGAATCAGACAAAAGTTTAGAATCGAATGACAAAAATTCATCTTCTAACAACTTTTCTTTTTCTTCAGGAGGATCAATTAAGATATTAGTAAGAATAGTTTTAGCATGTGAAGAAGTAATATGCATAAATGCTTCTCCTGCGGCCAAATTAAGGTATTCTTTATTTTTATTATCAAGGCCTAAAAAGAAATGTTGCAAAAGCATAGGTTCTGACAAAGTAAGATTAGGTCCAGAATTTATAAATCCATCAAAGCATTCTCAAGCCTTGCCTAATGATTCGTTATCTAATTGTTTAAATCCAATAATTTCAAAACAAAGTTTAGCGACCTTTTCGATAGTAAAAATTTAAGACAAAAATTAGCACGCAATACTTCCCAATCTCCTTGGCAACTCCCAACATGGCGATTATACCATTTCTTTGCTTTTTTCGTTAATGAAAACGGAAAGAGTTTCCATCTTAAAGTTTCATCTGCCATGCCCTTAATGTGCAAACATGAACATGTCTGCTCAAAATCGGCTAAATGGGAATAGGGTTTTCGCTAGAACTACCAGAAAAAATGGGATCCTGAACTAACTTAATTAATCCCGGGCGTAACTCATAGCCAGATGATGTGATGGGTAAAGATGATTCTTTTGGCTTGAGATACGATCCCGATGGTGCTCCATATTGATATAAAAGTTGGGACGTGGGTTCCATACTTTAAAAGGTAAAAGATAAAAGATAAGAGTATAATACAAGATTAAGATAGACTAAGCCAAAATCAGCAAACCGTTCCCCGGCAACGGTGTCAGAAATGCTTGTTGGTTTAAATTAACTGCACTCTATCAAATATTATTATTATCAAAGTATCCGCAAGCGCACAGATAAAACACCGATGTAGCACTTCACCAGACAATCCTGGTTTTAATATCGAACCCAAAGGAACAGTAGGTGATACTGACTAAGTCTATTGGTTCTTAACCCGATAACACAATCAATCCAAAGAATATCAAGAATGAGGAGACAACTAATGATTATCTAGATCCGACAACCGGTAAACTTTGAATAATATCGTTCTAATCGGGTAGTGAAATGAATAAGAGCGGAAATTAGAGTTTCCTCCTACCAAACGCAGCAGTCACCTACGTGAACTACCACTATCCGGCCAATCAGGGGACATTCACAAGTAATTATAGCCCAGACACCACGTCTACACTACAAACTACTACTTCAACCAAGCAGCTACCAAGATCAAAGCACTCAAATAGAGTTGTAAACTTAAGAACGAATAAGAACAAATGCTTACTTGAATCGGGATGTTGAATACAAAAGTACCTCAGAACGCAACTCCGGGCGAGGGAGCTAAATCCAAACAAACACAGCTACGAAGAAGATCCGACAGGACGGGACTCCTCCAAATCTCTACTCATCTACTCTATCTCTCTAATCTCTCTCTTGATTGCTAGCCTAGATCTAGTGGATATCTATCTAATGCTTTAGGGTCTTCATCTTTTGATCTGGCTCTCCTCCAGGGGGGCCCTCTATTTATAGGCCGGTGAGATGCACACGCGCCGTTAGATCAAACCGACTTAACAAAGGGCCTAGATGACTCCTAATAGGCGGTGGTAGAAGACTCCGGAAGGCGACGGGAGGAAACCCTAGGGGGCACCGCCCGGCCCCCCTTGGGGCTGGCCAGCCCCACCTAGCTAGGTGTGGGCCTCCGCTTGCTTCGGGTGTGTTCTACACTCTTCCAGGGTCTTCGTGATGATATTTCCTTCGCGTGCAAGTTTTGTGGTAATTATGCTCTTTAATCCTTCTTTTAAGGTTTTCTGGAAAATCCCCTGGGAAATAGACAATTCACCAAAACTCGTGGAACCTGTCGGTAGTAACCCTATTCTACTGGATATTTATGTTTAATGCAGGGATAATTGATAATAAAATTTGGACGATAACAAGTGTCAACAGTTAGATCTTACCCTTGAATGCCGCTTGTCTCACAGATTGTTTATGGGTACTAGCAGGTGGTGACAGCCCTGTCTAGTCTTAGTATCCCTCCACGTGTTTTTGGCAAGTTCTTAAAAGATAGGCTCCCATAAGAGCGTAGGCGCTTCGGGTAGAGGTTATATCCTCTATTGTTTCGCACTACCCCCTATACACCGGAAGTAAGGTAGCTGTCTTAGTGTAATGCATCTATTTGATAAGATAGTTCACAAGAGTAAAGTAAGAGTCATAGGAGTCTTATACACACTCGTTGTCCTCCCACCTAGCTCTACTCTACTAGTTATCCTTAGTTATCCTAAAACCTTGTCGTGTCTTGGTGTCATTACCCTTTTCTCCATATATCGATTTAACCCCTATCACTAGTTGATACTAAGTTGCTATAGACTTAAGGATCTCTCTCTTTTATTAATTATTCCTAGCAACCGCTTTTCCTTGGGATAAAATAAATAACGATACCTTGGAATACTTCCGGGTGTAGTGCTACAGCGGTATATTCTGTGTGCTTGCGGAATTATACAATAGACATAAGAAATACCCATCAGGGCACTTCTGGCGCCGTTATCAGAGATAGCCTAACACCTTGTGTCTGGTGGTTGCACTAAGAAGTGTTAACAAAGACCTGTCTTCGACTGAAGCAACAATAAGATTGGAAGAACTTTTTGACAAGGATACCCATATTGACAACCGTGGGCAACAGAAACCTTTCCGCCCTGGGATTCCACCTCCAGAGGTGCGTGACATGTAAAGTATCTCTTTTCTTGTTGAGCTTCTTCATTGATTGCTTCTTATTGATATTCATTTGATTGGTTGAAGATCCATGGACAGGATCACAAGGTATACTTCTCTGATGTACCAGTCTCTGAGTGGCCTCAGGGGGTGGACCCTAGGCATCGTTATCAGCCCAGCAATGAAGATGAAGAGTTTGCAGAGGCCTCGGTAAACGAAGAAGATGATGATGATGAAGAGGATCAGGAAACTCTGTCCCAAAGAGCAGCTCGCGGTAAGCAAGCTGTGCCGGAGAAGAGTGGCTCATCGAGCGGCGGTGCCCGAAAGTCGGAGAAGCCAGTGAAAATATCCGATGAGCCGCCCTGTCGCTGGGCAGTGATCCCGGGCTCGAGCGATGATGAAGAGTCGACGCTGAAGCGTCAGAAAGGAGAAAACCCACCGGGCGAAAACCCCGGTAATGAAGGGACTTCTGGTCGAAAGAGGAGCTTTGCACGAAAACGTCGTCGTTCCGAACTGTAAGTATGCGTGTCTTGATACTTCGTCGTCGAGTAGCTATTTTAGCCAGCTTTAATAATAAGATCCCCATTTTTTCCAGGGACCCTTCATCCGAAGATGTTGAGAAAAAGATGGACGACGGAGCTACTAGTGATGAGCCACCGAAGGTTGGAAGTGGTGGCGGCATCGCCGCCGGGTGGCCTTCTGACCATGAGTCACCGAAGAGGCCGTCGGAAGTGCAAACAGAGCCAAGCATACGGGAGCCGACACCATCATCCAAGCAGTTGCCACAATCTTCCCCTATACCGCTGACCTCTCTAGCGGCCCGGGAGACAGAGCAGCAACCCTATGGTAGGAGAAATCGTGCATCCACACCGAATCCAAGTGACTCGGTGCCACCGGCTGACGCCAGTCAAGATGCGAATATGGACGCCGGTGTTGGTTCAGGGTCGAGGGCGAGGCATTATGATCGGCCGTCGTCGAGCATTGCCCCGACGGACCCAGAAGTGGAAGAGATTCCCCGGGTAGAGCCTCCGTCCTTGCTTCGGACCTTCAGACGAGTCGGCAACACCTATGCGGTTGCAGTAGAGGAGGAGCTGGTGGATAAAGAAATTGAAGCCTTGAAGACTAACATCTGTGATACTCGAGCGGACTTGAGGAAGGTGCTCGGCCGTCTGGGTCGTCTGTCTTCGCGCGTTTAGGTGACGCATTCCTCTCCATCGAATAATTGTCTTGATTTTATATGTTGTTGATTGTTTCAGTGTTGTCGAACAGGCGGTCTATGACACCGCTGAGGACTGTCGGTAGACTCTGCATCGCCTTGCTAAAGCCACGATGAAAAATTTACAATTACAGAGCGAGGTGGATTGTCTGGTCGGAGCGATGGCAGATCTGCGCGAGCAGCGGGACACATACCAGGAGCACTGTGCTGACCTGATGGAATCCGAGCAGAAACTGCTGCAGGAAAAGAAAGGTATGACGGCCGCCTTGAAGCTTGTTACTTTGTCGTGGCCATTTCTTCTCTTCTTAAATATGGAGTCTTGCCGTGCAGATCTTCAAGATTTGTTCGAGGGATCATTAAGACGAAGTACCCCCATCCTCTTCACATGGTTGCATATTTATTGATTTGATGAGGTATTGCTGAAAACCCCTTCTTGTTTATTGCAGCCAAAGAATTGGAAGATGAAGTGGCAATGTTGCGAGAAGCTGCTCGGAGGAACGAAGAAACCCGTATTGGTGAGTTTTCTGTGCACAAGGCTTGTTTTTTCTCATCCTATTGACGTTTCCTGGTCTTGCAGAAATGGGTCAGAGGAACCGGGCATAGGTGAATGACTTGGCGCAGCGTCTTGACACTGCCTACGGGCGATTTGATGCATTGGCGGATGGGATTAAACCCGTCCTCGACATCATCGAATACGCCCCTGCCGATCCGCCTGCTGGAGTGCCGGGACCTTTTGACATCATCCGCCATGGTCAACAGGCGTTGGGGTTCTTCAAGGCTTTCTGCACCGATGCCGCCGAGAACGTGGCCGCCCATGTGCTCGGGGAGGTCCGCTCGCACTACCCCGGCGTGAACAACGACCGAGTGAAGAGCGGGTATGCGCAGGGGACCACCGAAGAGCGAGAAGATCAACTGGAGGAAGAGGCGAAGCCGACAGCGGCACTTTTGGCGGCAGATGTGCAACTCTTTCCCACGGAGGTGATTTAACCTGAAAAACTGTGATTTCTCTGCAAGTGGAACAAAGACTCGTGGTCTCGATGCTGCTGTATATTTAACTATACAAACTTAGTTTATACAAATTTTTATTTTCAATTTGGCTTTTCTTTGTTGCATTTGTGAGCTATTTTTGGCCCAGCCGCGTGCATTGCAGATCGCCCAAGCTGGGTTGGGGCTTCTGGGGTAGTCAGCGAGGAGCCAGCCTTTGTGGCCTTTTAGGAGAAACCCGATGGTCCGTGCCCGTGCCTTTTGACGGGGCTTGTGGAGGCGCTGCTATCCCGCCCAAGCGTCCTCGGGGCTTACGTGATAGCGAGGACTTAACGGCCCAGGCGTTCCTAGGGCTTACGTGGCGGCGAAGCAGCCCATGCCTGGCAAGGGTCATGCTTATCATGGGCGATGGTTTCCCGAATCTATCGGGGCAGTCGATGGAGTGGCGAAGTTGGGCAGCCTGTCATATGCAGGGCTTATGCGTCGACGTGACTAGGATGCCCGAACAGGTGCGGGACTTACACTTAGTCGTAGTTGTGCTGCTCGAGCAGGTGCGGGACTTACGCATTGGTGAAGTCACGCTGCCCGAGCAGGTGCGGGGCTTACGCATTAGCGAAGTCGTGCTGCCCGAGCAGGTACGGGGCTTACGCATTGGCGAAGTCGTGCTGCCCGAGTAGGTACGGGGCTTACACATTGGCGAAGTCGTACTGCCCGAGCAGGTGGGGGGCTTACGCATTAGCGAAGTCGTACTGCCTGAGCAGGTGCGAGACTTACGCATTGGCGGAGTATGTTAGTAATTTGTTAATCTGCCATTGTAGTAATTCATGTGTATCGAAGCAACAGGATTTTATTGATGTAATGGAATGAAAATACACATATCTGTCTTGACATGCTATCAAGGGTAGAAGTGACGTAGGTGCTTGATGTTCCAGGAGTTGGGGATATCGACGCCATCAAGGTCACATAGCCCGTATGAGCCTGGCCGAGTTACGGCTTTGACCATGTACGGCCCTTCCCATGGGGAGGAAAGCTTATGCATGCCCTCCTTGCTCTGCTTACGGTGAAGGACAAGGTCCCCGATCACGAAGAACCTGCCATTGATGTTGCGGTTATAGTATCACCGTAGTCCTTCCAGGTACTTGGCCGTGCGCACACAGGAGATCAATCGCTCTTCCTCGAGTCTGTCGATTTCATCTGCCCGTGCGACATTCGAGATTTCTTCGTTGTGGGTCTCGACCCTTGGAGCTCGGAAGATGACGTCGGTCGGGAGTACTGCTTCTGATCCGTAGACCATGAAGTAGGGGGACACGCCGGTGTTTCAGCTGGGCTGAGTTCGGAGTCCGCAGATTACTGCCGGCAATTTGGAGATCCAATTCCCTGGGCTCCTTTTGACGACTTCATACAAGCGCTTCTTAAGGGTGTTGAGCAACATTCCGTTTGCTCTCTCCACCTGACCGTTGGCTCGAGGGTGAGCCACTGAGACGTACTTCACCACGATGCTCCTCTCGTCTCAGAAATCCCAGAAGTCGCTTCCAGTGAAAGTGGTGCCAAGGTCCGTGATGATGATGTTCGGCATGCCAAAACGGTGACATGTGTCGTTGAAGAACTTCGCTGCTTTAGATGTCGTTGCCTTCACTAATGGCTTGTACTCTGTCCACTTGGAGAACTTGTCGATGGCGACATAGACGCAGCGATATCCTCCTTTGGCTGCCTTGAAAGGACCAATTATGTTGAGTCCCCATGTGGCAAATGGCCAAGACGCGGGGATGGTCTGTAATTCCTGAGCTGGGACGTGTATCTGCTTGGCGAAGAACTGGCATGCCTCGCAATGGCGTACAACCTTCTCGGCGTCCTGGACAGCGGTAGGCCAGTAAAATCCTGCTCGGAAAGCCTTGCCAACCAGAGTCCGTGATGCTGCATGGTTACCGCACATGCCTCCATGTACTTCTTGGAGAATCTTGAGGTCTTCCTCACGTGTGACGCACTTCTGGAAGACTTCACTCTTGGCGTTTTTGCGCATAAGCTTGTTGTCGACTAGGACGTAGCTCTTGGACCTTCTTATGAGACGCTCTGCCTCTATTTTGTCTTCAAGGATCCTGGCTTCGAGCAGATAAGCGATGAAAGGCGTTCTCCAATCTTCTTCAGAATTGGAGATGCATGCTACCGTCTGGCCGGACGGGGGTGCCCCATTCTCTTCTTCTGTTGGGATGGAGGAGGTGACCAAGTCTTGAACGAAAACGCCGGGAGGGATATCAGACCATGCTGACCCGAGCTTTGATAGCTCGTCGGCTGCCTGATTTTCTACTCGGACGACGTGATGGAACTTGATGCCCAAAAATTTCCCTTCGAGCTTTCTGATTGCAGCAACATAGGCATCCATTTTCTCGCTGTTGCAGTCCCAATCTTTGTTCACCTGGTTGATAACCAGGGCAGATTCTCCATATACCAAGAGCCGTCGGATGCCGAGTTCGAAGGCGATTTGTAGGCCGTGTAGGGCGGCTTCATATTCAGCAGCGCTGTTGGAGGCTTTAAAGTATATCCTTAGCACATAGCGAAGACGTTCGCCGGAGGGCGATATGAGGAGTACGCCAGCCCCTGCTCCTCCGATGCTGAGGGAGCCGTCAAAGTACATCGTCCAGGGCTTGCGACTTGATGGTCGTTCAGCTACAGAAGTCGAGGGAGTAAGTTCCCAATTCCACCGCCCACTTCATGATTCTGTCGTTGGCGTCTTTGTTACGTAGAATATTGCCAAGGGGATACAGGGAGGCGATTGCTATTGGGTGCCCTTCGAAGTAGTGGCGGAGCTTGCGTGATGTGATGATGATTGCATAGATCAGCTTTTGTACCGTCGGGTAGTGAGTTTTGGACTCGTTCAGGACTTCGCTGATGAAATAAATTGACCGCTGGACTGGATATGCGTGACCCTCTTTGTCCCTTTCAATGACTATGGTCGTGCTGACGACATTGCTGATCATGACGATGTAGAGCTGCAGAGTTTCGTCCTTTACTGGTGCTGTGAGGAGCGGGGGATGCATCAGGAACTGCTTCAGCTCTTTGAAGGCCTGATCGGCCTCTTCCGACTAGACGAATTTTTCGCCAGCCTTGAGTAGCTTGAAGAAGGGGAGGCCTTTCTCGCCTAATCTGCAGATGAATCGACTCAGGGCCGCCATGCACCCGGTGAGCTTCTGTACATCCTTGACATTGGTCGGGGGCTTCATTCTCATGACGGCCTCGATTTTTTTGGGTTAGGGAGGATGCCTTGTTTGCTGACGATATTGCCGAGCAGGTTGCCTGACGGAATGCCGAAGATGCACTTGGAGGGGTTCAACTTCCATTGGAAAGCTTCCAGCTTTTCAAAGACTGCTTCGAGATTGGAGATGAGATCTTCAGCTTTTTGAGTTTTTATGACGACGTCATCGACGTAAGCTGTTGCAATGTCGGGGATAAGATCTTTGAGGCATGCCTGGATGGCCCGCTGGTACGTTGCACCGGTGTTTTTCATGCCGAAGGATATAGTCTTGTAGCAATAGGCCCCGAAGGGGGTGATGAAGGAGGTTTTCTCCTGGTCTTCTTCCTTCAAGGCGATCTGATGATAGCCGGAGTAGCAGTCGAGGAAACTGAGTAGCTCGCAGCCGACTATGGAGTCGACGACATCGTCGATGCAGGGGAGACCGAAGGGGTCTTTAGGGTAGTGTTTGTTGAGATCGGTGTAATCAACACACATTCTCCATTCATTATTCTTTCCTACAAGCACCAGATTGGCTAACCAATCAGGATGATACACCTCTTTGATGAAGCTAGCAGCTAGGAGCTGAGCTATTTCTACCCGAATAGCCTCCTTCTTGTCTGGAGAGAATTATCGGAGCTTCTGCTTGACGGGCTTGGACTTCTCTGAGACGTTCAAGGAGTGCTCGATCAGCTTCCTGGCAACGGCTGTCACATATAATACCGCTGTCACATTTCACCCGGAGGTTTAAATATCGTATCCACAAGGAACAGTAGGTGATAATGACTAAGCCGATGAACTTAACCCTACAATTAGGCTAGATAATATCAAGAAAGAGGAAATAGCTAATGATTATCTAGCTTGAACAACCGGTAAACTTTGAATAATATCGTTCTAACTGGGCAGTGACATGAATAAGAGGCGAAATCAGAGTTCCCTCCTACCAGGCACTTATACACCTATCGATCCTATCAACGGGAAGTGGACTACAGAGGACTCAAAGCAGCTGTCACCTACGCGATCTACCACTATCCGGCCAATCAGGGGACATTCATAAGTAAACCTAGCCTAGACACCACGCCTACACTACGAAATACTACTTCAATCAAGTAATGACCAAGATCAAAGCACTCAATATGAGTTGCAAACTTAAGAACGAATAAGAACAAATGCTTACTTGAATTAGAAGTTGAATACAAAAGTACCTCAGAACGCAGCTCCGGCGAGGAAGCTGAATCTAGAAGAAGCACTGATAGGCCGGAACTCCTCCAGAATCCCGACTTTCCTACTCTATCTCTCTAATCTCTAAACAAGACTAGATCTAGATGAACTAGTCTCTCCTAACTGCTACAACTAGATGAACTAGAACTTGATGAACTAGAACTAGATCAACTAGAGGGACCCTAACCCTAATTTATGTAGAGAATATGAAGCACGGGGTGTAGAATGCCTTCTGGAGGGGGCCTGGGCGTCCTTATATAGGCCGAGGTGGAGTAGGGGGCAAGGACCACCACGTCATCGATCCGCGTCTCATGTTACGTGCATCGTCGGATCAAACCGACTTTAGATCGACGGAGGGATGCTTTACTTGGGTGCCAAGGAAGCGTGGGAGAAACATTCCAGAAGGTGGGGCCCAGACTCAGCAGGAGGGCGTCGGCCGGCCCTACTTTGTGGGATCCGGGGCCCCGCTTCCTCGGGTGTCTTCTAGATCCATCCAGGGTCTTCGTGATGATGTTTCCTTGGCGGTTAAGTTTCGTGTCTTTTATGCTCTTTAACCCCTCTTCTACGCTTTTCTGGAATAGCCCCTGGAAAATACAGAACATGCAAAACTCATGGAAACTGTCAGTTAAAACCCTAGACTAGTGTATATTCATGTGTCCTTTCATGTCTAAAGTTCTAATAAAAGTTAACGTTATCCACCGTCAACAACACCCCCAAGCTTACTTGTTTGCCAGTCCCTTGGCAAACAAACTAAGCCTAATTGCTAATAAACTTGGATCAGGAGTTGCTACAATGCTTTATGCCTTCCAAGTACACAAGCTTTCAAACAGAAATTCTCCTCCGAATTAGACAAAACTGCTCTAACTTTCAAACTTACCCATTATACCTTTAACTATGGAGCTTCTCAGCTTTTGCATAAGTTTTGAGCAATCGAAAGATAGAACAATCAAGTCAAGCACCATGTCTCAAATTCTTCACAGTACCAATATTTCGGAGTTTTGCAAGTTTTCGAAATAAAACTCAGAACTTAATTGTATGACACCCTCAAGTCTCTTAATATATGTGATATTTATGGATCTCACTGAGGAATTAATGATGTTATGCCTTCCTACAACTAAGGATTATAGTGGAGCTTATAGGAGTGGCAATAACAAAGATGAGCATACTTGCAATTCATATATTGTAAAGTCAATCAATGGATCCACAGAGAGTCAAGTCATACAATCAAACCAAGATGTGCATGTGTATGGAATATGGTGGATAGGTGTATATAAGGTGGCTAATCTTAATTCTACTTTTGCTCTTTAAAAATATATCTCTCTCTCGGAACTTAGAACTTTCGTGGGAAAACATGGGCTATCTTTATTTTCTTTTTTTCTTCTTTTTTTTCTCTCTCTTTTTTTTCTTTTTCTTTTTTACATAGGGAGGCGGGCATCTAAGTACCCATTGTTTTAATTGTTGGGACACTTGTCCATCTTTTACTCCCTTTTCTCTTCTTTTTTTCAATACTTTTGCATAGCCACATGCGTCCTTTAAATATAAATAATTGGAGAGATAATGATAAGAACTTAGAGCAAATAAACAGGGGTTATCCTATAGGGTATATTTTTGGGTGTTTACTCTCAGTGTAGGAGAAGAACATTTTTAAGGTGGATCTAGTTGGAAGTGGAAAATGATTGCGCTTACTCCCAGAGTAGGAGTAATGCATATGTGGGTGGAGTGTGTAAGTGATCTTGATTTTAAAAGCATGACAAGACTCTCATAAGGTATACAATAAAGGTTGACTAAACTCAATGCAAAGCAAGCAGCATAAATGTGTAAAGGTTTTTCTATCTCTAAATGTATTATATACGGCTTCGGTATGAATTTACACTTTGTCATACAAGAGCTCATCATGTAAGACTTTAAATTTAAAATAAATCTCCAGAACTTATTATTACTAGGAATAAGATAAATAGCAGCTCAACCTTCATGTATCATATCAATCAATCACCTAGACTTACCTCAAGCATATGCCTCCACAAGTTTCAGGTTCAGAGTAAATTCTTAAGCCAAAACAGTAGTATCCAAAATTCGAGAGAATTTAAGGTTGAAAACTAGACACTTGAAAGGAATTATAGCAGAGCAACTATTCATCATCTCCAAGATAAAATTTTAATGTTCTCCAGTTTTTATTTGACTCTAACCTAGACTGACTATAGACACACTCTAAGACCACTCTAATATATAGCTAAGTATTTATTTGATTTTCAAATTTTATCTTACTAGCTAACTCACATGAAAAAGCGATATGGTACAATAATAATAAGGTGGAAAACTTATACTTAGCTGGATTTTAAATGGAGGGTGCCCTCTCCCAAGCTTGACGTTTGACAGGGTCTTTGATGTTGCAAATTAAGTGATCCTTCTGGGAGCAGGTGTATCGGCAGTGTAAAGGCGTCAGGTTGACTAGCTCTTTGATCTTGTATTTTCCTGTAAAACTCAATTGCCAACAAATATACCAAATCTCATGGAGAGGGGTTAGATTTAGTACCACTCCATGGTAAGTGATTGATTTTATATTTCTAGCAGAAGTTTAAGCTTCTTTACCCAATTAGGAAACTTCTCTAAGAGTGTGGACCTTCATGTGCCCACATATTTTTGGTTTTTTCTAAAAAGTGTGGACCTTCATGTGCCCATATATTTTTGGTATTTTTAGATATTCTTATGATACTATTGTGAACCTTCATGTGCTCACATATTTTTGGTATTTTATGACTTTATAAAATAGACTCGATAATCGCATACGTATAGTTACCTGATAACTAGGGGATGCTCCTCCGCCAAGCTAAATGTTTGTAATACTTGGTGTTGATGGTCTTTAGAGCAAGCTTGTCAGCAGTAGTCCTAGTGGGCTCCACTGATGAACTCACTCCTCACACATAGTGTTATCCTGCAAAATTATACTCTAACAAGAAAACCAAAACTCGAGGCTCGAATGTGATAAAGGGTTAGCGGTCAGCCAATAAGTAATTGATTATTCTTTTGAGTTGATTTCAATTGACAGATTCTAGCAGGATTCTTTTTAGGATTTTCTGATTTTCTTATGCAGAAAAGTAAATATGTGTGCATGATATATATTTTATTTTTATGCCACCACGGAGAATATTTATTCTCATGGGGCTTAGGATTTTCATAATGCAAGAAAGTAAATACAGATGCTATTATCATTTTTTTTATGCCACCACAGTAAATACTCTTACAGGGTTACCATAAGTTTATTCACGTGGGACTTTAATATTTTGTGATGTAGTAAATACGACAATAAAGATTTTTTTTCTTTTGATATGCATAAAGATGAATATGCTAAAGTAAAATTACTAATGTAAATTATAAATACTAATTAATTAGATAACTACCATATTACCTTATGGTAAAGGTGCGGGATTTAAAGTCTACCGACAGGACTTTCTCTTTCACTCTTGTGTATCTCTCTGTCTTAGAAATGGAGGTCTTGATGGTTGCACCCCTTGTGATGATGATGTCGCTCTTATCCTTTGTTTGGCCAGCAGTTTAGAGTAGAGCACTAATAGTTGGATCTGGCAGCATCTTGCTCAGTGTGCATATTCACAGAACTTCTACTTGTGGAATTTTGGGAATCAATAAACTTTGGTCGAAGTGTTGTCCTGTTTGCAAAACCAAGATAGAGATCAAGTGCATGGGCTCTGTTGGTGGAAAAACACCAACAGAACCAAATCTATTTCTTTATTTATTCTTCTTTATCCTTAGGCACATTGAACAAGACAAAATTGGTGTTGCTTAATTTGTTTACTTATGGCATGAGTGGTAAGATTAGAAGATTAAGCATTTATGTTGCATTTAAGTTCATATGGCGAAAAAGATTTAAATTGCTTAACCAATGGAAGGGTTGTCTATCTCTATATAAATTTTCACATGAGTATGACTATCATCTTCCAAATATAGAATACAATGTTTGGCACATTTGGTTAAGGTTGAGATCAAAAGAATGGTGCCACGAATAATCTTAAAGGACAAAGCATGTTGAGTTAATTAGGTTAATCAATTAAAGCTGTAACTCTAACATATTTGCATCTTCATTTATGTGCATACCAAGATCAAGAGGAAAATAGTGACCGCTTACCTTAAGATATTACCTTCATTATTGGAGCGTGATGGCACTAAGTAATGAAGGGTAGATGACTGGTGGTTCTTTCCTTCTCTTGCATCTTGTCTCCTTTGTTGCTTATCCTTTTTGCCATCTATTGCTTCTTTGATCTTATAACACCTTGTCAGTCCATTCATTATTATGCCTACAACAGATTAGTGGACAACACATACCCGAAGGAATATACGATTTTGGAACATAGGTTGTTTGTCCAGAATCATGTTCCATCTATGCTACTAAGAAGATAGGGTTGATATTATGTTAGCATAGATCATGTTCTATATAGGCATGGCTTGAGTTCAAGTAACTTGCAGCAAAAGATAAAGTGAATGAATCATTAATAGTCACAGTTCTTCCATTCATGATGAATGAGCTGTGTCTTCCTCTGCAAAGTTATTGAAGTTCAGCATGTGCCCTGTCTCATCTCTGATTCGAATTCACCTCATGACTTACCCAGATTAATTGTGAAAGTTTCCTGCAGGGGTTAGTCCAACAAAATATCCAATGTCTACTACAGTAATTTCTAGTTCGATAACCAAATCAAACTCCATGTCTAGTTTTAATTAACGAAGGCGTTTTAAACCTGAGCACCACGCTCAATTTAAATGCCAATGGAAGTATTTGCAGTACTTCCAAACCAAATCTTACTATGGCAAACAAAGGTGACATGAAAGCACTTATAGAGATTTATTCATTTAAAGACGAAAAGGCGAAAAATTGAACATGGATTAGAAAGGTAGAGACAACCAATATTAGCAACATAAGATTTCCTAATTGAGCCCATTCCCCCAAGCTGGAATTTTGCAAAGCAAAGTTAAACTTGGATGGATATAATTCAATATCGCATGATAATTTATTGGACATACCTTGCGTTGTCATTCTTCTACTTCAAACCTGAAATGGTTAGTGACAAAATACCTGACGGAATATTTTTATAATTTTAATTCTATGCTCAATTCAAAAGGGTATTATAGTAAAATTAAAGGTCCAAGCTCAATTCATTTTTCAAGAGTGATTATTTTAGGACACAAAGTCGTTCTTGGAAAACCTTCTAATTATTGTACTTTGAGTTCATGGGGTAGTTTCCTCTAGAACACCAGCCTTTGTGCACCTATCTCAAGATTATAACGAGATCTACAATATTTATGATAAACATACGCATCTACAACCACCATTTCAAAAAATTTATGAACAGGTAGAATGAGGGGGTTGAAGATCTCGCGTGTGATAATGTTAGAGAGACCAATTGAACTAGGAGATTTCTCATATGAGCATGGATTCGATGAGCTATTAATGAAATAATTCCCATGCTCATCGATATGATCTCCCTTTTCAAACTCCAAGGGTGTTTCTTCATAGATGTCTATAGGCAACAAGTTTGTCTCTATTATTTCATGTCTAAGACATTCATCGGATGTTTTATTTTCTAGGATTTCCCATGGATTGGTGTCTCTAAGTTTGGTCATGTCTAAGGCTTTCTCTAAACTTGTATGAGTCATGTTTACTACAGAAATTGATTTAAATTCACCATTTGAATTTACACCAAATTTAGATGTTAGTACTAAGGCTTCGTCCTCTTCCATCCATTCTTTGACAACAGCGTATGTGTTTCTAGTATATTTTATACATTCCTGCCATTGTCGTAGCTCTTCTTAGTCATTCCAAAAATCTTCATGACTCTTATTCTTGACATGTCTTAATGGAATCCTAGGGTCATTATGAGATTTAGGAGTGAGAGCATAAGAAAGATCATCGGGGTCAAGGATGGGTTTAGATATGAGTTCAGATGAGACATTTAATGTGGGCATAGAAGGGGAGAAGGTTGAATTGATACCTAAGTGGCTTGGCTCTCCTTCTATGGCATCACTAGACATGCCATCCTTGCATTCTTCCCAATGTCTTTCAGGGGGGAAAGGAAGTTGATGACATTTTTTCCAAGATGCTCTTCTGAGAAGATCTGATGTATATTGATTGATAAGCATCTTAACTAATTGGAAGTCTAAATCATCAAAGTGGGGTTTCGATGGTTTAGAATTGACAGCTAAATCTTGGGATTGGAGTGGTTTTGTTTTATCTACCAAAGCTTCCTCTTCTAATTCGGGAGATGATTCCTTCTCTTCCTCGGGGAGTTTAGAATTGGCTTGAGCAACCTTGTTGATCATAGCTCTAGCTTTACTTATAGGTAAATAAGGAAAGGCTCCTCCAGAGGATAAATCAAGGGATTCCCCAGAATTCTTGGTAAGACCCAAATAAAAATGTTGAATAAGTATGGGGTTCGGAAAACCAAGGTCAGGGCCAGATGTAACAAGTTCATTAAAACGATCCCATGATGTACTAAGAGATTTTTGTTCTAGTTGCCTAAAAGTTAGAACCTCTTTTCGAAGGTTGACTACTCTACGGATGGGAAAGAAATATAAACAAAATTCAGAGCATAAAGTTTCCCAATCCCCTTGCATACTTCCTACGGCTCGATTATATCAACATTTAGCTCTTTCGATCAAAGAGAACGGAAAAAGCTTCCACCTTAAAGTTTTATTAGACATGCCAGCAATGTACAAGCATGCACAGGTCTGCTCGAATTCTCGTAGGTGTAAATATACGTCTTCGTTACCTTCTCTCGAGAAGGGTTTATCCCGAATCATATTAATTAGACATGGGCGCAGCTCATAGCCAGGTGTTATGATAGGCTCTACAGATTTTGGTGGCCCGAAACTTTTGCGCATGCCAAATAGATAGATAGGCGTGGAATTTAAAGCATCCATAAGGATGAACATAAAATAATGAAAATATAGGGATAAAATAGAAAAGATAAAAGTATAATATAAGATTAGGCTAAACTCAGTCAAAATTAGCAAACCGTTCCCCGGCAACGGCGCCAGAAATGCTTGTTGGTATAAATTAACTGCACTCTACTTAAATAAGATTGTATTCAGATTATCCGCAAGCGCACAGATATAATACCGCTGTCACATTTCACCCGGAGGTTTTAAATATCGTATCCATAAGGAACAGTATGTGATAATGACTAAGCCGATGAACTTAGCCCTACAATTAGGCTAGATAATATCAAAAAAGAGGAAATAGCTAATGATTATCTAGTTCCAACAACCGGTAAACTTTGAATAATATCGTTCTAACTGGGCAGTGACATGAGTAAGAGGTGAAATTAGAGTTCCCTCCAAACAGGCACTTATACACCTATCGATCCTATCAACGGGAAGTGGACTACAGAGGACTCAACGCAGCTGTCATCTATGCGATCTACCACTATCCGGCCAATCAGGGGACATTCACAAGTAAACCTAACCTAGGCACCACGCCTACACTACGAAATACTACTTCAATCAAGTAATGACCAAGATCAAAGCACTCAATATGAGTTGCAAACTTAAGAACGAATAAGAACAAATGCTTACTTGAATTAGAAGTTGAATACAAAAGTACATCAGAACGCCGCTCCGGGCGAGAAAGCTGAATCCAGAAGAATACAGCCACGAAGAAGCACCGACAGGCCGGAACTCCTCCAGAATCTCTGTAACACCCCTGGTGTTACGGTTAATTAAAACCTGGCATGTCATCATCCTTAGTTGAAAATCATCCCGCATCAAACCGGATCACTGTGTACTAAATAAAACAATTTTTATTTCCATATGTGATTGTACTTAGGTATCTTTGAGTGACTTTATGATTTAAATAATTGTTTGTGTGTATGCCTTTAGATCCAAATAGGAAATAAAAAGGAAAACAATTAAAAACCCTAATCGGACCCGAAAACCCTAAATCAAAAACTATATAGAATTAGGTGTTGGGCCTTAAATAAAAGTTGTAAATATTTAAAAGTTGAGAAACTTCTATTTTAGGAAATTTTAAAGTTATTAAAAATAATTTTAAATAAAACATTAATCTAGGCTTCAAAGTTTAAACTTGAAATATAAATTCAAAAAATAGTAGGAATCTGATGATGGTCTTTTAATAAAAGTTTTAGCCCTTGCAAAATGGAACAGCTTTCATGTTTTGAGATTTTAAAGTTTACCTGTAGAATTTTAAATTAAAACCCAATTAGTGTTTGTTCAATTAAATTCAAAATGCCATTTCAAAAACTATCAAGAATTTGGGCAAACTCCTTTAATGAAAGTTGTAAGGCTTTTCCATTTAAATAATATTTATATTTGGAGATTTTGAACTTATACATTGAAATTTCAAATTAAACCCTAATGAGTGTTTTTGAATTTAAATATAAAAGGTTAACTCAAAAACTATCAAGAATCTGACAAAACTCATTCAATGAAAGTTGTGGGGCTCAACTAGTGGAACAACTTTTATTTTTTCAGGTTTTCAACTTATTGAGAAAAATCTTGAGAATTTGATTGAATTTGAAATGAAATTCAAATTGATCTTTTACCCCTTTTTGAATTACTCAAAATCCACTCCAAATTTGAAAATGGTCCAAAAACTAAAGTTGTTCAGATCTGAGAGTACTACAATTCGTATTTTGGAAGATTTTTGAGTTAGCGCTCAAGATCTTGAGAATTTGGTCAAAAACCGAATCCTAAGAAATCCTATGCTACAGTGGATGGCAGGGGGGTCCGGGCGCTGCTCTGCTCTACCCGCGGCAGAGCCGCGCGTGCGCGCGCCGCACGCCGGCGGTGCCCAGGGCCGGCCGGGCGCAATCGACAGCGAGGCGAGGTCGTGTGTGTGTGGGGGGGTCCCGGCCACGTCCTTATCTCGCCGTTGCCCTATATATGCCCCACCACGTCGCCATTTTCTTCCCTTCTCTTCTCCACCCCACCGCCGATCATCTCGGTTGCCGGCCGGAATTCGCCATCTGTAGCCAACCATCACCCTCTTCAGTTCGTAGTCAGCTTCGTATGCTCGTAGCGCACCTTCAGAGCCCGTCTTTGGATCCCCTCGTCATCGGAGTCAGTCACGCGGAGTCGTCTTCCTTGGAGCCGGCTAAAGGCGCCGCCGTGGGCTATCCCACCGTGACCAAACGGCTTCGTCAATCGTAGCGCCGGGAGACCGGAACGACGACGACACCCTCAGTTCGCCCCGCCGCCATGACCTTCAACGTCGACGAACCCTCTCGGACCGGCCTATGCTCCAACTAGCGTGCGCATCACACTCTGATGAGATCCCTGTTCCATTAGGCCTAGTCGGTTTAGTCCCTCGTAGTCTGCTACGGCCAGAACACGCCTTTCCCGACGCGCTCCGAGCCAGCCATCCGCCATAGCCGTCGTAGAGCTCGAGTCCGAGCCGTAGGTGCTATCTGTAGTGTGACAATGGGGTTGACAGCTTGTGGGGAGAGTGGCGGTGCACTCGGTGTCATCGTGGAGCCGTCGTCGGCAAGCTGCCGCGCGTGCGTGCCTCTGCTCTGCTCGAGTGGAGCAGAGGGGAGGAAGAAGAGGCCGACTGGGCCGGGTTCGGCCAGAGTGGGCCGGCCCAGTGGCACGGTGGACCGACTAGATGAAGGAGAGAGCGCTGGGCTGGCCTGCTGCTCGCTGGGCCGAGCCGGGTACTTCTAGCCCGAATGGGTTTTCCTTTTATGAAATGATTTATCAATTTTTAATATGCTGAGATTTGATATTTTTGTAAAGAAATAAATGTAGCTCCCAAAATTTTGAAAATAATTGTGTGTGCCCTCTGAGGGATGTAGTATTTAACAAAAATATTAAATACATGTTTTGAACAATTTCTGCAGGAATTAAAAATCAGCACATTAATTGAGAAATGCAACTTTGAGTAATTTTAATTAGTTCTCTATAACTCTAAAAATCATGAAATTTAATTTGGTACTTTTTTAGGATAAGTACTATCTATGGTAAAATTTTGAGCTCAAATGGAAATAATTTAATTATTTCTTATTTATTACTTGTTTAATTGAGTAATTAAGAAAAGGTTATTAGGATTTAAAATTTTAATAATTTGTTAAATCTTTTAGGGTTTGGTTAAACCTTAGCACCTGAACCCTGCTGCTCCAAGTTTTGATGATCATTTACTTTGTAAGTATAAAATGAATTACTCTATGTAGTAATTAAATGCCAAAACAAAAATTCTAATTGATGAATGGACGAATAAAAATGAGTAGAAACCCTAATTCACTTTTGTGTGGTGTGACATTTGGATTGAGTGATATCCCTGGGTCATTAACTTGAGATGATCCTTGGCACCTTAATTAGTGTTTGGGTTCTTAATTAAGTTGTTAAATTGGAACACAAATAAATTATGTTAGTCACATATGATGATAGGGTTTAAATAATTTGCCCCTAGGGATTCGAACCCTGCCCCTAGGGATTGATGCCTCTACCATATTCTGGCTGCCCGAACGAGCGTTCCCCCCAGCAGCTGTGGGTTTGGCACCTTCGAATTTTAAGACCCCCTTTTGGATGGCCTTCCGGATGTGCTGCCTGAAAGTCCAGCAATCATTGGTGTTGTGAGAATCTCTCACGTGAAACTTGCAGAAACTTTTCCCCTTCAGCTGCCTATCACTTGGCACGGTGTAATCTGCCAAGAACTCTATCTGCCTTTTTCTGCCAGAAAATCGAACAGTTGGTCGAGACTGCAACCCCCAAAATCATTCTGCTTTCTGTTGCTCTTGGTCTTGGGGACCTCTGTTGCCCTTCTTCCCTATTTCATCTCAACAGCGGTCACCTCATCATCAGAGTCCTCGCCCTTGTTGGAGTGCTTACTATTGAAGAAAGCATTTTTCTTGAAACGCTCTCCCGCCGGTGATTCTGCAGCTGCTCTTCTATTGTCGTAACCCTCTGCAAAAACTGGCTCAGATTTTCACAATCTGCGCCGGCTAACTTTTCCTTCACCGCTGATGGGAGTCCGACGATAGCCAACTGTGCGAGCTGGCTGTCAGGTAAATTTAGAGAGTAGCACCGGCTCCTGACATCTCTGAACCTCCTAATGAAATCAGCACTCGACTCATTAGGCCCGTGTCTCATGATTGCCAAATCAGCGATGCCCTTCTCTCCACTCCCAGTGTAGAAGTGCGCATGGAACCTCTTCTCCAAATCATCCTAGCAGGTGATTGAGTTTGGGGGCAGGGACGCGAACCATGTAAGCGCTGGCCCGGTCAATGACATGGGAAAGAGCCGGACCCTGTGGGCAGTCGCTCTTGAAGCTTCCCCCAGCTGTGTGATGTACCGGATGACGTGTTCCCTCGTGGTCACCTCGTCTTGCCCGCTGAATTTTGAAAACTCAGGAATCCGGTAGCGATAAGGCAGAGCTACCTGATCGAACCATTCTGGGTACGGATGCGTGTACAAGATGGCCGTGTCTTTCGGCTTGAGACCAAATTGCTCTTTGAGCATATTGGTCATGTGCCACATCAGGTCGTCATCTCTCCTTGGCGGCTGCTGGTTGACATATGGATTGTAGCCCTGTCCTACCAGCTGTCCTGAATTGTTGCTCTGCCCTGGTTCAGGGTGACCAGGAGCCATTTTTTCAGCCGATTGCAGGTCTACACCTGCCTCAGGGGAATCTTTTGCTCCCCCTTTTGGCTATTGTGACTGGGTTGATGTTCCCGCCGTTTCAGATGTATCGGGTCGCTTGTGTTGAGGATACCCAGGAAATGCCCTGTCTTGATATACGAAACCCTCCTTGTTTTTGGTGAAGCACTCAAGGCAGGCCTCACGGAACTTGGCGACGTACTCATCTAAGTAACCGGCTGACGATGGAGACAGGTCTGCCATGGTTACGGCGAGGGCCTTGCCTTTGTTAGAAGTCATATTTTGACAAAGTAGTCCCACCGAGCGTGCCAAAAAGTGTGTTGGCACGAAATCTGGTTCGCACTCAGCACACCAGCGAAGCCGAAACAGTGCTGGAAGCACGGAGCGAACAGACCCAGCTAGCTTCGACAATCGGCGCAGATGAGCACCGATGAATCTCCAAGCGTGCCAGTCAATTTGACATATAATTGACAAGGAAAAAATATTAATTAGTAACACAATGCGGAACCACTGGTGTGTCCCGAGTGGTTCCAGATATGCAGCCCAATGGGCCTTCTCATGAGGCCGCCGGCTAGAGAGCCGACATCCGATCGCATGTACCGATAACGTGAGTATAACAGGAACATCCGATACGCAACTTAACCGATTCATATAGATAAACATGAATGAAAGCAAATTATATCAAACCAATCTAAATTATACATTACCTTATGCACCGAAACATGTCTCAATCTATCACATCTATTAATTAGGATCGACCAGATCGTTACAGCTAACTAACACATTTGAATCGATCTTGACATGGTCCGAAACACAAAACAACATATAAAGAAGACTGGAAGAATATAACGTGCGGCAGGTAGATACAAACAATATCGGCTGAACAACCGATCTGAAGTATAGGCACCATACAAGCCTATAAAGTAAACGATGCTTTTGACTCTTTGACTGATCTACCTAACCCGTCGCTTACGTCAAGGGGATTGACCGGATCGTTACAGCCCATGACGTAAACTAGTGATTAGATTTATTAATCAAAGACTCTCCACACAATTCGCTTTATTACTTGAGTGCGGCCTATACACAATCAAGATCTGAACTAACCGGCTAATGACAAACAGATCTACTCGTCTAAACATGATAATCAATTGATATCCAATTAAGCAAGATAGATACAAAGATTTAAGCTAACAAGAACAGATCAAGATTGGGCAAATTAATGATGCTTAAAATAAATAAACAATAAATGATCATGAGCAACATCGATAACTTAATGAATCTAACCAACATGCCAAGTTAATTAGAGCCGATAACTAACCCTCAATTCAATCTAAGCATGGCCTAAGTCAAACGAGGATCAATAACTACTCGAATCCATCAGCAAACTGCACGAGCCAGAATCGCACTAGCAAGACTTGATAAACACGAGCGTGACGGTACTTATAGCAAGCCTGACGTCCACCGGATGACACCTAACCTGTCGAAGAACTCGCCGGTTCTACGTTACTCCTACTCCTAGGGTTTTGGCCGGGGACCGGAAAAGAAAGGAACTGTTGTTGTATTGATTGACGTGTTTGTTATAATGTGCTTGGGCTTATATTTATACGCAACAGCTAGAGAGAAAGTCTCAACTGAATGAAAAAACCCTACCTAAAAATAAGGAAATAATATGATTTCCTGATTTTAAAATAAATCGGAGTCTATCTTTCTATTCATGTGAGCCCCTTTCCTGATCGCTCCTCAGTTGACGTATCTGCATGCTTCTACCTGTATGTGTCAATTATCCGATTACCGCACGCTTTGATAATGTCAGCACATATCCGATCCATCTTCATATATGTCAGTAACACTCGATCTAGCTCTCTGATCGGCTATCCTGTCCTCCCGGGTACTATTCATATTCTGGTGTAAACAGTAAGTTATTTTAAAAATCTCGAAGAGTCAAATGATCTTAAGTTTGTCTAATATTATAAAAAAATATGAAAATTTATGACACCAAATAAATTTACTATAAAAATATATTAGATGAATAAGTACGTAATTGATATTGTAAAATTATTTTATTATATAAACTTGATCAAAGTTGAAATATTTTGACTCTCCAAAATTCTTCAAATGACTTACAATTCGAGTTTGGAGGAATTATAAAGTTGTGGCCCTCCCCTTTGGTTTCATGGGGTCTAGAGAATAGAAGGTCTTTTAGACCCATATAGGCCCCGTTTAGTTGGGGAAGTTAAGGAAAAAGTTTAGGTTTTGGTATTGTGGCACTTTCGTTTGTATTTGATAACTTTTATTCAACCATAGACTAATTAGACTAAAAAGATTCGTCTCAACATGTACAGACAAACTGTATAATTAATTATTTTCTATTTACATTTAATGCTCCATGCATACAGACCATAGTTAAACAGGAGCGTCTACTAGAGGGTCCAGTCCACTAGACTTTTCAGAAAGGCTTCTCAAGTCTAATGTCCCAACTTTAACACCATATACTCCTTAATATATACCTACTACTAATAAAGAGTGAAAGAACTGGCGGTGACGTGACACACTCGGCCTCTCGCGTTCGCGGCCCTAGACACCCCTCTGCTCGTACCGCCGCTGCCCTCTTCTTCCGTGTGCCACGCCATATTCCTGCCCCCTGCTTCCGCGTGCCGCGCCCTATTCTCCGCCGCTGCCGGCGCGCACTCGCCCGATTCCGCGCCCAGCCACACCGGATTTCACCTCCCGGTCGTGGATCTAGTCCATGGCGGCAGGGAGGAGAAAGGCCAAGGACCCAAGCACGCGCTTCCTCCATGGAAGGAGAAGGAAGAGAAACGCAACGCTCCCCTTTCCGTTCCGTGGCCAGGGTTTTGGCGTCTGAAACCGCAACCATCCAGCTCTCCGGTGATGACCACACACGGGATTCGAGATTGTGGTGATTAGTAGGCGGCGTTTGCGGCTTCTGCGGGCCCTAATCCCCTCTCTCGTCAGGGCACAGAGGAGAAGGAGGCCGTGAGCCATGAGCAAGGTGGACAGGCGAACCTCGCCGCAAACGAGTGACCACTGCTTTACCCCAACACTGCAAGCAAGGTGCACTGCTCCATCGCCTTCCGTGCGGGCAGCGCTGCCCTCGATGAGCCCGCTGTTTGTTCCTCCTCTGCCGCCGCAGACGCTGATGGGGGCGTCCTCCAAGAAGCAGCAGGTAAAGCAAGGGCGGAGGCGTGGAAGCTCAAGTCCTCTCCTGACGGTCTTTAGTGGCTCCACGGAGAGATCCAGGATGCTGCGGCCAGATTTGGGGATGGTCGTGTTAGCAGGATGAGCATGCCGCACCGCTCATTGCCATGTGAGTCACTAATTGCTCGATTTTGTGTTCAAATGTTTTATGAGCTGCGTCCAATTAGGCACAATTTTTTAATTCCCAAATTCGCTTATGTTTCCTATGGCAGTCCTGATTAAGGAGAAAGAGAACTTTACAGTGTCTGCTTTCTTAATTTTGTTGAAACCAACAACTGCAGATGTGTCACATTTAGAAAAGCGCAACTGGGACAATATAGAATCATTGAGATGACTGATGGATTGCCGCTTGAAGGGATTAATAATCTGTCTATTGCAATTTTACTTCAGCTATTTCACATACTAAATTCTACTGCCACCAAATGCGAGTCACCAGGGATTGCAGTTTGCATGAGGCGACGCTACATCTGAAAGACAAATGTTTAACAACTATTCGAGTTAGAAACATTTTGAACATGCCATGGTCAAAGAGTAGGATTCCTGGTATTATACCCTCGCAAATTTGATAAAGATTCCTGCCTGTACTACTACATGTCTACATTAACTACTATAATTTTAAAATCCTGACAACGATTCAATCTTTGGATCACTCTTTCTTTTTCTGCCCGACTGATGATTGGGGATATCCTGATATTTTGTTTTGTTCACTCATGTCCAGGCTCATCATAATCCTGAGCAGTGCCGCCAAGATCACCCATCGGGCACAGGCCCTCAATGGCCATGCCACCAAGTGGCACACCTATTGCACCATCAACTCCATGATCGAACAAGAGCCCGAGAGCTACAGTGAGCAGTGACATAGATTACAGTGAGAAGACCGGCAATTAAGATCTCGTGGAGAATACCAGGATTCATATGCCGCATGCGCATTTCATCTCCTTCGAGACAAGGGAAGGCACTAGGTAATCAGCCAGCAATTACCTCTCCTACAATTTATTCTTTTTGTTCTTTATTATTACACTGCTCTTGTGACAAATTTTCGACGGTTTTGGGGTTCCTTGCAGTGACATACTTGGACAACAACAGTGCTCGGATCACCGTGTTTGGGTGCACGCTGGACTGGGCGTACCTGCACATGATCTTTATGCTCGAGTGGATGCTGTTCCTACGGCTACTCTTGATATTTTGATGAATTCTTCCATGATGTTTCGTCTATCAGTTATGCGACAGATGCAGGAACAACAATATTTTTTATCTTGTCCCATGCAAAATCTCTCTTACATACTCTGAACAAGCAGAGTACTTGGGCATGCCCTCAAGCTCAGTGGTGTCCTTTCGGTGACATTGAGGTTAGTTGACAATGGCAATATTAAGGAAACTTTTTACTGTCCACTTGATGCAAGCAGCAGTTTTTTTTGTGTTATGTCATTAAAGAAGGGTGTGACTTCAGAAAGAGTAGAGTCTGAATAATATGTATCACAAACCTTTAGCACAACAGAGTGTAAAAGTGACAAGCTCGTTCTAGTAATCTGGTGAGCTTAATGGAATGCGGCTGAAGCTCCAATTTTTTATTACTTTTTTGTATTCCAGTTTTGCAGTAGAGCACACACCAACTGACTAACATACAAAAATCTTGGTTTTAGTGTGTCAGAAAAATAGATTTGAGTTAACCTATCCTTTGCTTCTTATTTTTGGCTGTATTAAGATAAGGAAAATATTAAGCAGTGAAAGTACTTGTGGATTCCTCTGAACGAAGGTGAAAAACATAATCAATATGCAGTTAGTGTTGTTCTTGGTTCAAAAGGCATAAGCAGGTAACATGCTGAATTATAATGATGTTCTATCTGCTTATGTTGGGTCAATTTGATTCTATCAACTAATTGCTGTCTGATCTGGATTTATATAGCCATCTTAAGTAAGGCCTCTAAGCTATCATGCATTTATCAGTGCCTAGATTAGCCTATTATTTGTTCAGTGCCTTTATTTCTAAGTTCTGATGATGGTTATGCCAATACACAGGTTTTTGGTCTTTTGCTTACTTAAGATTCAGCATGACATCTTCAAGTTTGAAGAGTCGATCCATATATGTAGCTTGATTGCTATAGTCCTCATGGAACTCACATCTTTGGTGGATCAATTGATGGAAACCAGGAAATATATCATTGTTGTTTGTGGCCTTGTTTGAGGCATTTTGATTTATCACAAGAGCAGGTAATTTTTTCTCGAAGCTCTTCTGTTTATGCATTATCAGGAAACATAGTTATAAATAATTGTCTGTTGACAAAAGCTAACAAGTACTATCGTCATCTTGAGCAGTATTGCACTTGTGGCCAGAAAAAAGAAAATATTATTTCCGTTCAATGTAAATATTAGGTGTCGCTGTGTCGGTGCAGAAAACAGGGACTACTGGCTGCGGGACATGCCGGCAGCTAGAAAGGGGAACTACTGCCTCAGGCCATGGAGCTCGAAGATGCAATGAAGCTGCTACAAGGCATCATCAGTACCATGCTGTTATCTAAATGCAAAAATGTACAAATTTTTCTTCCATCTAGCTTGTCTCAATCATGGCGCCTTGTATAGATCACCAAACTAGAGAAGCAATAAAGAAACATTTTCTTCCCGGTCAGATTCAAATATACGAAGTATTACGTTCTTTCCTCAAGTTTGGACTTCTATTTATTGAAATGATTATAATATATCATGGCTAATTAGTTTTTCTTGTAAAAAAGACTTGAGTTCTTGATTATGTATTTGTGTACATCTATTATCTGCTATCTAAGCACAAGTAGATAATTTATAAAATAAATTTAAAAAATAAAAAATAGCCTGTAGCAACGCACGGGCATATTTACTAGTTATTTCTAACGGTGCTTTCTCCCTCTCCTCTGTCGTTTCACTCTTGCGGTGGAGGTCCCGGCGCTAGGGCGGAGGGCGCGGTGACCCTCCCTTGGTCCCCCCATTCTCTGGCAAGCACGGCTCGGCCCCGTCCCTAGCTCCAACGCCTAGGTGCGGCCCGTCCCCACCTTCGCCGGCTGTTGACGCATGGATGTAGCTGCCTCAAGTGCGGTGAGGCCGCAAACCAAGTAGCTCTTGAGAATCAAAACAGGCTGTGGGAGTTGTCTCCACCACAGTATCTTTCTTTTTCAGAAAAAAGGTTCCATCTCTAAAGAGCCGCGGATATATGATAGGTTTAAATGATTTGGCAATCACTAAACCTAAGTAAAACCGTATAGATAATGTATGTTCGTTTCTCTGAAAATCAGTTTCTTTTTATCACATAAAATAATATTTTTCACCCACAACAAATCAGTATCAGGCAAAAAATCAACTTTCCTTTACAGCGATGCAAAAAT
Organism: Eremochloa ophiuroides; assembly: GCA_038502445.1. Lineage (NCBI taxonomy): Eukaryota > Viridiplantae > Streptophyta > Magnoliopsida > Poales > Poaceae > Eremochloa > Eremochloa ophiuroides. Next base: position 177,828 of record JAHLJS010000082.1, read on the forward strand.
ATTTGTCTAGGTTTATTCTTGAATCACGCGATTTTTCACGCCGTCACGCAAGATCTTTCCCGCATCCAAACAGGTATAGCAGTACCATGCTACTCCAGCCTGCTTTGCCCGCTACACCATCAAGCAACAAGGGTGCAGTGCATCTCTATTGTAGTGAATAGATTCATTTCATGTTTGAGTTGTACTACAGTTAATAGATTCAATACCTATTTAAGTCTTCTCCGACAACGATACCTAAAGGCAATATCTCCACAAATAGGTTTCAAAGAGAGAGAATACTTAAATTTAGGTTATGGATCTCCTAAAACGCAAAACTGGTATTTCATATGGGTATTTTGTTGGAGAATAAAATAATACTGTACCCTGAAACGCAAAATGGGTATTCCATATGGGTACTTTTAGATTGAGTCTTCATATGGGGTACCTATTGGAGATAGCCTAATACAGTACCCTCAGTTCCAAAAAGACAGTTATTTTTTACTTTTTAGACTTTTCATTTGATTGCTCATCTTATTCAAATTTTTTATAAATATTATTTATTTTATAATGATTTATTAATTGTAAGATATAATAATAATATTTTATTTTTCTTTTTATTTGTATAAAAAATTAAATAAGATGAATAATTAAATAGGAAGTCTAAAAGTAAAAATAATGTAATTTTTGGAACAAGTACTCCTTCTATCCTAAAAAATATTGTTTTAGAATTTTAACATCTTATTTGAGTATCCGTCTTATTTAAAAAAATCATAAATATTATTTATCTTTTTATGTCTTATTTTATTATCAAAGGTAATTTAATAATGATTTATTTACTTTATAATTTGTACAAAATTTTAAATAAAATAAAAGGTCAAACGTGCATGTATAGCATGCCAGCAAGGATGCAGCGAAGAAGCGCTTTGAAGTTTGGAGACAGCTATTCAAACCAAAGAAGCTATTCAAATCAAAAGCCCCATGTCGTTTGTCGTCGAATCCCACCCACTACATGGTATAATTTTATTCGCTTCAACTTATAAGGGCTTATTTTGACTTATTTTCAACTGTAGAACAATAATTTTCTCTCACAAGAAATCAACTTAAATCAGTATTAGTCATTATCACATTTCAGCTTCAGCAAGGAGAGGTGTGCATACATGTGGAATAGTGGAATCCGTGCCGTGTGTGTCGTCCCATGCACCGCCAGCAAAGGTCAGCATTCATTTCACCCTATGCAACCCTAAGAATGTGGAATGTAATTACTGCTGCTAGTGAAAGACAATTGAGTAACCAGGATGACCCTGATATAATGCGCATTCCAGTCAGTGCTCTTGAATTGAAGAATCTGTTATGTTGATTTGGCCTAATCAAGCTAAACCTACTGATGGAAAAATATAGCAATTGGAGATCCCAGGAAGACAGCAAAATTGAGAAGACCTGAAATCATGCTCAAGAAGCTATGTATACCATCCCTACTTATTTTCCATCTGTGCATGCAAACAATCTCCATCACCCCCACTCTATTACTATTTTTAATTTATAAAACTACAGGTCATCAAATAATGCTATTTGTTCATGGTTTTCAATCAAATCTTATAATTAAATATAATATTGTGTTTGTTGTTTCTATTGGATTCTTTAATTACCGGCCTTTCCCATATTCACACACGGAGTATCCTTGATATATATATTTGTGTTCACCTTATCCAACTTATTGAAAAAATTGCTCTCTTTAATTTGGGGTTACTTTTTCATTTTTGGCCAACTCTTGAGCCAGCAACATGCTCTTAGCAGTCAGCACTAAAACATACTACCGAAGATTTCTTTTTTTCTCGGAAAACACATGAGATCAGTGTTTTATTGTATTAAGAAGAAGAAAAAGAAGAAGAAGAAGAAGAAGAAGTGTAAAAAAAACCCAGAAATTACAAGGACACACCCCAACACAACTCACTCACACACAACACCGGGTACTGCAGCCAAAAAAATCCAAGAGCACCTAAGTTGGCTGCAAGACGACCTACGAAGACCTAAAGAACTAATCTCCTTGGAGGTGGGCAGCCAAGAGGGAAAGCCCTTGAGCCCCTAACAAGGTCCAGCACTGGCGTTCCTCACCAGCCGCTACTAAAGCCTCAACCACACTAGGAGCTGCTCCATCAAAAACACACTTATTATTATGATGATTCCAAAGAATCCAGACCCCTAAAATTATCAGAGAATTAACCCCTTGCCTAACCATATCAGAGGTGATACTATTAGCTCTCTCCCACCAATCTAGAAAGGAGCTATCAGTGGGCTGAGGGGACAAAGCCTGAAGACCAACCTGCCACAGCAAAAGAAAACAAAACTCCCTAGTGAAGACGCATTCAAGTAGGAGATGATTGATTGTTTCCTTCTCCTGCTCACAAAGTGGACAATATTCCGGGTAGCCATACAAGGCGGTCAGAAGTCCAACACTTGTTGTGGGCTACTAACCACAAGAAAAACCTACATTTTAGCGGAGCCTAAGTCTTTCAGATCCTTTTACATGGTGTAAAGAGAGTAGCATTTAAGAAAAAACCCTCATAAGCCGATTTAGCTGAATATTGGCGATCTGACGAAAATCTCCAGATATGCTTATCCTCCGTTTCTGGCTGCAGGACAAAGTCTGAAAGAATATCCGCAATCAGAGGAAATCAAGCAGTATTACTTCAACAGTTAAAGCCCCCCGTCTTTGCTAAGGGTCCATTGACTCCAGTTTTCACAGACTTCAAATAATCTAGCCTAAAAGTCAATCATTCTGACAATTAGACTACGGATGCTAATGTGCTTTCTCTCTGCTCTTGTTCTCCATCGGAGACACGGGCCTTGCAGGCCTAGTGACCGTCCGGCACACAGTGTCATCAGTGATCATAGCCACCCCTCTATCATCTAGATTTATTTTTATCTACTCCCTAGTTTCAATTTATATGTCATTTGACTTTTTTGGCCTTAAGTTTGACCACTCGTCTTATTCAAAAATTTGTGCAAAATATTATTATTTTAGTTGTGGTCTGCTTTATTAATAAAAGTTCTTCAAAAATAAGTTAAATTAGCTCTTTTTTGCAAATTTTTGAATAAGACGAGTAAGGTTGAAAAAGTCAAATGACTTATAAATTGAGACAAATTAAATATAAACTAATGAATGGAAGCTATAGGCTTGGTCTATGTATTTGTAACCTTGTTAACAATTCAATATACAACAATTAAGTATGCCAATTTCTACTATCATGCGATGGGTTGTCATAATCAGCAACCTATAGTAGAAAGCAAATCTGGCATCCCATTCCAGAAAGTAACAGGTGATTATTTTGAGTGGAAGTTCTAGCTCTAAATAAGATTGTAACACTATTTTGTCAGGCGTACTTGGCATATAGCGAAATCCATGCAAGAACACGAATACTTTATACTTGGCATTGAGAAAACAAAACAAAACAAAGAATAGAAGGTTGGTGAAAGTCATGAGTTGGTGCCTTCCATTTGGACTGGTTGGTGGAATGTGGAAAATGAGGCATACAAAGTTACACTCACATGCTTCGCGCCAAATTTTTTATGCTTTTATTGATTCCTATAATATCCAAACTTTTCGTAGTTTCCAGTCAAACTATCCTGCATAGCTCTAGTACAAAATTGTGGCAATGCAATGTCTAAAAAGTCCATGACATAGGCTGAAAATGGCTTCCAGGCACAATTACCTGCATAGCTCTCTCCTGCGATGTAAAACTCTCTGTCCTTGAACTCGGAAAACCTCTCTAGCCAGTGAACTAGGAAATAAGTATCCTCAGCTTAGAAAGGAAAAGAGAAAAGGATTACATGAAATTCCATTTGTTAATAAGCAAGCTAGCACTTATGAACATTAATGGCCGAAATTCAACAACAAGGTAAGTCAAAATCTAATCTTCAGGAGAAATGTAGCTCTAGGGCCTTTTTGAAATAAAGGTGTCAGGCAAAACATTGTTTCACGACCAATTTACCTACAAAGTCATCATTCAGCTTTTCAATATCAGAGGATGTGTTGGTGTAGGAGAAGCCAACCCCAGCAGGAGACTCCAAGAACAGCAGGTTAGCCTCTGGCAAGAACAAAAAAGACTTAGCATTGTGTGCTTCACACAAATGTTCCAGGCAACCGAATATGCAAGCAAAGCATCATTGTTCCAGGCATATTTGTTGAACTCCAGCGCTGCTCCTTGTCTGACAGCTCTTAGAGGCCCCAACTCTGATGCAGCTCCAAAGCCAAGCGAGGAGCAACCAGGTCCTAGCGTACGTAATTAGAAGTAAAAGCTTGTCGTAAACAAAAGTGCAAAGACTAGAATGAACACAAGACCTAACATGAGATTAAGAAAATTCAGCAAAATTATCATTTCTATATTAAGTAATTAACACGAAGGATCACAAATACCATGAGCATGAATCGACGCAGGATATAATAAAGCATGTACTGTAGTAAAAGTATTCCCTCCACACGAAAATGTAAGGTCTTATGACAAAACTAAAACACCTTAAATTTTGAATGTAGTATAACCAATTTGGTACACTATGAACCTCAAGTAGTAAATTAAAGCTCACTCGTTATATTTCCAATGGAAGCTAAACCTTTGAAATTTTAACAGCTGAGCTTCTGAAGGTAGTACAAGGAGAGCAGAAGTGACCTCCATTGAGCCAGAGGAGGAGCGGCTTCTCCTCCGATGTCGTCTGCGCCTCGAAGAACCAGTAGAAGAGCGCCCTCCCGTTGGGCTCGTTCACCGTAACGTAGCCGGAGAACTGGGACACGCTCGGGCTCTCTGCTGGCTGACTGGGGAGGTGTGTCACCCTGTCGGCGTCCAGCTGGTCGCTGGCCAGCGACAGCGAACAGGAAGAGAAGGTGACCAATGCGAGAGAGGAGACGAGGCAGAGGAAGAGAATTGCTGCTGCCATCGCCATGGGTCGGTGAGAGATGGTTTGGGCGCCTGCGATTGAAAATAGGCACGTGGAGTTGAGGACTTCATTCATTTCAGGGACTACGCACGCGGCTGGGCCCTCTTGGAGTCTTGGTCCAGTGTGTACATCCTTCCGTTTTTTATGAAACGGGAGGGGTTTGACCCCCTATTGGACTTTTATTACTTTTAAAAAGGTACAAAAGCTACAAATGCAGCTCAAGAAACATAGAAAGTATGAAAGAAAATAAGAAAGATTACAAATGGTTATTTATCCATAAATCTAGAAGCGGAAGGATGTCACTCTTTGCTCGTAGCCTAACTAGAGCAATCTCTCTTTTGAAGACATCTTTGCATCGCGGCACTGTATGTGATAAATTTCTGAAAATAGTGTCATTGCGCATTATCCAGATAGACCAGCACATGGTGACAATAATCTCCATAAAGAATGGTTGTCTGATCTGCAATCTCAACTCATCAACGATGTGTGCAGAATCTGAGGTGCTAGGGATTACTAGAGACATGGAGTGCCGACAGGCTGTCGCAAAGGGGCAATGAAAGAGCAAATGAGCCAAATCTTCAATAACATTCAGATGACAGAGAACACAATTATAATTAGGAAGGTGCATGTTACGTCGCCGTAGGAGTGCTCTGGTACTAAGCCGATCCTGTAAGACCAACCAAAAGAAAATCTTCCTTTTGTTCTGACATGCAGAGATCCATAACCATTTGAAGGCTTGAGGAATTTGTCGATGACCAATGAGTGTTCTGTAAGCTTTACATGAAGAATAAGGCAATCCCCACGAGTAACTCCAAATATCTCCATTAGCAGATAATTGCAAATTCTGAGGAGGTGCCTGCACTGGTGCCCAGCCTATCTTTAAAAGAATGCCAGATAAGATTAGCTTTGTCTTCATGAGTGACTAACAGGTTACCATTATCATCCATCAATTGCAATAAAATTTCTTCTGTATTTGATTGTTGCCTGAGCATGAAAAAATTTAGTACCTGCATCACCCAAAGTAACCCACTTGATAGTCCCTCTTTGCTTCCAATATGACCTTTGATGCTGTAAAAGCTGAATCAGCTTTGCTTCTAAAATCCTCCTAAAATTCCATTCAATAATGCTGAGATCCCTGAATTCCTCTAACATGTGCAAGAAGGATAGGATCAGCTTGACATTGTCAATATTTTGCTTTAAGGAGGAGAGGTGTTGCTGCCATTGTCTTAAAACTTTCCTTAGGTTTTTGAACTTGGCAGTGATACATTTTGCAGGATCCTCAATGTGATAAGGGGAAGCCCAACCCAACTGCACCTGCTCAAGAAAATTTTCATGTTGCAGCTAAAAATTTTCAAAGCGAAAAACATGACCTTTTGGAATAGTAGTAGCAATAGTGACTAAACAAGACATGATCAGATGTTTCCATAGGCAGGGTGGAAGCAAAGGTGTTAGGATAACTAGTTGTCTAGCCCTCCGAAGTGAAAAACCAATCAAGCCTTTCCAAAAGTGGAGGATGCTGTTTATTTGTCCATGTAAAATGTCTACCCCTCAAAGGTAGTTCCACCAAGCCAAGTGCACTGATTGCACCATTAGTAATCAGCACCCTCTCTATTTCTATCTTCTGGGTTACGATAAAGATTAAAATTCCCAACAACAAGCCAGTCGACATCATTAGGCATTGAGATATTTTTAAACCAATGCACAAAAGATCTTTTCCCAGAATGCGTGCATGGGGCATAGATATTAGTGAGGACCCAAGAGGCATTGTTCTGGGATGAGGTTAAGAGAACAGCTAAAGCATAGTCATTCTCAAAAATTTTATGTCCGGAGAACATAGAGCTCTTCCAAATAACTATCAAGCCCCCTGAGGCACCAATGGATGGATGAAATTCGAAGCAGTCAAAGGATGAGGGGCAGAACTAGTGAATAAAAACATAATCAAAATGAGAACGTTTAGTCTCTTGCAAGTAGACATTGTCACATTGATTGTCAGAGATTCTATCTCTTATAGAGTTCCATTTTTTTGATGAGTTTATACCCCTAATGTTCCAACTAAGAACTTTCCACTGCTTTACAGCCATTAACAAAAAGATAAACTGAACAAAAGATCATCTTAGCCATCTAAGATGTGTGGGCATCAGCATCCAAAGCATGACTTCATTTCTTGTCATTCTTGGGCCTAGAGCTTGCCTCAGCATCATCTTCTGGTTGCTTGCCATACTTGGAAGAATCACCTCCCTCAGAGGATTCCCTATCAGGAGCTGATTTGCTTCTGGCTTTCGGATCGACTCCATCGTTTTTTGCCTTCTTTGACTTGGCCCTGCTCACAGTCCCTCCTTTACCAGTTTTGGCATTTAGCTTGGCATCAGTGAGGTCGACAGGGTTAACCTTACAAAAGGCAGCTCCAAGATCTCGGACTACAGAAGCAGAGCGCAAAGGTGGTTCAGCACAGCCCAGACAATTCTTATCAGAGCAAGATGGAGATTGAAAGCCTCTTGATTTACTATGCAGTCTATCACTGCGTCTCAGGTCAGCTTCAGAGATGTGTGAGATCTTACCCCTTTTACCACGAAGATGAGCATCAACAGGAGCACTTGAAGAGGAGGGAGGGGTCTTAGCTGCGGGGACCATGGAAACATCCTGTGGACCATCTGAATCTATAACTTGACTCACTTCTTTTGCGAAGGATTGCACAAGAGCTGCAGTGTCAAAGGCATTGGCCTCTGAAAAAGCAAAAGTATACAAATTCTCATGAGTAGAGGACAGAGAGCTATCAGTAGGAGTAAGGTGCAGTAAAGATTCAGAATCAGGGCAAAGAATATCTAAGATGGAGACAGAAGGCTTAGCTCGAGGAAGAGAAAAGGTGAAAGAAATACCATCAGTATTTTGTGCTTTGGTCAACGCAGCCCATCCTGAAGATTGTAGAAAAGTCTTGGCCCAATCAAAGCTAGTGTCTTTCAACAAGAGCAAGGTGAAGAAATTCATCCACTGAGTATGAATGTGAACAGTGGGAAGGCTCTGATCCACAGTGTTGAAGAATTTGGCCCACATTTTTACTGCACTTGGTCTTGGGCCTGAATCTGCTCTGGTGAGGTAGTTGGCTAGGTTCACAGGTGGCACAAAGATGTCCACAAAGCCCAACTAAACATTGTCAAAATGAAGAGGTGGCTCTCCAGGAAGGGGGGCCTGTGGCGCCAAAACATTGAAATCTACCATTTCTTCAATTGGAACATCTTCCACTACCATAGGTGGGAGGTTCTGCAAATTTGGAAATTCAGGCATTTCCACTGCATCATCCATCAGAGGTGGCATTTACAAATCCTCTTCAGACTGATTTGTAAGATCATCCATTGCAAGAACTTGATCATGGAATTGTGGTTCAGGGCCTTCAAAGACTACTTCAGCCTGCACAACTTCTTCCATTCCCTGCCCATCAGCTAAGGCAATATCTACATCAAGACCCAAATTATCGAAGATAGGAGCTTGGGCATCAACCAAAGGAACCACATTTGGGGCAACAATTTCAGGCTGAACAGCAGGTTCCCAGGCATCCCAGCCAACAGCAGCATGGTGATTAGGATTAAGATTGTTGGGGAATTCAAGTTCAGGTGAGGGGGAGGACCTTGTCCCAACTGTCCAAACCCATGAAAATTAAAATGATGAGGATTAAAGTCATCATCAGGTGGGGGAAACTGCTCATCGGCTGGTCCAGCCCCTAGCATTCTGCCCTGCAAAATTTCGCATTGTACACTCCAGCTTGGGGACTCAAAGTTGCTTCCTTCTGTGAAAGCGAAGAACCAGGGAATGTCTTCTAAACTGGAAACCCTTACTCTGACAATGGCTCTAGACTGATAAAAATCGTCTTCTTCCCAGATTAACAGTCTGCCAAAGGAAGAAACAGCCTTCTCTATCAAAGGCAAAGACCATAAGTCCAAATTCAGGCCTAACATCATAATCCAAACTTCATGTGTCATAACAGCTGTGCGAAAGTTCCAAGCTTCATTGTGAGGGATAAAAGTGATGGTGCCATTACCATACTGAATCGGGCCCAAAGCAACCAGAGAATCTCTTGCGAAAATAGAATCAAAGCACACATAAGCTTGACCAAACGGGCATGGTTGCATGGATTGAAAGCCCATACCTCTATCACGCAAAAAATCTTCAATGATGTTGTGAATGGCCATGAAATTGATCGGGCCTTCCGGCATTGGGTTGAGGTGGGCAATGGCCAAGTCATTATTGCGCTGAATGATTGGCCCAATGACTACACGTCTCATGACCGGTCTGTCCAGTACCACTCTGCGCTGAGCCCATGGTGGCATGAAAGGCTCTAGATCCACAAGCTGAAAAGCCATCGAGTGCTGCAAAGAAGAAGAAGCGATTCGAGTTCTCGCTTGAGTTGGGGTTTTCTCTTGCCACGGAATGTGAAAGACATGCTTGAGAGGAGCAGAGAGAGCTGCCAACGGAATCAACTCACCAGATGTAGAAAGGCAAGATCGTTGGCAAGTAGCAGAGATGAGAGTATCGGCGATCGCCGCTGCTGGAGCCGTCGTGGCGCCTGTCACCTCGACAATGTTGTCGGTGAGCTCAGGAGAAGTAAGTTTCCAAGGGCTGGTAGGTTTGCTTAATTTGGGAAGAGTCCAGGGCACCGTAACAGGAGGAGGCGGAATGCTGCCCGTAAAGAAGTAAACCATGTCACTAAAGGAAGCGAAGCGTCGCGGTTCCAAAGGCCCACTAGTCATTGGCTTTGGTTTGGAGGCAGGCATGGTAAGGCGTGCCAATCGAGGCGCGAAATTACAGGTATCAGAAAAATGCCCCCAACGGGAACAGTGCTTATGTCGTGGTCTGTTACGGCAGTTGGTCAAGACGTGGTTTGTGGCCTGGCAGCGAGAGCAAATGGGCCGGCCCAAAATACCTGGTAACTTGCTATTAATAGAAAATGTTGATTGGGCCAAGGACTGGACTCTGGGAATTCGTTCATAAAGTTGGGTGACAGGCTTAGACCCAAGATTGCGCCCCAAAAGCAGTCCGTGATTGGCACTACATTCAAATTTTGAGTTCGAATTTGAAAAAACTGTCCTTCTAGACTTGACCGGAATTTTGTTTGCACCGGTGAGCAATGGCTGAAAAGTCCGGCGAGCAACCGTCGTCCACTGGGCATCTTCTTCCAAGAGCCAACGACGATATTCATTACGAAAGTCAGGCCCTCCATTGTGCCATAGATTAAAAAAGATCTTGAACTGAGAACACTCAAAGGAACGAAGTCTATAGACATGAAAGCCGACCTCCGGCGAGGAGACCGAAAAACGAAAAACCCAATCTCCAAGTTGGAGAACACGAAAAGCCGAAGCAATGCCACCAAGGACAGATTGAAGAACGAGAGAGGCATTGTGGGGAATCAGGCGAAACTTGCAGCGGCCAAAGGAGAGCACGAGTAAAAACTCACGGGAAGTGGAGGATGAATGAGGGCAGACCGAGGATCCATATCTTCGGCGAATTTCTGCTTTCAAAACTTTGCCGGTTCTGAAGTTCAGCCTGAGAGCATCCTCCGCGGCCATCGACCTCAACCATCTCCTCGTCGTCTCCTCATGCTGCGCCGGCCTCTTTCGTACATCCTTCCGTTGCAAAAGGCAGGATTTATGGCTTGGTAAATGGCTTTTTTTTAATATATAAATGATATAAAATCCGGGTTCTATATTCACGTGGGATATATACAGCCAAAAGTTATGTAAGCCTCTTGATTTGAAGTCTCAAAACTAAAAAAACACAAAACAAAAAAGAGAGCTTGAAGACTACTCCCTCCTTTTCTAATTATAAGACAGTTCGGCTTCCTAGATTCATAACTTTTGCTACATATCTAGATACATAGTAATAGTAGAAGTTGTGAATATAAAAATTTCAAAACGTCTAATAATTTGAAACGGAAGAAACAAGAAAAAAAAACTAGAAAGACTAGTCGTAAGTCCTTGCTTTCAACATGTTTAGTCATTGCATAGGAGCAACTCCACCTCACACGTTTTCCGGCTCAGACACTCAACACAGAAGAGCTTAGGCAAGCACCTTAACTTTTCTCGTCCAGAGACTGTCATGTCTATCCCGTGCCTCTCAACATTCAAACATCCTACCCAACTAGCGGGTATGGATTGAGAGAAGACACCATGTCTAGTGCCAACGACGGATACAGGTCACCTGTGTAACAACAAACCACACGACTGCACAAACCATCATCATTTAGGTCAGTGCCAACACAAGCCTCTAAGAAGGTTTGCGACATCAACGATGTCATCATCGCATGCACGAATGAATCAGTGCTAGGGCATCAAATGTGCTGCCTTGTTTGGGTGGCAGCGGCAGGTCCACCGATATATGTTGGCAAAATGGTTCCTGACTGTAGAGTTTTTATGGTGATTTGCTCGCATTTTATATACTCCCGGGAGTAATTACTCCCACTTCAACAAATTAACCACATTATGTATGCATGCAACTAATTTATCAGTTTGAGTATGTTTAGATACTTAATTTAAGATACTTTAAATCTTAATATGCGAAAATTTTAAGACAACTAAAAGGAACACTCAAATGACGCATGTGCCCATAGATTAGACCCAATAAAGGAGTTTTTTTTTCTCACATTATGGCTTCTTTTTAACAAGCTTTGTCAATAGTCATTATATAGAATGCACAGTGTAAATTTTAGGAGTCACAATGCAGTATATTTCATAAGGGGCTTTTGCATTTATACTCCTGTTTTGTATCAAAATTATGATTTTACTCTTGTTTTTTAAACTTTGTGAATTTACCCCTGCATTTTCAAAACGAAGCACCACTTTGCCCCTATTATGTCATCAGCACTTAACGGTGTTAACTTTAGTGTGAAAGGACAAATATGCCCATGTAATTTTACCCCTGGTTTTTGTGACTATTTGTGATTTTACCTTTGATTTGAAGTAAGACATTATATTGATATGGTATTTTGATAAAAAAAATGTTAGATTTGGTCAAATATATTTGGCACAATTTGCAATTATTTCAAATTAGATTTAATTTTGAAAAATATTTAAAATTCTGGCACCGAGCTACTCTGATCTGCCTCTTCAAAGATTGAAAATATTTAAAATTCCGGCACCGGGGCTGGGTGCTGTCGCCGCCCCGTGTGTGGCGAACCCCGCGCCCACACGCCGCCGTTGGCCCACACGCGCAGAGCCCCGCAGCCGGATGCCGCCGCCCCGTGCGCGCCGAGCCCCACGACCAGGAGCAACCGCCGGCAGATGCCCACAGACGAAGGCACCATGCAGCTGGCCGGTGACAACTGACAAACGAACGCATTCTGCTTCTGGTTGGACGAGGGACCGAGGGAGGGGATGGATAAGGGGCAACTTGGTCATTTCGCCTATGCTTTGATAAATTATGATTTTTTTAATTCCTTTATTTCATGTCAATCTAACAGACATCCAAAATAAGGACAAACTGATGGTTCATTTCAAAATAATAAGGACAAAATCACAAAGTTAAAAAAAAGATAAAATCATAATCAGGCTGCTAAACAAGGGTAACAACACAATTTTCCCATTTCATAATGGAAGAAGTATATCAAAATCTATACATGGGCGTCGGGCTGGCCCGGCACGGCCCAATGGCCATGAGGCCGAGGAGGCACACCGTGCTCTGCGGGCCATGCCTCACAGGCCTGTAGGCCTATCCTTTGGCCCAGGCACGAGTCTGTGGGCTGATTTCGTGTCGTGCTAGCCCGTGAGGTACGGGAAAAATTTCGGACCGTGCTAGGCCAAAGCCCGGTTCACCGAAACTAAATTTTGCAACTAAAAGCTTGCCAGCACATTTTCATCAACTTTAAACTATGAACTAGCACTATCATTCTATCAAGTATCAACATTCACAATTTCACAAACAGATCACATCACAGAAAAAATAAAGATGGAACAATTTTAGATATAAAAAAGAGTTGTTGTAACGCTACCTCATTAAAAACCTGGATACGAATGATTGCTACTATTCAAGATCAAATTCTGAAGCCTGTTATCAAGAGTTTCTAAATAAACTAGAAGACGGAGGATTGCTGCCACACAAGACAATAGTTTTGAAGTAAGGGCTTAGAAGTTGGAAGCTTAGTTTTTCGAGCTCTTCTAGTCTTATTGCTTTTGTTTTTGCTTACCTCTTTTGAGGCTTATAGTCTAAGGCAGCGTTTAGATTGCAAACTTTTCTTTTCTCTCCCCATCACATCGATTATACTATCCGTCTGCATGGAGCACTAAATAAAATAGCAGCTGTTGTATGTTTGTACTTTTTACCTGTCTATGTCGAGATGAATCTTTTGAGTCTACTTAGGCCAAGATTGGACAAAAGTTATCAAAACAAACGAAAGTGCTACAGTTGCAAAATTTTGCAAACTAAACGCAGCCCAAAGACTTAAACTTTGGCTCTGTACGTTCACATGTGGATATAGAGCCTGGATATCTATCCATTATGTAAAAAAAATCTTCCCTGAAATCTTCCTCCATCGCACCGCACCATCCATCAACGTTCAACGGTGTGTGGGAAGCTGTTCACCACTGAGGAATGTGTTGATCAGTGTCAGCCCTTCAGCAGGCTTGTTAAGGGGCACCAGGTGACCTGCACCCCTGACCGTCACCATGCTCATCCCATAGTACTCCACAAACCTTCCAGCAACCTGCATGCCACGTTTTGCCCCTCATTTTAATTTTTTCAAGCATAACTGGCTACTGATATGTTCAACGCACAAGAAGTTCAGATAAGCTTAGACCTACCTGTTTGTCAAGGTACCAGGGTTGCCACTGGGTCTTAATCGGCAGCTTGAGTGCTTCCACACAGTACCGGGAGCCGATCACTGGGACCCTACCATCTGCATCACCGCTTCATTGACAAATAAACGGATGCATTATAGAGACAGTGATTGATGGGTGTTAAGAATAATTCACTTGAGCATGCACTTGCTGTGAGATTTCAGAGAAGATACACATGAAAAGGAAGTTATGCCTAACATGCATAGATGTAGGACAATCTATGTGTCCTCAAAGAACCAGACCTGTAGAGCCAAACTCTAATTCCTGCTTTTATGAGCTTAGAGTATATGGGTAGGACCGAGAATACGGAGAAATTGTAGGAATTCAGGATGGGATCACTGCACAAGAGATGGATGAGTTCATGTTCTTTTTGGTCCAGAAGAATTCAGTTATCCAAGTGAACATGAACAACTTTGAGAAATTCACCTACAGACATGCCATTTCACTGGAAGCGATCCACCGTTATTAGCATGAAACGCCTTCTGCACTTCCTTGTTGTTGAAGTAGTCCTCAGCATAGGATGAGTAGCACGGATCGTAGCCAGAGAACATCCGTATCCTTCTCCTGAACTTCTACATGCATTTGGAAGATAAGCATCATTAATTTTAGGAAGGATCTTTGAAGTTTGACCTGCTGGAACTTTCTGCATTCATATGCAAGAATACTATACCTGATCATTCATGAAGAATGCACGATTTTCAGAAGACACTGAACTTTGGTTTAGAAGGCACTTGGGGGCATAGATGTTGTATATGTCAATCAAGTCGTACTGACTATAGACGATATCCATGACAGAATTGCAGTCATCAGACCAATTAAATTTCTTGAAGTCGCAATACTTTTTGATGCGGTCGTATATTTCATCAGACACAACTGAGTGGCTCCAGGCATACTCAGCTAGGCCTTTCGAATCATAGTAATAATTAGTAATAGGATTGCCAACCTACAATAAATCCATTCCGAATGTGTTATATGTTCCTACAAGAATTAATTTCTCATGTGCATAACTTGAACACATAACTCTTGTTTCCATTCTTTTTTTGGTGCTTATACCCAGTTTAAACTTTTAAGTATATAACCATATCAAAAGTTTAGAAACGTCATGCACTATCCTAAAAATGGTGGAAGATGTGTTCTCTGGTTTTCTGAATGTTCAATTCACGTGATATTTCATTTGTTGGTCAGACTTGCATTTGTTCAAAAACAAATTTATATGTTAAGCAAACGGAACATTCAGACAACCAGCAGATATATATCTTTTTACATGTGAAACAATTTATTTAAAAAGGAATATTCTTGCAGCATAAATCTAATTCAAATCCTCACAATGAAACCCTTGAGGTTGATATAAGCTTTGCCCTTCTTGTCCTTGTTCCTATCATAAACAAGTTCAGCCAGTTGTGGCACATAATGACCTGCAGCAAAGGAAGTTCGGATTTCTTCTTCAGTGATGTACAAGAGACACTTTGGAGCCATTTCTCCATAGATGTTTCTATCAACTTAGGCCAATGTGACTCGTGAACCTACCACACTAGTTATTTGATCTTTCTTTTAGGAGACATATGTTTGGAGGCCAATGAACCACTAAAAGTATTTAACCATATCCCAGAAATGAATTTTTGTACATGGTTTCGACCAAAATAGGAATTCAGCGTGGGTACCATCTGTGTTCTGAAATTGTGATGCAAGGGAAAAATCATTTTAACTTGACTTTTATTTTTTGTTCTGAAAAATTGGGTGACAGTCACTCATTCAGCACATTGTGCATCATGAAAATGAAGGCTGAAAATGACGCCTGCATTCTTTCGAAGTGTTGCTTTCTGATCTGACATTTTCTCCTGTTTGTATATCTATTTTTCACTTAGGAGACCGTGAACAATGAGTTGTCGTAATCGCCAATCCAGTGGGAAGCCAAGCTGTCATCCCTTTCTAGAAAGTAACCGATTTTTTTTAGTGGAAATTCTAGTTTCAGATAAGATGGTGGCACTATTTTGTCAAGCACAGCTGTTATATTGATAAACCAAAGCAAAAACAGAAGTACTTGGCATATTGAGAAATCCAAGCAAGAATAGAAGGTTGCTGAAAGTCTGAGTTGCTGCCTTCCATTTGGACTGCATAGTGGTAGTGGAATATGGAAAAGGAGTCATATAAAGCTACATTCGCATTCGTGGTACCAGATTTTGTGTGTTGCAGATTCCTTCTAGCACATTGTTTACGTTTCTCAACAGAAGTCCAGAATACTATAAACCATGCCCAAAAAAAAACAAGGTTGAAATGGTATCACATGATTTCTAGCCAAAATTACCTGCATAGCTCTCTCCTGCGATGTAGAACTCTCTGTCCATGTACTCCGGAAACCGCTCTAGCCAATTCACTAGGAAGCTATACGCATCTTCCGCTACAAAGAGAAAAGGATTACAAGAGTACCATTTGTTACTCCTTCAGTGCAATCACATAATAACGATCAGAACCACTGGACAGCAAAGCAAAGTTCAATCTTTTGAAGAAATGGAGTGTTTTAGTGGGGAAGATGAATTTACCTACAAAGTCATCATTCAGTTTGTCAAGGTCAGAGGATGTGTTGGTGTAGGAGAAGCCAACTCCAACAGGAGACTCCAAGAACAGCAGGTTAGCCTCTGGCAAGCACAAGAAAGACTTTGAAACAAATGCATCTAACCTTGAGACAAAAAAAAAAAAAAAAATCAGAAATTCAGGAAGCAGAGCACCTTTGTTCCAGGCATATTCGTTGAACTCCAGCGCTGCTCCTTGTCTGGCAACTCTGAGAGGGCCTAGCTCAGATGCAGCTCCATAGCCAATTGAGGAGCAACCAGGTCCTAAAATCGGTAACCAAAAGTTAAACCTTCTAGAAATTAAAACAAATGCGAAAAAAAAGTAGCAAGAACTGAAGTTCTAAAATGAGGGAAAAAAAAGGTAGGAGTAATTCAGAAAAATCATCATCAGTGCATATACAAATGATCACAAAGACTACCATGAACATTAATGGACACAGAGAAGAAGAACAAACCACAAAAGCAAGAACATATGTACGAGAAAGTAGTAGCCAATTAATATGACAGGTCATCGCTGCCCAACAACTAAAGAAGCAGAGCAGCAGTACACTGAGAACAATCAGAATTCACAAAGAGTAAAGTTCACTAATTTCCAATGAAACTAAACCTTTGAAATTTTAGGTGGAGCTAAAGGTAGAGCAGAAGAGATGATGACCTCCATTGAGCCAGAGGAGGAGCGGCTTGTCCTCCGGCGAGGTCTGCGCCTCGAAGAACCAGTAGAAGAGCGCCCTCCCGTTGCGCTCGTTCACCGTGACGTAGCCGGAGAACTGGGACACGCTCGGGCTCTCCGGCTGCCCGGGGAGGCGCGCCACCCTGTCGGCGGCCAGCGACGGCGAGAAGGTGAGCAAGGCGACAGCGGAGACGAGGCAGAGGAAGAGACGTCCTGCTGCCATCGCGGCGGGTGGTGGGAGATGGTTTTCGGGCGTCTGCTGGCACTGGGAATGATTGGCAGCTCGAGTGGGGGGCCAATATACGATGTAACCATGATTCGTCTCGTATCCAATAATATCCGACAATTTGGCTGGATATCCGACTGATATTTGAAAAAGATATCCAATCAACATTTAAATTTAAAGATTGCACATTATACAAGGATTAATATACAAAATTTATCATTATATATATAAGAGTGGCTATACAACATGCATTCTCAGACATAGGTGTTATACTTGTTGCCCCTATGCTGCTGCTGCCACCACTCCTGTAGTGCCTTTACTAGAGTTGAAAATAAATGCTAATTTTGGTTGATGCTGATTTGTTGAGAGAAAACAATGTTCCATGCCTGAAAATAAACGCTGAAACTTGATTTTGAAATGGACTAAATCAAGTGTTTAGGAATGCTGTAGATTTGGAATGGACGATGCTACAATACATCTTATACTTCTTAGAAGGTAATATCTCATATAAATTTGAACATTGATTATATTTTAAATTAATTAAATGATTAATTATCCTAGATAAAGGAAAATCATATTGTCAAATCCCCTAATCAGGGGAGACCGTGAGCGTGCAGCCTATTCCTTTAGTTCGAATGACCTTCCTTTATTTATTATATGATATAATTTTACATAACTAGATTTGTAATAAAATATATGTCTAGTTATTGTAAGTTTATAAAAATAAACATAAACAAAAATGGTCAAAATGTAATTTGAAAGACTATATATCATGTCAATTTGCGCCTAATAGAAGAGAGTGATGGCGAAAAATCATATTGCTAGGTTAAAAATTGTATACCAATCACGATACAATGTCATAAAAACCTTTTTTTAGCAAGTTCATCATGTATTATAATGATGAAAACGGACGGAAACGGTATCATAATATGGCAATGGGTATCATAATATGAAAAAACAGACGGACGGAAACGGAATATTTCTACATTTTAGTGATTAAAGAGTACAAAAAATAATTGAAAATGGTTGTGAAACCAATTAAAACTTATAATTTTTTTATGTTTCGGGATTTTCCGGAAATTGTCAAAAACAGTATCATAATACGAAAAACGGACGGACAAAAGCGGGATTTTTTTCGTCCGTTTTCATCCTTACATGTATACAGACAGCCGATGGATGTAGATATTTTTTAAGAAGTGGTGAGAGTTTTTGTGATACCAAGGTACTAATTGAGACGAGGTTTGTCCACAAGCAAATGGAAGAGAAGGACACAAGTGAAGGATAATGACGGCATCCATGCAAATGGTATAAGTCCGTCATCTAAGGCGTCCACAAGCTTCATTAAAAGAAGTGAAGGAAGATGGAGAAAAGTTAGGAGCTTAAAGCAAAGGTATAATCAATAGGATCTCTTTTGTTTTTGCTGATCTAAGACTTTACAGAGAGAGTGATCACATTTAGGATAGATAGCCGTACTATCAAGAGGGGAGAAATCGTTTGTAAAATGCGGTTATCAAAGTGCCACTAGGTGTTCATATTCATTGCATATGCATGTAGATGTTAGTGACACTAACAAAATCCATTGAAAACACTTTTGAAAAGGCTAACACATGTGCACTTAAGTGAGAGATACTTTGGAGTGTTAGCGCCTTTGGAAACGGGGTGAAGTTTGAGTGGTAGAGAGGGATTTGGGTCCTCTCTTCCTCCTACTCAGCTTGCGAGGCAGGATTCAGCGTTTTTCGGAGACGTTCTAGTGCAAAAAGGAGCGTCGGACGCTATCCTAGCAGAGCGTCGGACCATTGCTCGCGTCCGATGGCTAACTTAGCGTTGTGCAGTTTCAGAGTGTCGGATGCTCAGTTTGTGAGCGTCGGACCATTGGTTCATGGTTCGACGGTGCGGCATGGTGAATTCACGTTCTGGCTGTGTACGCAGCGAGGTTTGTTCACGGCATTGGACGTTGGGCGTTAGTCCAACGCTGAGCCTCAAACTGGTGTCGGACGAGTTTTACCTCTCTGTGAACTCTCTGGAATCGTCGGACGGTGGCGTCGGTTGGTCCAATGATCCGAGCGTCTGACGGTAGAGAAGTTGGCGCGAGAGGTAGCCGTTGTGATCCAACATTCGACTTCAAATGGTTAGGGACAAGTGGCACGAATCCAGGGCATCGGACCGTGGACTTTGGTGCGACAGTGGTGCGAGCTCGCGTCCGACGGTCCAGTCCGACGGTGCGTAGAATGGCCCAATGGCTATGTTCTTGTGAGGGGACTATTTAAGCTTGGCCTGCTTGCTTGGGGAAGCTCTCTTGGTCATTCTAATCACTCCTACTAACTAGTGAGCCTCTCCACTCCTCTCTCACATATTCCACTTGATTGTGATCATCATTTGGTGAGATTGGAGAGCATCAAGTGCATTGCATTAGTGTGTTCATCTAGAGGCACTTGGTGGTTGTCTTTCACAGCGGGTTCTCCTATTACTCTTGGAGTTTGCCGACTCCTAGACGGCTTAGAGCTACGAGGATCATTGAGGGGAGTTGGTGATTGTCTCCGCCTCCGATCGGTGAAGTTGTAAGGGGTTCTTGAGCCTTCCCCGCGGGAGATCGCAATTGGCTACTCTAGTGGATTGTGCGTAGCTTGTGGATCCCCATCTTATGTTGGTTATGCGGCACCCTTGAGAAGGGTTTGGCGTGTGATGCCAATTAGCGTGTGAACCTCCAAGTGGGTGTAGCGCTACAACGTGGAGTACCTTGCCGGCAAGCAAGTGAACTTCAGTAAAAATCACGTGTCATCTCTCTACCGAGGATCTCTCTTGTTTATTGTGATTGATTGCATTGGTTTTCATTTCATCACCTCACCGGCGGTATATCCATCTCCTTTACATTTGAGCACTTACTTTTGTTCTAGTGTACTTGTTGTAGTTGCTCACCTAGGAGTAGAGTAAAGTAGTGACTTAGCTACTTGTGTGAATTAGAGACAATAGCTTAGAACGGTTAGGTGGCTTGTATTTTTAGTAGGCTAGCATAAAATTCGCTTCGCCGCTTAATTGTCTAACCACCTTGCTTTGAGTGTTGTTTGTAGAATATTTATAGGCTATTCACCCCTCTCTAGCCATTTAGGACCTTTTCAAGTGGTATTGGAGCCGAGGCACCGTTGATTTGAGGCTTAACAACCTACGGTGTACAAAATGGCTCAACTCAACATTCAAATCAATAACACCAAGAAGCCACCCCAATTTGATGGTACAAATTATGCATATTGGAAAAGTAAGATGACCTCACACATCAAGTCAATCAATAGAGAGGTTTGGAAGGTTGTGAAGACCAAGATTGAGATTGCCAATGCGGCCAACCCCACAACCACCGAAGAAAGATTGCTTCAATTGAATGACATTGCGGTTTGTGCTATTCATGAGGCTCTAGATAAGAAGGTGTTTGAGCAAGTCAAGAATATTGAGAGTGCTCATGAAGCTTGGAAGAAGCTTGAGGAATCATATGAGGGAACCAAGGATGTAAAGACCGCAAGAGCTTATATTTTGAAGGACAAGTTTGCTAACTTCAAGATGAAGGATGATGAGAGTGTGCCAGAGATGTTTCATAGATTGCAAGTCACTGTGAATGATCTCAAGGCGGTGGATGAAGAAGTGAAGGATAGTGAATTCTCCATGAAGTTCTTGGAGAGCTTGCCCAAGCGGTTTGCTACCTTGATCACGGTTTTGGTGAAGACTACTTTGAGTGAGTTGACACCAAACCAAGTGCTAGCTGAGGTGATGACTGATGATGTTTATAGAGATAATGATGACAAGGAGGAGTTAGTAAACAAGAAGAAGAAACAAAAGGATGAAGACTCCAAGGATGAGAAGAAGAAAGGTATGGCATTCAAAGCCACATCATCATCAAAAGGCATGGGCAAAGCAACAATTGAATCAAGTGAAGATCCATCAAGCACAAGTAAGAGTGATGAAGAGATGGCTCTTCTAGTAAGAAGATTTGGGAAATTCATGAAGAAGAAGGGCTACCGGACAAGAAGAAAGAAAAATTCAAAGAAATTTGATGGGCCAAGACGATGCTTCAATTGTGGAAGCAAGGATCACTTGGTGGCCGATTGCCCACACTCTAGTGATGATGAGCACAAGGGCAAGAAGAAGAACAAATATGCGAGGAAGGAGAACAAAGAAAAGAAAGAGTCATCTCACAAGAATAAGAACTACTCTCATGTGGCGACATGGGATAGTGATGCATCTTTGAGTAATGAAGATAGTGATGATGACAAGAAGAGCAAGAAGAACGCACATGCAAGCATTGCTATTCATGACAAGCCTTCCATCTTCGACACTCCTTCATGCTTCATGGCCAAGGGCTCTAAGGTATCATCCGATGATGAATCTAGTGATGATGACCTCACGAAGAAAGAATTAATTGACATGCTTGATGATGCTCGTATTCATTTTGATTCATTTAGAAAGGAATGCAAGGGCTTGCGCAAGGATAAACAATCTCTTGAGCAAGAACTTGATGAGTTTAGAACATCTTATGAGAGTCTATAGGAAGACCATAAGAAGCTTCAAAAGTCTCACACAAAGCTTGATGAAGCTCATTCCTCTCTAGTGACTCAAAATGACAGCTTGCAAAGTCAAATTAAAAAGAAGGAAACTAAAACTTGCAACATAGGTGTAACTCGTGACATATCTTGTGAACCTATTATTGTTGCCGCTAACCCTTCTTGTAGCACTTCCACTACTACCTCACCCACTAGTGATCCCTCACTAGTAGTTGAGAACAAAAATCTTAAGTAGGAGGTTAAAAAGCTCAATCACTCCTTAGCTAAAACTTATGGTGGTGAGGACCGCTTGCTTATGTGTTTAGGTAGCCAAAGAACATCCATCCACAAAGAGGGATTGGGCTATACCTCCAAGAAAGGTAAGACCACCTTTACTCCTCACAAGACTTGTTTTGTGAAGAGAAATCGCTGGTATTGCACAAAATGCTAGCAAGTTGGTCATTTAGAGCAAGATTACAAAAGCAAGAAATCCAACACTCATGTATCGTCAATCAAATTTGATTCTTGCTACAGTCTTACTAAGGGCTCAAATGGTGTGAAGGCTAAGTTTGTTGGTACATTCATGTTGGGTCCAAAGGAGAAGACTATTTGGGTACCAAAAAGCTTAGTCACTAACCTCTAAGGACCCAAGCAACATTGGGTACCTAAAAAGAATTAATCTCTTTTTGTGGGTCAATTACAAAGCCGGAGGAAGGCATTGGGTGCGTGATAGTGGATGCACACAACACATGACTGGGGATTCTAGAATGTTTGGCTCTCTCAACACAAGTGCAAATAGTGGCTATGATGCAATTACATTTGGTGATAACAAGAAAGGAAAAGTAAAAGGACTTGGTAAGATTGCAATATCCAATGACATGTCCATCTCAAATGTGTTGTTAGTTGAAAGCTTAAACTTCAATTTGCTCTCGGTTGCACAACTTTGTGATCTCGGTTTCAAGTGCATATTTAGGGTTGATAATGTTGAAATTGTTAGTGTTGATGGCTCAAATTTGATGTTCAAAGGCTTTAGATATGACAACCTATATCTTGTTGATTTCAATGCTAGTGAAACTCAATTGTCAACATGTTTGATCTCAAAGTCAAGTTTGGGTTGGTTATGGCATAGAAGGCTTGATCATGTTGGAATGAAACAATTGAACAAACTAGTGAAGCATGATCTAGTTAGAGGCTTGAAAGATGTCACCTTTGAGAAAGATAAGCTTTGTAGTTCATGTCAAGCCGGAAAAAAAGTTAGAAACACACATCCTAAGAAGAGCATGATGAGTACTAGTAAAGCTTTTGAGCTCTTGCATATGGACTTATTTGGAACAACCACATATGCTAGCATTGGTGGAAACAAGTATGGGTTTGTGATTGTGGATGATTACACTAGATACACATGGGTATTCTTTCTAGTTGACAAGAGTGAAGTTTATGATCTATTCAAGTCTTTTGTCAAGAGAAGCCAAAATGAATTTGAAACAACCATCAAGAAAGTTAGAAGTGACAATGGTAGTGAATTTAAGAACATCATGATTGATGAGTTGTGTGATGAGCATACCATTGGACATCAATTCTCACCCAAATACACACCACAATCAAATGGCATTGTTGAAAGGAAGAATAGAACTTTGATTGATATGGCAAGATCAACGCTAAGTGAATACAATGTTAGTCATTCCTTTTTGGGCCGAGGGAATCAACACCGCATGCTACTACATCAACCGGTTATATTGCCATGGTATGCTTGCAAAGACTCCATATGAGCTCTTGAATGGTAGAAAGCCTAACATTGCATATTTTTGGGTTTTTGGTTGCAAATGCTATATTCTCAAGAAAGGCACAAGATTGAACAAGTTTGAAAAGAAATGTGATGAGGGTTTCTTACTTGGCTTTTCAACCACAAGCAAGGCATATAGAGTTTGGAATTTGGCTAGTGGTACTCTTGAGGAAGTCATGATGTTGAATTTGATGAAACCCAAGGCTCTCAAGATGAAGTTGAAATTTTAGTGATGTGAGAGGCAATGACTTAGCAAATGCAATGAAAGATATGGATATTGGTGATATTAAGCCGAGGCAAGTCAATGATGATGAAGATGATGGTGCTATTCACACTAGTGTGCAAGTGACTCACAAGATCAATCTGAAATACAAGATCAACAAGCTAGTACATCTCAATCCAATGATCAAATTCGTATTCTCCAACCGGTCTCTATTGTAAGGGATCATCATTTGGACTAAATTATTGGTGGTATTCAAAGTGGAGTTCAAACAAGAGTAAGGCTAGCTCAAATTTGTGAGCATTTCTCATTTGTGTCATCCATGGAGCCAACCAAGATTGAGGAAGCATTGCAATATGTTAATTGGGTTAATGCCATGCATGAAGAGCTCAAAAATTTCACAAGAAATCAAGTTTGGGAGTTAGTGGAAAGACCAAAGAAACATAATGTGATTGGAACCAAATGGGTCTTTAGAAATAAGCAAGATCAAGATGGCACTGTGATAAGCAATAAGGCTAGATTGGTTGCTTAAGGTTATACTCAAGTAGAAGGGCTTGATTTTGGAGAAACCTATGCACCGGTTGCTAGATTGTAGGCAATTAGAATCTTGTTAGCCTATGTTTGTGCCCACAACATCAAGTTATATGAAATGGATGTCAAAAGTGCATTTCTCAATGGGTACATCAATGAGTTGGTATATGTTGAACGACCTCCCGAATTTGAAGATGTGAAGAAGCCCAACCATGTGTATGTTGACGGTCGCTAACACCCTGTTTTACCATCAACATTTCACCCATAACCAAGGTAAAACCACATGAAAAGCAAAGAACTCACTTTGAAACTCACCTAGTTCCACATGTCCTTGGAGAAATATTGTGTATGTAGGAAAAATGGTAAAAACAGG
This sequence comes from Eremochloa ophiuroides, assembly GCA_038502445.1. Classification (NCBI taxonomy): domain Eukaryota; kingdom Viridiplantae; phylum Streptophyta; class Magnoliopsida; order Poales; family Poaceae; genus Eremochloa; species Eremochloa ophiuroides. Next base: position 202,454 of record JAHLJS010000082.1, read on the forward strand.
CAAAAATGAAGCAAACGTGACAGCTTGGCACCTCAGCTGCCACATGGGAGACAGAGGGGTGGCGCCCGCCCCCTCACATAGGGCGCTCACCCTATGAAAAGTGCCAATTGCACTCTGCCACCTCACGGATCCATGTGCTATCCTCCAAAATGGCCTATGGAACGTTGATTCAACATCAACGGTTTAGAAACAAGTCATGAGGATTCGGTGGCCCTACCAACAGGGCGCCCGTCCTGTCCAAACTGGGTGCCACGTCCACAATCCGAGGGAAGGCCCCCAGGAGTCATCCAAGCCATCAAATGAAGTTGGTTTTCATCCAATGGTGATCAAGTGATGTGCCATACATTGAAGGACCCACATGTCATCCTCCCGGGGGTTGCAAACCGCCAAATCAGGGCACCAACCGACCTTGCAACCGCCATAAAGGAGGAAGGAGGGCCGTTGGATGCAAGGCGGTGCATCCAAGGGGGTGCCAGCCCCCTAGGAGGGTGCCCGCCCTGCCTCTTCGTGTCACCGACCTCTAGGACCCCTACAAGTACCACTGGAGCTCTCCTACACTATAAATAGGACTTGATTCCTCACTTGTAAGCAGAAACCACTAGAGGATCACTAGCAAATCACTAGAGATTCAGGTCATAGTCAGTAGAAGCTCCTTTCTCTCTCTTGCGAAGCTCTGCTCTTAGGAATAGTGCTAGCTAGAGAAGAGTAGAGTAGTGAGAGAGAAGTCGAGAGAAGGAGGAAGTCTGTGGAGGAGCTGGGCTTGTCAGCGACCTCCTCTGCGGTGTTCTTCACTCTTATTAGTAATAATGATCCCCTGCTTCATTTATTTATTTTTATACTTTAAGCAGTTGCATACTTGTCTCATTACTTGGTTAGAGTGCTCTAATTCCTTGGCCAAAGTTAGAGTAGTAAGTTTGATAGATCAAGTGAGGTGCTTAGGCTATAATCTTACCCTTGAGTGCGGCTAGACCCATGGATAGTAGTGGTAGTTTTGGCACAAAAAGTGGTTCCTCGCGCTCAACACACCAGCGAAGCCGGAACGACCCTTGAAAGCAGACAGAGCTTTTGCAGATCCAGCTAGCTTCAGGCCCAGTCCAAGAGTGCCGATGACTCCCAAGTGTGCCAGTCAATTTGACCTGCAATTGACTAGGAAAGAGGTATGATCAGTAACAACAAGGCGAAACTCACTGGTGTGCCCAGGTAGTTTCGAATTTTCAGCCTTACAGACCCTGTTTGCAGGCTATCGACTAAAGAGTCGATATAAGGATGATATGAACCGATTTTCATAAGATAAGCATTATGATATAAAATAACCGATTCACTTGCATCAATCGTGATAAAAATTTGCATGAGACAAGATGTAACTTAATTAACACATACATGTCAAGTTAAAATGATCAAAAGATATCTGAATTTAGAAACAAGGCGAAATCAGCTAATTAGCCGATTCGGCAAATACGAGCAACACACAAGCATATAAGACAAGTAATGCTTAAATCTTCAAACCAATACATTTAACTCAACGTTTACAATAGTGGGGATTGAGCGGATCGAGGCAGCCATAATATAAACTATGATTTAAATCTATCGATTATCGGATTCAAACACTACTCATCTTGTAACTTGAGTGCGGCCCATTCACAATCAAGACCTAGATCTATCGGCTGTTCTAAGTACATTCTATTTATCAATGTATAAACATAAAGCAATTATCATTCATTGAACAGATAGATCTAAAGATATAAAGCTGATATAAACATATCAAGATTGGGCAAATTTGGTGAGTGATACATGTAAATAAACAAGTAAATTCAAACATCACCGATAACTTGATGAATCTAACTAAGGTGCCAATTTTAGTTAAAGCTGATAACTAATCCATGCACATTAACCATATTAATCTAAACCTTCGTCCACCAGATGACCCTAACATAGATTAAGCAAGCAAACAAGCATGAATCGATAACTAATCCTTATTTGATCTAAGCCCACATCCACCGGATGACGCTAAACTCATATCAAATAAGAATTGACCTTGATCTACAAAGCTCCCATGTCCACCGGATGACATTAAGGAGACAAAGCTTGGCAATACTTACAAGCAAGCTTGCGTCCACCAGATGACACTCAGCCCGTTCGAAGAAACTTGCCGAAATCTACTTTACTCCTACTCCTAGGGTTTTTGGCCGGGGCTAAAAGGTGTGTTGTATTGATATGAACGTACCTATTACAATGGCCAGGGGCTTATATATACCCTGGGCTTGACAAGGTAGAGTCCTAATCGAATTACAACTCAAAAATAAATATGGAAACTAACAAACTTTCCTATTCTTAAAGTAACTTGGAGTCCAATCTTTCCTTTCTAAAACAGACTCCGAACGTGATCGCTTCCCGACGCTGGAGACTCGTGCTGACGTCATCAATCGATTCTTGTCTTCAACCACACTGTCTTTGCTTCGGCCCCAACAATCGATCCAGGACCCGATCGGCTATTCTCAACCTTTCGCATAAAAGACTCTGCTTCCCGAAAATCGACTGTCTCTGTTCTTGGCATTGGCTATCCATTCCCAGTCCAAATTTTGGTGTAAACACATGCCCCCAATTTTGGGATAAACTTGCTTTGTTCCAAAATTAGCACTGAGTCTTAATAGATCTCCATCCTCAAAACGTAGTTGAAACCGCATTCTCCAGCTCAGCACTTCAAAGCTTCACACCAAACTAAAACCCTAACCAAGAAAGCTTCCGTCGCATTTCTCCTCAGGCTTCGATCCGCCGCCTTCAATCAATTCAAGCTGATGGCGACTCCTTCTGAGATTCCCGAGGTATGAATTTCATCGATCCGTAGTCTCATTCACGAACCCTCGCCAAATCGGTCACATATGTTGTTCATCATCCAGGATTTGAAAAATGAAATCTTGATTCCACTGAGTGATGTCCCTTCCGCCTATTACTTGGGTCCGATGGGCGATCCGAATTCCACAGAGTTCATCAGTAAGGAGACCAACCAAATCCCCTTCAGAGGCCCACTGGTGGATGCATCTTCATGGACCAAGCAGTCATTCCGGAACTGGTGAAATATGCCCACCGGATGGAGAAATTGGTTTCGCCGCGTTTCAGAGAAGAAGCGGGCAGACTGGGAGCTGCGCAACCTGAGTAAATGCCTTGACCTTTCAGTGTGTGAGATGAAAAAGAATGAATCTCTCTTGATTGTTGCAAGCTACTTTTGGTCTAACTCCTTGAATGCCTTCATATTTAGGGATGGGCCAATGACCATTACCTTGGGTGATATCCATATGCTCACTGGCCTTCAGATTACCGGGACCTTCCAATATTGGAATCTTCTTTCCATAGGCAAGAAGCAGTTCCCAAAGCTGAATGAATACAAAGACTAGACTGGCTATGTCAATACTCACCATTTGACAACTTCCAGTATCAGTAAGAAAGAGCACACAACATTTCTGATCATGTGGCTGAAAAGGTTTGTCTTCTGTGGTGCTTCCCTCAGACCAGCCTACCCTTTGAAGGCTCTTGCAGGACAACTAGCTCAAGGAAACTCAATTCCTTTAGGAAAACTTCTGTTAGGAGCTGCTTATAGATTAATGAGCTGAGTTGCCGGCTTTCTGCTAAAAGGTGAGGAGGTGCAATGCATAACAGGCCCTTGGTGGCTGATTCAGTTATGGTTTAATCTGTACCTGCATAAAATGGTTAAGCCAGACCTTCGTAACCTTAGCTATCCCTCTATCAACTACTCAGAGGAGGAGAAAAACAAGATCACCAGAGTTGCCAAAACTTTGGCGAAGCTGCCTCAGCTATAATTATAGATGTCAGCCGGGGTAGCATGCTTGAAGCATTCTATAGGGGCCCGGGACCAAATGCATTAACTTGGTTCCCCTATGAAGATGATGAAGAATTTCCAATGCCTTATACTTTCAAGTTTAGCACAGGGTGTTCAAATGGTGGGGCAACTGAAATTCTCAATGCCATCATAAAACCCTGCATACTACCAGTTGACTTCAAACACCTTCGAAGCAGAAGCAGCACCGAGCCCAGCTGGCCTTCATATGAATTCTACCACCCCAATGTTGCAGCAAGACAACTGGGTTTTGGCCAACTGCCCCCAAAGCTTTCATTCATACGCCTTCTGAAGCCTAGAGAAGAAATCACTGAAATCCTAGAAGCTGACAGAGTTTTTAAACTGGGAGTAGACCTGCCACTTAACTCAATGGAGCAATGGAGTCAAAGTTCAGTCACCCATGAAAGCTTCGACAACTGGTGGCAGCGATGACATGCCCATCTATTTTGTCAGGCAATCCATGACAAGTGCAAGGCCCTAGATAGTAGCTTCACTTCTGAATCAACAGTAAGTGTTATCAACCGATCCCATCTAAACCGGTCATCTGTAATCTAACTCTTGCCAATGCAGGACCCAGAATGTAATCCACCGGAGCCAATCAATTATTATCCTTCGTGCCCGGTTGCAAGGCTAGGCTCTCAAGTCCCCTCACTGCAGAAGATGATGAAGGCTCCTGTTATCATAACGACTGCTCCAACTTCAAAAAAGAAAGCCTCATCTAGTCTTCAGAAGGCGACCACTAAGAAATAAAGGTCTAAAAGAAAGCCTGCCCAGGTATCTGAATATCCTAAAATATTTTCTGCACCATTCATTAGTTACTTAGCTAAAATCATCTAATTCACCAGGTGACTGTTCAGCCGATTCCAACACTGCTTGAGAAACCTCAAATTGAAAAGCAACCAGGATCAACTGGCCCTCAAGATGTGGGTTCTTCAGGAATGATAGAAACTCAATAGGAAGCCCTCGAAGCACCCAACACTTAGGTATCCACCGAAACTACTATTGTAGTCAATGATTAGAACTAGATACATGATCCTGACTTCCTGAGTATGCCTATTATTTCCACCTGATTTGAAAAAATACAGCCAAACAGTCCTTCTTCTGAAGACACCTGGGGCAAGCTTGAGAAAGAAAAGACACCGTCTCCAGGTAAGACAATTCAGCTGTTAACACCATTGTGTTTTCATTGTATCATTGACTATCACCCTTGTAGAAATCCAATCGGCTGTTACCACTCCGGCCACAGAAATAGCAACCAATACTGCACTGGATGCTAGGAAACAAGTAGCCACAGAAGCACAAAGACAACCAGAGACTTCATCAGCTCTTCCTGCATCAGACATTGAAAAGGTAAAATCTCACCAGGTTGGCCGACTCTTATCATGTATCATCTGACAGAATCATATGCCAAATGCAGGCACTGCAGATTTCATCCCCCAGCTACTCCTTTGACCTGGAGGAATGCTGTGATGAGAAAAAACTAAGTTCCAAATCTTTAAAACTGTCAAAGCCAGATTTCAAAAATCGGCTAAGCAAGCTCCTTCCTCGGCTGGAGGGAAACTTAATCAATCTCGTTCTAAATCCTGAGCCAATTGATCAAGCTATCCAACTGCTTCAGCAACATTCAGTAGCCATTAATCCCCTGAAGCAGCTTACCAAGCTCAAGAATGAATCTCCAAGAATCACATCTGCACATGCCAATCTGACAGAGCTGGAACAGTTGAAGAACAGCAAACTGACCAATAAGCAAGGAGCAACTGGACTAGCCAACCAAGTTAAATTGCTAAAAGCTTCGATTAGTACAGCTGAGTCAGAACTAGAAGTATTGAAAACCAAGCATGACCAGCTGATGAAAGAGCTTGAAGCAGTTAATCTGGCCATCACTCAACGTGAAATCAACGTATCAATCAGCACCGTTGATTTTGCCCAGAAGAGGAAACAAGTTAGCGCTATGGTCATCGAGGGTAGACAGATTCACCAGCGTCAGAACCTTTTGAAGTCAACAGCCGATGAAGACCAACAATCAATACAAGCTGGCCAAGCCCTCCACGCTGAAATTGTCTCAACCATTCGATCGATGCTGCCTTTGTAATGTTTCCCTGTAAAACTTACTTTGTGCAATGTATATTCACTCTCTATGTAGCCCTTGACAATTTCATCTTACTTTAAAGCCGTAAATCGGCAATTTTACCTGTCTGCTCTAGAATCGGCTAAACAGCCAGACCCTCTTGCCATTGTTTCCAAGAATCGATCCAACCAGCCGATTCCGGGGTGCCTATTCAAAATAACTGATTGAATGGCAACCGATCGTGGCAACTGTTCCGGATTCAAGAAACGTGACTTAACTCCAGTATAAAATCCGTCGCGCCACTTCGTCTCTCGAGGAAACCGCCTTGACGCCTCCGTCTTAGAAATATCCGCCAGGCCTGAACGAGCAACTGCATACACCATCGGTCCTTACTCGCCCGGCTTTTCTTCTTTGTCTCCTCGTCTTCAGACCTAGTTCATCCAGTTTCAAATCCTCTAATGGCCGGAAAAAGAGATCGCGGCAAGCGCCCGGCCACCGATCCAGCCAAGAGCGACGGACTCCTTCGTTGAATCCGCTCTCTGAGGTCGCAGGCCAACCTACTGGAGACGATCCTGAGGTAAGATTACTGTTCATCTTGGCGCATCTACTCAAATCCAGAACTGATTGTCATCACTCTTGCAGCAATCCTCCAACCATCGGCGCCGAGGGCTCTGGAGCCATCGCCGGGCCCTCACCAGCCGCTCCTGCGTCGGGCGGCGCTACCCCTGCGGCCGCCGGAGCCACCCCTGCAGCGGGCGACGATGCGTGTTCATCTCGTGCGCCAAGGCGCTGGGCGACGAATCGACAGCTGGCCGTCTACAACAGGTAAGCCGATTTGCATCTATGGCATTGATTCCCAGCTTTCAACTCTGACATTCTTGTTCTTCCATCGTTCTTTCAGCCAGCAGCGTGTCCTCCACCTGCCATCGGGCGCGCCGATAGGCGAGTCCTCGCGAGTGCGTCGCACCACGCCTCAGCCGATCCCTCAACAAGATCCGGCTTCCAGTGCCGCCTCCAGGGAGGGGTCCAGGTCCGGGTCTTCCTCAGGTTCAGCCAACTCTTACACCGCTGACGACGGCTGTCGCTTCCACCACCAGATGGTGGAATACCGTAACCTCTACTCAGAGGCTACGAAGGAGAATGGCCGGCTGCAGGGCGTTAACTGCTGAGACCGAGGTGGCGAACATGCAGGCCCACCTCGTCGAGTCGGACGCCGCGGTGGCGGGTAACTTTCTAGAGTCATCCTGTGATGTGTCAATGAAGATTCTTGTACTAGCTCTTCTATTTCTTGCAGCCCTGACCGTGCAGCTGCAAGAGTTGCGCGTGGCCACCGAGGACGCTACCAACATCGTCAACGCCCCTGGCGAGACGCTGGCACAGAGGCTCCAGGATCTCTACCACCGAGTTCGTCAGGTGGCCATGGCTGGCGTCCGTCACGACGCCACCGGGGCTCTCGTGGCGGCCCGACTCCACTCCGGCATCGCTCTGGAGGCCATCAAGCCTGGGTTCCCGAAGGGCCAGGACATGGGAGAGGCTAGTGCCCAACTGGTGGCCTTCTTCCCCCATGCCGACGGGGTCGCGGTCGTCACCGACGGCGAAGATGTCATTGCTAGGGCCACCAACAATGATGTCTAGAATGTATCAGACAGCAATGTAAATATAATCAGTAATCAAACTCTGTTGAGAACCAACAATCTGATCTTCATATGCCTTATATTTCTTTTTTTTAAAGGCGATGCACGTTGCATCGGCTGTTACACCCAATCGAGGGTGTTGCACTTTTCGCGCTGAGGGTGACTCGTCAAAACGAAATCAGCTGTTACATTTTATTTTTGTCCTGAAGGTGATTCCCTAATTAGAATCGGCTGTCTTAAAGCCAGATCCAAACGAATCGGCTGTCAGCCCCCGACTGGGATGCTAGGATAGTACTTCCTCAGATACTTCCCGTTGATCGCCCTAGAAAATCTTCTTCCTTCCAAATCTTCAAGGATGTAAGCATTGCCGGGCGCACACTCCACAATTCGATACGGGCCTTCCCAATTCGGAGACCATTTGCCGAATCGATTGTCTTTAGTACCAATAGGCAATATAACTTTCCATACCAGCTCTAATTCGACAAAACTCTTGCTTCTCACCTTGGTGTTGTAATATTTGGCTACCCGTACCTTGTTCTTCTCAATGCACTCCAAAGCTTTGAGCCGATGACAATGTAAATCTTCAAGGCTGTCCATCATGATGTCTCTGTATTCACCGGCTGTAAGTTTGTTTTGCAACGTGATGCATCGTGTTTCAGACTAGATCTCCCACGGCAGGACAGCAGCGTGTCCATAGACTAACTCATAGGGCGTGGCCTTGATTGACCCATGTTGTGCCATTCGGTACGCCCACAGAGCCTCACTCAATGTCAAGTACCACCTCCTGGGAGTCTGCTCAATCTTCTTCTTGATGACCTTGATTAAAATCTGATTTGAAGCTTCAACCTGACCGTTGGCTTGGGCATAATAAGGTGAAGAATTATAAATTTTGATGCCCATGTCATCAGCAAAGGTCAGAAACTCATCTGAAGTAAACATTGTCCCTTGATCGGTTGTGGTGGTCTGAGGTATACCAAACCTGTAGATAATGTGCTCCTTCACGAACTCTATTATATCACCAGATGTAGCATTCTTTAGAGGCACAGCTTCTACCCATTTGGTGAAATAGTCAGTTGCAACCAATATCCACTTGTGACCTTTGCTCGATGGTGGATAGATTTGGCCGATCAGATCGATTCCCCAACTTCTGAACGGCCATGGCTTGATATAGGATTCATAGCTGAAGCAGAAGATTTCTGCACATTCCCAAATTTCTAGCACTCTTGTCAGCCCTTGTAATATTTGAAACAATCTTTGAGCATTGTTGGCCAATAATAACCAGTCCTCCGGATGATCCATTTCATCTTGCGAGCCGATTGGTGAGTACCGCAGACTCCTTCATTAACCTCACTCATCAGCTTTGCCGACTCTTCTGCCCCGAGGCATTTTAACAGCACCCCTTCAATAGTCTTATAGTACAAGTGACCATCTAGCAACACATACTTGATAGCCTTGTATCTCAACTTTCTACTGACTCTCTGAGAAGGATCTGCAAGGTAACTTGCTATCTCGCCCCGCCAGTCATCAGCTGATTGCTCGGCGTTGAAGATTGCCTGCATGGACCTGTAGCCCGAGGCGCTATGTGCCAATCGATTAGCCTCCTAATTCTGAGCTCGGGGAATATGATGAAATGAAACTGCTATAAATCCTCTAATCAAAGCTTGGCACTGATTATGATAACCTCTGAGTATGTCATCTTTACATTCATATAGGCCGAGCAATTGGCTGATGACTAGTTGTGAATCTCCGAAAACTTCAACTACATCGGCCTTTGCTTCATGCAGAAGCTGAAACCCCTTCCAGATCGCCGCATATTCAGCTTGATTATTTGTCACCGTAGGCCCAATCTGGAAAGCAAACTTAAAACGCTGTCCCCGAGGTGATATGAGCACTACTCCAGCACCTCCACCTTGCTTGCAAGATGATCTATCGAAGAACATAGTCCATGGCGCTACGTCGTCCAGACTGACAATGCCTCCGTGATGCTGAGTAATGAAATCGGCTATTGCCTGACCTTTGACTGCCTTAGCCGATTCAAACCTCAAGTCGAATTCAGAGAGTGCCAAGATCCATTTGCCGATCCGCCCGTTCAGGATTGGCATTGATAACATATGCTTGATCATATCCGCCTTAGACACCACCACACACTTGGCTGACAACAAGTAGTGCCTCAACATGGTACATGAATAAAATAAACACAGGCACAACTTCTCAGTTGGTGTGTATCTTGTTTCAGGATCCAAGAGCCTCCTGCTCAGATAGAAAACTGCTCTCTCTTTTCCTTCAAACTCCTGAAAAAGGGCTGATCCAATCGTATGGTCCTCGGCCATCACGTACAACTTGAAAGGCTTCCCTACCTGTGTTGGCACCAAAATAGGTGGAGATTTCATATACTCTTTGATCTCATCAAAAGCCTTTTGCTGTATGTCACCCCATCTGAATTCTTGATCATCTTTAAGCTTCAACAGTGGCGAGAATGGGAGCACCTTCTCTAACAGATTGGCAATAAATCTTCTGATGAAATTAATCTTACGAAGTAAAGACTGCAACTCCTTCTTGTTGGTCGGAGGCACAAGCTGATCAATGGCTTTTCGGCTCTTGCTACCAATCTCTATCCCCTTGCGATGAACCATGAAACCCAGAAACTCACCAGCCGATACCCTGAAAGCACATTTATTAGGATTCATCTTTAGCCCAATGCTTTCTCGTGCATTCCAGGGTAGCCTTCAAATCGGCTAAATGATCTCTGTAGCTCTTGGATTTCACAACCACATCATCAATATAAATTTCAACAATCTTGCCGATCAACTTATGAAAAATATAATTCATAGCCCTTTGATAAGTTGCACCGACATTTTTCAAACCAAAAGTCATTACAACCCACTCGAACAGACCAATTGCACCGGGACACCTAAAAGGTGTCTTGGGAATATCTTCGTCAGCCATGAAAATCTGATTGTAACCAGCATTGCCGTCCATGAAGCTGATGACCTGGTGCCCTGCCGCTGAATCAACCAACACATCGGCTATTGGCACTGGATAACCGTCCATCAGGGTTGCCCTGTTCAAATCCCTAAAATCAATATAAACTCATAATTTGCCATTCTTCTTATATACAGGGACAATATTCGATACCCATTCGGCGTATCGGCAAGCTCGAATGAACTTGGCTTCCAACAATCTCTCGATTTCGGCCTTGATGTCAGGTAATGCGTCTGACTTGAATCATTGTGGAGGCTGCTTGAATGGCCGAAATCTAGGCTTGATAGGCAGTCTGTGCTCGACAATTGACTTGTCTAAACCAGGCATTTCATAATATTCCCAGGCGAAGCAATCTTTGTATTCTTTCAATAAATCGATTAACTCCTGCCTGAACTCAGGGTCACGGTTGGCGGCAATGTATGTCGGCCTTGGTCTGTCACCAGGTACAATATCTACTTCTTCAAGTTTATCGACCGACGTAAAGCCCTGTCCAAGCTTGCCCTCCGTGCCATCGATCGGATTCTCCATTAATAAAAAGACTCAAAGCCGATCGCCTGAACCGCCTGTTGACTCTCATCATTGACTTTGATGGAGCCTTCATCCCAAGTCTTGCTACAAAAATAATCATGATCCCCGGCTTCCCAGTAGGCGGCATCTGCCGTAGCAACACTCATCGAATCATCAGCCAGGACCACTTCAATCTCATCACCATGCCACTGGATCACACATTGGCGCATTGTGGACGGCACGCAGCAATTGGCATGGATCCAGTCACGTCCAAGCAATAAACTGTACGAACCCTTGCTATCAATCACGAAGAAGGTGGTAAGCAGCGTCTTCTTCCTGACTGTCAACTCGACATTGATTGCCCCCCGGGTGTTGGAAGAGTTGCCCCCGAAGTCCTTCAGCATCATGTCGGTCTCGATCAAATCATCAGGGCCCTTGCCCAGCTTGCGGAAGATAGTATAGGGCATGAGATTGACTGTAGCACCACCATCTACTAGCATCTTGGTCATCGGCATTCCATCAACATATCCCTTGAGGTGAAGAGCCTTCAGGTGCCGATGCTTGGGCGGCTTGTCAAAAGTAGATTGCTGCGCGAAAATCAGCTTGGTGGTGCTCTGCTCAGACTCTGACTCATCAAACTCGGAGGACAAATAACCTTTCCTAGCCTTGGGCGCCCTGAACTCAGCCGAAAGCACGAACACCATCTGTGCATCGGCTATTGCCTTCCCCTTGTCTTGAGAGGGCTTCTCTCGCTAGACTTGCCTCAGGCCTCCTTCTACTTTGACCTCTCTGTTCCTGCGGCACTGCACACGGTGTCTCTGACTCCTGGTCAAGTACCCAGGACACCACTGGCCTTCCTGCCAGGCTGGCTCCTCGCGATCGACTAACGCTGCATCGAGCTGATCATGTACATCCCTTTTTTCGCGCCGATCCTGCATGTCGTGCGGGCGTCCAAGCCTCTCATGCACAGACCGGCGGTTGGTTTGAGATCGCCTGTACTCCCGGTACTGATCACTGCACTCCGGGCAGTTGCGAATAGTCGGCAATTTCAAACCTTCGTTCTAGCAGTGTCGAAAGAACGGGCAATACCAGTGCTCTTTTTTCTTCCTCCCAGTGGTAGGCTAGTTCTTCCTGATAGCGTGCTTCCTCTTCATCGCGGGCCCACCTCTAGTACTCTTCTTCTTCAAGCTGTCTCTGGTGACTCTTCTCCCTCTGCCTTCGCAATTTGTTCAATAAGTTGCGAGAAGTCACCCTGGTCTTGCTGGATTCCCCCTGCTCAGGTCGGTTCCTGCTCTGCTCCCTGCTTCTCTTGATCATCTCCAGTTCTTCGGCTGTTATCTGCATGCCTTGATCAATCGACGCATTCTTTTTCGCCTGATCAGAAGTCAGGACCCTTACCTTGCCTGCAGGGGATATCACCTCGACCATGTTCTGGCCTTTTGAGAACAGGAATTTGTCAATCTTCATCTTCCCTATGGCAGGACTATCAAACTTCAATAGGCCGCGAGAGATAGCTCTCTGGATCTGAGTTCTGAATGCACGGCACCCATTAGTATCATGCGTGTCACGGCCGTGGTACTGGCAAAACGGCTTCTCTTTCAATTCTTCAGGAGAGGGCTTGACGTAATCTGTAGGGAACGTGATCTGCCCAGCACTGACCAGCAAGTCGAAGAGCTTATCTAACTTGTTTGTATCAAAATCATATTGATCTTCAATGCTCCAGTTCTTGGGCACAGCCATGGGCCTCTTGCCCCACTTTAATTCGACAGCAGCAACCTCATCCTCACCTTCATCTTCTGAATCAGAGTTGCCGACGTACATGGTGTGCTTGTACTTCGCGTCCTTCCTGAAGGCTTGAGCTTGCAACTCCAGTGCCGACACCTTCTGCATCACCTGGCTGATATTGTCGAAATCAGTGCCCACCAGCTTCTCTTGAAAGTGCGGGAGCAATCCACCAATGACCAGGTGAGCGAGGTGCTTGTCCGTGGGGTTCAATGAATAGCACATGTTCCTCGTCTCCCAGAAACACATGATGAAGGCCAACCCGGTCTCGCTGCTCTTCTAGCGCATGCTGGTCAGATCGACGATAGTCTTTTCCCTAGTACCGGAGAAGAAATAGTTGTGGAACTTGCTCTCTAAATCCACCCAGTTCAGAATCGACTCCGGCTCCAGAGTAGTGAACCAACTGAAAGCCGGGCCAGTCCACGACAGTGAGAAGAAGCGGACCTTGTGAGCATCCTCATATGACCTCGCTAAGCTGAGTAAGATATCGGCTAATGTGCTCCAAAGTGGACACATCATCCTGCCCGCTGAACCTGGTGAAGTCTGGCATGCGATACCTAGGAGGTAGCGCCACACGATCAAACCACTCAGGATAAGGGCGTCTATATTTGATCGAGACTCCTGCCTTCGGCTGCAAGCCGAATTGATCCCTGAGCATTGTACTCTTCTTGTTTAACAATTCATCTTGAGGCGACTGAGTATAACCGGGGTGTGGTGCCGACGTGAGATCACTATAAGTGTGCCCAATGTGATAATTTGGAGCTGTTGGAGGCATGTTTCCGGCCGGCATGTTTCCAGTTATATTCATGTAAGCAGTGATCTACTCAGGAGAGTAGTCTCTGTATAGCTTAGGCTGTGCAGCTATTTTTGGAGCCAAATCCGTCGTCATATTGGGATTTTGAACAAACGACTTTGGTGGATTTGGCTGTTGCGGCGGAGGATTGGATGTTCTGGCCACTGCATTTGGGTTGGAATCTTCTGGAGGTATGTTGAAGTATGTTGGGCCCAATGATTCCCAGTCCTGCCTCTTGGTGACTGTCTTCATGATGTTATAGAATGTCTGCAGAAAAACGTTGTGATGATGCCCGACTGCCTGATGCGAAGCCGACCAGATGGCACTGAGAAGGTAATCCTTGAACTCTTCTTCGCCTTTGTCGCTGCAGCCATGCAGGATCCACCTTGGAAAGGGATTCTTCTTCACCACTCGACCCTCAGGGGTCTTGCTGAATGACAGCAGGCAGGCATCAGAAAACTCCTCAATGAGCTGCTCCATGATCACAGCATCTTCAAGCTCGATTTCTTCATGCTTGACCCTGATGACGCCGCCATCCTTCGAAGTGTTGTCCGCAGCTCCCTTGTTCTTGGCCATGAGTGAAAACTGTCCCACCAGGCGTGCCAAAAAGTGTGTTGGCACAAAATGTGGTTCCTCGCGCTCAACACACCAGTGAAGCCGGAATGACCCTTGAAAGCAGACAGAGCTTTCGCAGATCCAGCTAGCTTCAGGCCCAGTCCGAGAGTGCCGATGACTCCCAAGCGTGCCAGTCAATTTGACCTACAATTGACAAGGAAAGAGATACGATCAGCAACAAGGCAGAACTCATTGGTGTGCCCAGATAGTTCCGAATTTTCGGCCTTACAGACCCTGTTTGCAGGCTATCGACTAAAGAATCGATATCCGGATGATATGAACCGATTTTCATGAGGTAAGAATTATGATATAAAATAACCGATTCACTTGCATCAATCATGATAAAAACTTGCATGAGACAAGATGTAACTTAATTAACACATACATGTCAAGTTAAAATGATCAAAAGATATTTGAATGTAGAAACAGGGCGAAATCGGCTAATTAGCCGATTCGGCAAATACGAGCAACACACAAGCATATATGACAGGTAATGCTTAAATCTTCAAACCAATACATTTATCTCAACATTTACAACAGTGGGGATCGAGTGGATCGAGGCAGCCATAATGTAAACTATGATTTAAATCTATCGATTATCAGATTCAAACACTACTCATCTTATAACTTGAGTGCGACCCGTTCACAATCAAGATCTAGATCTATAGGCTATTGTATGCACATTCTATTTATCAATGTATAAACATGAAGCAATTATCATTCAATGAACAAATAGATATAAAGATATAAAGCCGATATAAACAGATCAAGATTGGACAAATTTGGTGAGTGATACATGTAAATAAACAAGTAAATTCAAACATCACCGATAACTTGATGAATCTAACTAAGGTGCCAATTTTAGTTAGAGCCGATAACTAATCCATGCACATTAACCATATTAATATAAGCCTTCGTCCACCGGATGACGCTAAACATAGATTAAGCAAGCAAACAAGCATGAATCGATAACTAATCTTTATTTGACCTAAGCCCACATCCACCGGATGACGCTAAATTCATATCAAACAAGAATTGACCTTGATCTACAGAGCTCCCATGTCTACCGGATGACATTAAGGAGACAAAGCTTAGCAAGGCATGAAGGTACTTACAAGCAAGCTTGCGTCCACCGGATGACACTCAGCCCGTTCGAAGAAACTCGCCGGAATCTACTTTACTCCTACTCCTAGGGTTTTTGGCCGGAGCCGAAAGGTGTGTTGTATTGATGTGAACGTACCTATTACAATGGCCGGGGGCTTATATTTATACCCTGGGCTTGACAAGATAGAGTCCTAATTGAATTAAAACTCAAAAATAGATATGGAAACTAACAAACTTTCCTATTCTAAAAGTAACTTGGAGTCCAATCTTCCCTTTCTAAAATGGACTCCAAACGTGATCGCTTCCCGGCGCTAGAGACTCATGCTGACATCATCAATCGATTCTTGTCTTCAACCACGCCGTCTTTACTTCGGCCCAACAATCGATCCAGGACCCGATCGGCTATTCTTAGCCCTTCGCATAAAAGACTCTGCTTCACGAAAATCGATTGCCACTGCTCTTGGCATAGGCTATCCATTCCCAGTCCAAATTTTGGTGTAAACAGGTAGGTTCTAGGTGGTGACAGCCCTAGAATCCTCTGAATTCCACCACGTTCGGTCTGGTTTTATCAGCGTAGAACTTGTAGGTGTACGGGGCCTATTCAGTCGAAACCCGGCTAGCTTAGGACTTTGCACGTTCCTGGTATAGCAATCTCTTGGTATAACAATCACTTGATTTTTTACCGAGTTAGAGTTCTCCCGTAAACTCCAGAGCTACTTCAATTTATCCTAGTGTGTTTCCACCTTAGTTATACTTCATTGATTTATCCTTAGTAAGGTTGTTACCCCATTTATCCATGTCTAGATCCTTGACTATCAGATCCTAGGAATCACAAATCCAGCCTTCCTTTGGGAAAATATAAGTTCAACACCTGTTACTCCTAGTTAAAGTGCTACACGATGGTTCTGTGCGCTTGCAGAATCCCATCACCTATCCTATAGAGCTACCCATAGCATTTTTGGCGCAGTTGCTAGAGATAACTTCATTCCTAGTAGCAATGTTAGAAGTGTCAACAACCACATACCTTGAGCATAGGGATTGACAACCCCTGTGATTGCATTGAGAAGTATAGTTACCACTGCTGAAGGATAGATTTGGCTACACTCTTTTTATAGCGTTAGTAACTATCAACAAGCATTTTTGGCACCGTTGCTGTGGAAGGCAACTGTTGAATTCCTCTAATTTGCGTCAAGTCTAGATAGTTATCCTTTGAATCACGAATATTGCCGAAAGGACTATTCATGAATTCTCTGCAGCTTCTGCTGCTAATATAGCAACAGGCCCTGGTGTCATCAAGGCAAACACTCAGTTCGAGTTAAAGCCTGCATTAATCACAATGGTTCAAGCTAGCCCATTTTGTAGCAAAGCACACGAGGATGCTAATGCACACCTCCAACACTTCTTGGAGATATGCAGCACCTTTACCATTAAAGGAGTAACCCCAGACGCAATTCGTTTGCGACTCTTTCCTTTGTCCTTGTTAGGAAAAGCCAAGTATTGGTTCTATACGAACCGAAATGATGTGGACACATGGGAAAAGTGTTCCAACTCTTTCCTAGTAAAATTCTTCCCATTAGGCAAGACCAATGCTCTTCGCAATAAGATCTCTAGTTTCCAACAATAAACCGATGAATCAATTCCCGAGGCTTGGGAACGAATGCAAGAGTATGTCGCTGCCTGTCTACACCATGGTATGGAAGATTGCCTTTTGATCCAAAACTTCTACCATGGATTAACCCCTCTTGATAGAAGCCATCTAGATGCTGCCGCCGGTGGAGCATTCTTTTCTCTTAAAGTTACAGATGCAAAGGCTTTGATCGTGAAGATAGTGTCCAATCAAGGATGGAACGAGGAACATCTACAACCGCGCAAGTGAGGTATGCATTCTTTAAAGGAAGCTGACGTGATTGCAGCTAAGGTGGACCTACTAGAAAATTGAGAGAAGATGCGTACACCTGAGACCGTGCAAGCCATGGAGACTCACATGACGTTTGAAGTCTGTGGAGAAATTGGCCATTCCAGACTCCATTGTCCTGAGACACATGAAGACCTCAACTTCATCAGCAATGATAACAATTTTCGTTCTTCAAATCAAGGATGGACTCAGCACTCCAACTCTCAAGGTAACACTTTCAATTCTTCACAACGTCCAAACAACCAAGGTAATAACTATACTTCTCCTAAAGATCTTGTCTATGGTCAAGGTAGAATGACTGATAACATAAACAAGAAGGTCCATGCCAATGATAGGATGCTAGATAGCATAAATGCTAAATTGGATGATTTCTCTTCTGTAATTAAGAATCAACTTAGTTTCAATAAGATGCTTAAACCCAATTAGCACAACTAGCTTCTGCAATTCCATCTTTTGAAAAAGATAGAATACCAGGAAAGCCTAAAACAACCATGGAATCTGCTAATCTTGTTACCATTAGTTATCATGGCTATGAACTAGATGGATGGAATTTTCTAACTAAAAAGGGAGATCCTGGAACCCCTGTCATATCTTGTTCTATTCAATCTCAAAAGTTCTATAATTCTATATGTGATCGAGGATCTAGCATTAACATCATGTCTAAAGAACATTATGAAAAGCTATTTTACACTGAGCTAGTACCAACTTCTGCATATGTGCAATTAGCTGATCAAACAACTTGCTACATAGAAGGAGTACTTTGTGATGTTTTAGTCAAAGTAAGAAACAACTTTGTGCCTGTGGATTTTATGATTTTAGACATGGGTAATAGGGACAACTTACCCCTCATTCTTGGCCGACCTTTCTTGAATACTGTGAATGCATGTATATTTGTTGCTAGTGGTAGCATGGATTTCTGTATAAATGGGAAGAAAGAGAGATTTGTTTTCTCTTGGGCACCGCACCATGCAACTAACATGCAGAAAAATAAGAATCGATCCATGATAAGGAGGAAACCAAGAACCTAGAGAAACAAGAAAGAAAGAGATGCGGTTAAGAAGGAACCGTCATCTACAGCTTCTACACTAGACCCCGCTATCGTCAAAGAAGGACAAGATGAGAAGAAGACATCGGTCAAGGAAGAACCTCCTTCCGAGGAAGGACAGCTATGGGAGTAAGTAATCTATCTCTCTTTAATTACTGCATTAGCATATTTCCCTTCTTCATGCATTAAATTAATTAATTGTTAGAAGCATGTTTAATTTTAGTCTTGCACATAGTAAGGAACATTTAATAATAAAAGAGATTATATATATATTTAAAAAACAACAACAACAATAATAATAATAGTAAAAAATGTAAATTTGGTTATCATAGTAGCAATAAATAAAAAGACAAAGCCTAGTAATCATAATAAATAAGAAGCAAAAAGAGAAAACCTGACCAAGAAGAAAGTCCGACCCTGGAAAAGAAGCTAGCTTAGGGGAGCCATCATCCTCGCCAAGGTATTATCTCTATCCCCAGCACCTTTTGTTATGATTATAAGCACAAAAGGTAGTTCTTAATTTTTCCATGAAAATATCCAAAAAAAAAGAAAAAAAAGAAAATAACATGTCTTTGCTGGAAATGATGAACAACTGCTCTATAACAATTTGCAAAATCTTGTCTTACAATCCCTTACTATGAAGGTTTTGAGTGTGATATCTGAAAATTTGTCTTAAGTCAAACACTATTGTGGGTTGCACATGCTAATAACCTAAGTTATGCTCTTGCAAGATTGAAATTGGTATAAGTAGATCCTTTACCTGGCCTAAGGCATGAGTGAGAACCAACTAGAGTTTTGAATTATAAAATTCAAATTCTTGCTCATGGTCCCTTTATGGTGTTAATTACCTATCACCAAGCCTTACATCCACAAACACTGAAACCACCAAACGAAAAAGTTCTTGTCTGTTTTGAGCTTGTTTAAACCTTATTTGATCTGTGTAGAGAAGCTAGTCATATCCTTTGATCAAGATCACGTATACATCCCACCTATGTATTACTTTTACACCGGAAGTATACATCTATGCTCCATACACCAATTGAGACAAACAGCCAAAATCAAGCTTTGTACTTTTGATAGATGGGGAGTATAGGTTACTAAAAAAAAGAGAGAGTGTTGGTATTTATTAAGTACAAATAGAATATGAAAGATTCCGCAAGCGCACAGAATACCGTTGTAGCATTTTACCGGGAGTATTCCAGGTATCATTATTTATATTTTACCACAGGGAAACAATGGTTAAAGAAGTTTGATAATTGACCATCATGTGTCTACTAACTTAGTACACCAACTAGACTATAGTAGGGGTAAACGATAAATGATAGGAGTTATGCTTAAATGATATAGACACACAGGAGAATTCAATGATAAAAGAGTAGATAGCTAAAGTGAGAGGACAACGGAAAAGTTCAAGGTTCCTAAATACTTCTCTATTACTGGGGTTCTATAATAACTGATTCATGGTAGATAAAACAATCACACAATAACACTTCAGGACATCAGAACACTAGCCATGGAACAGGATGAGAATGGGACTAGGAAGTTCTGACTACGGTCCTACAATCATCAATCTACACGAGGTGGAATACGTCGGCCATCAGGGCTGTCATCTCCTGGGGCTACCACAACTATTCGTAAGGTTGAGTGCAATCTCAGGTAACCTCTAGTCTAGACACCATGCCTACACTATTAATTACTACTCTAGTCCCATATGAAAACTACTGCACTCGATGCGAGCGGAGATCCTATGCCAAAGTATAACAACTATACTAACCAATCAAATTCAAGGCATAAAGTAAATAGAGAAGATAAATATATTAAAGCATAAGTCTTAAAAAGGTGAGATACAAAGATATACCAGACCCCCTAAAGACTTCTCCAGAACCGAAGCGCAGCTCTGCTCTCCCTAACTCTCAAGTAGAACTAATCTACTACATTGGAAAGTCTAACCCTAATTCTCTAGAGTTGAGAGGTTATCCATTCGAGGGACGCCTCTACAACTCCATAATGGGGCACTTGACTCGGGGGGTCCTAGGTTCCTTATATGGGGCGCCTGGCCTCCCCTCCACCTTGGGCAAGAAATATGGTACTAAGCCTTTCCACCATGTGCACATAGGCTTTAATGGGCCAAATTCTGATTTAGGCTCAATTAATCCCGCAGCTAATGTTCTATAATCTTCCAGTGTTTGTAAAATCTATATCTTTTTGTTCCGAACTCCAAAAATAGCAAACAATAGGTCTATTTTAATCGTCTCGACGAGCTCTATGCAATGGTGAACTCCAATTCCTCATTTGAGATACTTTTAATTGGTGAAAAATTAAATATCCTTTTATACCGTGCAAAACAAGTGATAACACCAAAACTCGTGGAACTTGTTAGAATCAAACCCTATAACTATGTTGTGTATTGTTTTATGCCCTTGATTCATGTTTATTTGAAGGGTAAAAATGAGCAATAAATACCGTCAACAGAGAGCAAGTGCTCAAGGAAAGGAAAAAGAGGACAAATGTCCCATGGGCAGGTGCCCATATATCCCTTCTTCATTTAAAAAAATATGGATTCATTAGCCATGCTCTCCCCTATCTAAGGCAAAGAAAGAAGTCTCAAGGAGCCCACCAAATAATTTACACTTGCACTTCTTGATCATTTTATATGACTTGTTGCTCCCTGTGATCTAAGAGTCTAACCTTGTAATATATTCAGTTCAAGAATGCTTTTGCTCCATTCCTATAAGCCCCACATAAGTTTTAGGATAGACATGAAAAGCTCTTTTGAGCTCTTGTGAGGTTCATCACACTAAGGAGTGGTTGAGAGTGTCATTAAGGGAACCCAAGCAAGATTTTCTTTTCAAAAAGATAAAAACTCTCTAGTAAATGGTCTCACTCTACCAAAGTAAAGGATAAAGTATCTACTTGCCTACTCTATCTTGTTTTTGCATAACCCAAGGTGAAAAAGCTAAAAGCCCCATATAGTTAAGACACAAGATGAATCTCTGAATCATACCCAATACTAGTATAGTGTTGGTTTGTATACAAGATCCTTGTGAATTAATACATTGAAGAAATTCTTGATCCAACATTGCCTTGTTAAAACCACATCTTTGCTTGAGGAAAAGCAAAATGTTAGCTTGGGAAAGTTTGTTGATGGTCGCTAACACCCTATTTTACCATCAACATTTCACCCATAATCAAGGTAAAACCACATGAAAAGCACAGAACTCACTTTGAAACTCACATAGTTCCACATGTCCTTGGAGAAATATTGTGTATGCAGGAAAAATAGTGAAAACAGGCAAAAATGAAGCAAACCATGATAGCTTGGCACCTTAGCTGCCACATGGGAGCCAGAGGGGGGTGCCCGCCCCCTCACATAGGGCGCCCGCCCTATGAAAAGTGCCAATTGCACTCTGCCACCTCACGGATCCGTGTGCCATCCTCCCAAATGGCCTATGGAACGTTAATTAAACATCAACGGCTCAGAAACAAGTCACAAGGATCCGGTGGCCCTACCAACAGGGCGCCCGCCCTGTCCAAACTGGGTGCCACGTCCACAATCCGAGATAAGGCCCCCAGGAGTCATCTAAGCCATCAAATGAAGTCAGTTTTCATCCAATGGTAATCAAGTGATGTGCCATGGATCGAAGAACCCACATGTCATCCTCCCAGGGGTTGCAAATCGCCAAATCAGGGCACCAACCGACCTTGCAACCGCCATAGAGGAGGAAGGAGGGCCGTTTGATGCAAGGCGGTGCATTCAAGGGGGCGGACGCCCTCTAGGAGGGCGCCCGCCCTGCCTCTTCATGCCACCGACCTCCAGGACCCCTACAAGTACCCCTGGAGCTCTCCTACACTATAAATAGGACTTGATTCCTCACTTGTAAGCAGAAACCACTAGAGGATCGCTAGCAAATCACTAGAGATTCAGCTCATAGTTAGTAGTAGCTCCTCTCTCCCTCTAGCGAAGCTCTGCTCTTAGGAATAGTGCTAGCTAGAGAAGAGTAGAGTAGTGAGAGAGAAGTCGGGAGAAGGAGGAAGTCTGTGGAGGAGCTGGGCTTGTCGGCGACCTCCTCTGCGGTGTTCTTCACTCTTATTAGTAATAAAGATCCCCTGCTTCATTTATTTTTTGTTATACTTTAAGAAGTTGCATACTTGTCTCATTGCTTGGTTAGAGTGCTCTAATTCCTTGGCCAGAGTTAGAGTAGTAAGTTTGATAGATTAAGCGAGGTGCTTAGGCTATAATCTTACCCTTGAGTGCGGCTAGACCCACGGATAGTAGTGGTAGGTTCTAGGTGATGACAGCCCTACAATTCTCTGGATTCCACCACATTCGGTCTGGTTTTATCAGCGTAGAACTTGTAGGTGTACGGGGCCTATTCAGTCAAAACCCGGCTAGTTTAGGACTTTACACGTTCCTGGTATAGCAATATCTTGGTATAACAATCACTTGATTTTTTACCGAGTTATAGTTCTCCCATAAACTCCAGAGCTACTTCAATTTATCCTAGTGTGTTTCCACCTTAGTTATACTTCATTGATTTATCCTTACTAAGGTTGTTACCCCATTTATCCATATCTAGATCCTTGACTATCAGATCCTAGGAATCACAAACCAAGCCTTCCTTTGGGAAAATATAAATTCGACACCTGGCACTCCTAGGTAAAGTGCTACACGATAGTTCTGTGTGCTTGCAGAATCCCATCACCTATCCTATAGAGCTACCCATAGCATTTTTGGTGCAGTTGCTAGAGATAACTTTATTCCTAGTAGCAACGTTAGAAGTGTCAACAACCACATACTTTGAGCATAGGGATTGACAACCCCTGTGATTGCGTTGAGAAGTATCATTACCACTACTGAAGGATAGATTTGGCTACACTCTTTTTATAGCGTTAGTAACTGTCAACAGTGTACAAGCTAAGGAAGGCATTGTATGGTTTGAAGCAAGCACCTAGAGCATGGTATGAGAGATTGAGAAATTTCTTACTCTCTAAAGGATTCAAAATGGGAAAGGTTAATACAACTCTCTTCACTAAGAAGCTTGGCAATGATTTGTTTGTGTTGCAAATATATGTGGATGATATCATCTTTGGATCTTCAAATTAAGACTTTTGTGAAGAATTTGACAATATGATGGCAAGTGAGTTTGAAATGTCCATGATCGGTGAACTTAGTTACTTCCTTGGTCTTCAAGTGAAGCAAATGAAGAATGGTACATTTGTAAGTCAAGGCAAGTACATAAGGGACATGGTGAAGAAATTTGGATTGGAATTTGCAAAACCAATGAGTACGCCCATGGGAACAAATGGTCATTTGGACTTGGATGATAGTGGCAAAATGGTAGATCAAAAGCTATATAGATCAATGATTGGAAGTCTCCTTTATGTGGCCGCATCTCGACCGGATTTCATGTTTAGTGTGTGCATGTGTGCAAGATTTCAAGCCTCACCAAGAGAAAGTCATTTGAAAGCCGCAAAAAGAATATTGATGTATTTGAAGGGAACACAAGATGTTGGGTTGTGGTATCCTAAGGGGTCCAACTTTGAGCTTATTGGATATTCGGACTCTGACTATGCCGGTTGCAAGGTGGATAGAAAGAGCACTAGTGGAACTTGTCAATTGCTTAGAAGATCTCTTGTATCATGGTCATCAAAGAAGCAAAATAGTGTTGCTCTCTCAACGGCCGAAGTGGAATACATTAGTGCCAGAAGTTGTTGTGCAAAACTCCTTTAGATGAAGGCCACTTTGAGTGACTTTAGTTTGAAATACAAGAAAGTGCCTTTGCTATGTGACAATGAGAGTGCTATCAAGCTAACCAACAATCCCATGCAACATTCAAGAACAAAACACATTGACATAGGGTATCATTTCATTAGAGATCACCAAATCGAGGGGCACATTGCAATTGAAAGTGTTGGCACCGAAGATCAATTAGCGGATATCTTTACCAAGCCACTTGATGAGTCAAGATTTTGCAAGTTGAGAAGTGAGATAAACATACTAGACTACTCCAACATGAAGTGAAAGCATCCCACATTATATGACATGCCTCTCCTTCGACTAAAGCAAGGTGAAATTGTTTAACATGGCATTCATACCTTGATAAGGACTTGTTTATTGCATATAGACATAAATTGCATCTTATAGGCTCATTCATGGAAAATCAAATGTTTTGATGTATATATGGTACCACTATAGTTTTATGTGCTTGTATGACCTAATGGTAGCATATGACACATTGATGGTCTTGCAAACCTAGTGTTAAATCTAAAACATGTGCTCATGATGTGTAACTTAACATGGTCAAGATAACCCTACTAGTGAGGTGTGAAGAAGCTTGTCCTTGGATCAAACTTAGTTACATATTCTAGGCAAGTGATCTAGATTGAGAAAAAGTGAAAATAGACTAAACCCCATTAATTGACTTGATACTCCCATTATTTGCACCATTTTTGGTGATTGTTGACAAAGGGGGAGAAGAAAGTCACAAAGATAAGAAAGGAAAGCGGTCAACTAAAAAAATTTAAAAGCACACAAGTAGGGGGAGCAAGCTCGTGAATAAGTTGTTGCATTTTGTTGTGCATTAACATATGAATTGTTGCATTGTCAATCTTCAATTCCTATACTTGCTTGATTGGTGTAATGCTTGGAAATAGGATTTTAATGGTGTATTGACAAAACTAGCATGCATAGAACTTACTTGTGATACAAAGTACCTCTCTTTCTTAAATATTGATCTCATGAGGTATTTTTGAGTTTCTGATGCATGACTAGTGAACAATGGTGCTAAGGATGGTATATTTTCGCAACTCCGACGGTATCATGCTTCAAAGGTCCATTCTATATACCTTAGCATCATTTGGTAGTGGTAGCTCACCCAAACTTTTAAATCCATGCATATGTGAAAAATTGAACCAAACACAAGGAATCACATATGTAGGGGGAGCTAATACTACCAAAGTGCAAACTTGTTATTCATTTCATATCTTTGTAAAGGTTGTCATCAATTACCAAAATAGGGGAGATTGAAAGCCTATGTTTGGTTTTGGGTAATTGATGAAACCTAGTTTGCTAATATCTACTCTAAGTGTTTCGTGAGAATGATTACCAAACAACAAGATGGAGCAAAGGACCGGATCGGTGGAGGCCACAAGTGAAGGGCAATGACGGTATCCATTCAAATGGTATAAGTCCATCATCTAAGGTATCCACAAGCTTCATTAAGAGAAGTAAAGGAAGATGGAGAAAAGGTAGGAGCTCAAGGCAAAGGTATAACCAATAGGAGCTCTTTTGTTTTTGGTGATCAAGACTCTATAGAGAGAGTGATCACAATTAGAATAGATAGCCGTACTATCAAGAGGGGAGAAATCATTTGTGAAATGCGGTGCTCAAAGTGCCACTAGGTGTTCATATTCATTGCATATGCATGTAGATGCTAGTGACACTAACAAAACCTGTTGAAAACACTTTTGAAAAGGCTAATACACGTGCACTTGAGTGGGAGACACTTTGGAGTGTTAGCTCCTTTGGAAACGGGGTGAAGTTTGAGTGGTAGAGAGGGATTTGGGTCCTCTCTTCCTCCTACTGAGCTTGCGAGGCAGGATTCAGCATTTTTCGGAGATGTTATAGTGCAAAAAGGAGCGTCGGACTCTATCCCAGCAGAGCGTCGGACCATTGCTCGCGTCCGACGGCTAACTTAGCGCTGTGCAGTTTCAGAGCGTCGGACACTCAGTTTGTGAGCGTCGGACCATCGGTTCATGGTCCAATGGTGCGGCATGGCGAGTTCACATTCTAGCTGTGTACGCGGCGAGGTTTGTTCACGGCATTGGACGTTGGGCGTTAGTCCAACGCTGAGCCTCGGACTGGCGTCCGACGAGTTTTACCTCTCTGCGAACTCTCTAGAATCGTCGGATGGTGGCGTCGGTTGGTCCGACGATCCGAGCGTCCGACGGTGGAGAAGTTGGCGCGAGAGGTAACCATTGTGATCCAACGTTCGACTTCAAACGGCTAGGGACACGTGGCACGAATCCAGGGCGTTGGACCGTGGACTTTGGTCCGACGGTGGCGCGAGCGCGCGTCCGACGGTCCAGTCCGACGGTACGCAGAATGGCCCAACGGCTATGTTCTTGTGAGAGGACTATTTAAGCTTGGGCTGCTGGCTTGGGGAGGCTCTCTTGGTCATTCTAATCACTCCTACCAACTAGTGAGCCTCTCCACTCCTCTCTCACACATTTCACTTGATTTAGATCATCATTTGGTGAGATTAGAGAGCATCAAGTGCATTGCATGAGTGTGTTCATTGTTCATCTAGAGGCACTTGGTGGTTGTCTTTCACAGTGGGTTCTCTTGTTACTCTTGGAGTTTGCCGACTCCTAGACGGCTTGAAGCTGCGAGGATCGTTGAGGGGGAGTTGGTGATTGTCTCCGCCTCCGATCGGTGAAGTTGTAACGGGTTCTTGAGCCTTCCCCGTGGGAGATCGCAATTGGCTACTCTAGTGGATTGTGCGTAGCTTGTGGATCCCCATTGTTGGCATTTTTTAGCGTCATTACTAAAGATAGACTAAAAGCCCATCCCTAACAACGATACTAGAAACGTGTGTTGACATATCTAACCACCATTACTTCAAAAAGGTAACTCTCAGCCCTTAACGGCGCCTGCCAAGATAATGCAGTCTGGTAATAACAGTTAGAAGTGCCTGATTGGCCTTCCCAACCATCATTACTTACGATATGCAAAACTGAAGCACGACGTCTTGGGGTGCAACAAGAATTACAGTCCTTAGGTAACGGTACTTAGGTATGCCAATTATGATAGCTCAGTATAGATAAATCCGCAAGCGCATGGAACTATCATTGTAGCATTTCAACCCATGAGTATTCAGGGGTGTCGTATTTATAATTTCCCGTAGGAGGGCAGGACGAATGCATTTAGCTTTGGCATAAACATGATCACTTATTGAATGCATAGGTAGACATAGCATAGGCAGGGGTAAATCATAGTTCAAAGATAGTGGACACACATCTGAGCTAACCTCAAGGATAAAAGAGAAATAAAGAATAAAAGAATATATCTAATTGAGTAGGCATTGGTCATATATAACTATGCAAAGAACTGTTACTAAACATCTAACTAGCATGTCTAGTATCAGGACTAGGTCTGGGATGACAGGGAGATCCCCGCAGCTGGTCTACCAACCGATAGAGACTTTACGAACTCCTACCCAATATCCGAACGTGGGGGAGTGCTAGGGATGGACAGGGCTGTCACCACCTGCCCACCTACCCCTCTGTCAGTGGGATACCGACATATTCACCGATCTCTGCATACCTGAGCACCATGCACGCGTACTTGGAAACAACTCCTAACCCCCTAGGACCCTACCCCTTCGGAGTGACAGGCTAGGCTAAGAGCAACCGAGAAGGCACGACGAACCGTCACCTCATCCCTAGTTCTTGCTCTATTCATATTAAGTCGATGAACGATGAAGAACAACGACGAACATATCAAGAACATAACACATAAACTATATGCTAGTTCATATATCATGATCATAACATGACCAAGACTATACTCTAGTTCATATGCATTGCTATATAAATAAGAGAAGAACTTGAACTTGGAAGAGAACTGCATTGTATTCATACCGAGGTGTTCCTTCTCCCAAGGATACAAACTCTCCTTGCTAGCTCTTGCCTTGCTCTAATACTAAAACTAATCTAAAGAATACAAGTGAGAGGTGAGGTAAATGGCTCCAAATGATGGTGTGTGTTGGAGGGGAGCTCTCCCTCTCTTTTATAGTCTAACAAGGACGGTTCGGGCGCCAAAAAATATGGAAGCAGGTGAAACCGCCTTGAGGGAACCGTCCTACACACCGCCTGAGAAGACTGGGCCCGAGAGGCCCCACTAGGGGACCGGCCGCCCCTGGGACCGGCCGCCCCCCTGGTGGGTCTGTTTGGCCACCGCCTTCGCGTGGTCAGTTTGTCTCTGGGCCTGGACTTCTCCTATGGTTACGAATGGGCCCAGAATGCTAATGAAGGTGGGCTCTCTTCTTCTTTGTGCCTTTTCTGAATATGAATTCTGGAATGCGCTTTCTTTATGGTTTTTGTGCATTTCCACATGTCACACCTGCAAGTCAAGTACACACAAAAACTTGTGGAAATGTTAGTTTAAAGCCCTACCTACTATTTATTTTAGTAACATATTGGCGGTAAGCAATAGGCTCTAAGGACCACCAACACCCATCTTGTGTTGGTTGTGCGGCACCCTTGAGAAGGGTTTGGCGTGTGATGCCAATTAGCGCGTGAACCTCCAAGTGGGTGTATCGCTACAACGAGGAGTAACTTGCCGGCAAGTAAGTGAACCTCGGTAAAAAATCATGTGTCATCTCTCTACCGAGGATCTCTCTTGTTTATTGTGATTGATTGCATTGGTTTTCATTTCATCACCTCACCGGCGGTATATCCATCTCCTTCTCCTTTACATTTGAGCACTTACTTTTGTTCTAATGTACTTGTTGTAGTTGCTCACCTAGGAGTAGAGTAAAGTAGTGACTTAGCTACTTGTGTGAATTAGAGACAATAGCTTAGAACGATTAGTTGGCTTGCATTTTTAATAGGCTAGCGCAAAATTCGCTTCGCCGCTTAATTGTCTAACCACCTTGCTTTGAGTGTTGTTTGTAGAATATTTATAGGCTATTCACCCTCCTCTAGCCTTTTAGGACCTTTTACACACTCAATTCCCTAAACTTATATTACTAATATAATCTCCAGTATTGCATATGCTCACCACACTTCTGTGACCACACCGCTCCGCACCGTATTCCTCCAACGACAATGGTGTACCACTGTTTACACCAAAATTTGGACTGGAAGCGGACAACCAATGCCAGGAGCAGAGAGCCGATTTCGGGGCAGAGACAGAGGCAGAGATAGCCGATTAAGTCCTGGATCCGGTGTTGAGCTAAAGAAAGGAAGGCGCAATCGAAGACGGAGTCGATCGGTGGATGACGTCAGCGAAGACCTTTGGCGCCGAAAAGCGATCATGATCAGAGTCCGTTGAAGAAAGGAAAGATTGGACTCCAAGTTACCTTTAAATTAGGAGAGTTTGTTAGTTTTCGTATTTGTAATTCGACTAGGACTCTATCTCATCAGCCCAGGGTATAAATATAAGCCCCCGGCCATTGTAATACGTACGTACACATCAATACAACACACCTTTCGGCTCCGGCCAAACCCTTAGGAGTAGGAGTAAAGTAGATCTCGGTAAGTTCTTCGAACGGGCTAGGTGTCATCCGGTGGACACAGGCTTGCTTGTAAGTACCGTCATGCCTCGTTAAGCTTTGTTTCTTTAATGTCATCCGGTGGACATGATAGCATAGTAGATGGGGGTTGATTCTTATTTGGTATGGGTTTAGCGTCATCCGGTGGACGTGGGCTTCGATCAAATAAGGATTAGTTATCGATTCGTGTTTAATTTCTTGATTAATCTATGTTTAGCGTCATCCGGTGGATGAGGGCTTAGATTAAGCTAGTTAATGCACATGAATTAGTTATCAGCTCTAACTAAAATTGGCATCTTAGTTAGATTCATTAAGTTATCGGTGATGTTTGATTTTACTTTGTTCAATTATGTTCAGCATTCACCAGATTCGCCCAATCTCGATCTAGTTATATCGGCTTCACATTTTATAAATCTATTTGCTCAATGAATGATAATTGCCACGTGTCTATGCATTGATGAATAGAATATGCTTGCATTAGCCGATGGATCTAGACCTTGATTGTATACAGGTCGCACTCAAGAAATAAGACGAGTATCGTTAAGATCTGATAATTAATAGATTTAAATCATAGTTTACATTATGGCTGTCTCGATCCACTCGATCCCCACTATTGTAAACTTTGAGTTAAATACATTGGTTCAAAGATCAAAGCATTATTTCTCTTATAGGCTTGTATGTTGCCTGTATTTGCCAAATCGGCTAAATAGCCGATTTCGCTCTGTTAATACTCAGACAGCCCGCATCGGATACTTTGACATGTATTACTGATACAACTGATTATGCCACAATCTGTCATACGCATCTTTATCGATTAAAACATGATCAATCTGTGTCAGCTTTTTACATGTGAGAATTGTCATCTTCCTTTGCATGCTTGAAATCGATTGTTTTCGATAATGTAATGCTTACTCTTTGGAAATTGACTCTTGCAAACCGAATATCGACTCTTTAGTCGATAGCCCAGAAATAGAGGCCCGTGAGGCCGGTGTCGGTGCTAGGATTAGCAGGTGCTAACACCGGCGAGTAAATTTGTGACTTGCGGTCGAGGCCACGGGTGGTGTGCAAGGGGGAACACCAGGATTATACTGGTTCGGGCTAGGAATGCCCTACGTCCAGTGCGGGTCGAGTCTTGTTGCCTTGCACCAGGGTTCTTGTTGTAGGGGTTACAAGCCTAGGTGAGAGAGGGAGAGGACTTCCCAAGTCTCTTGTGAATACGTGTATGTGTGTGCTCTTATGGTAGTAGGGTGTTGTGAGCAACGCGAAGTTTGCCTGTGATCGACCTCTGCCTTACCTTTTATAGTTATAAGGGAGAGGCTAAAGTTACATGTGTTTTGCTGTGGTTACAGTACTCGGCATGGTGGAGACCGTGGTGACCGGTGCCCGTCGTCAGCCACGACCTTGTCTTGGCGCCTCGAAGGTATGGCCTCAGTCATTCGGTTGATCTCCACTGTTCGATTGGTGAGTTCCAAGGTGGCGCACAGTGCGGGGCGTGGTTTGCTGCGTGGTGCTACGTCATGACGTCGCTTCTGACCCTGAATAGCGCAACGAGAAGATGGGTTGACCTTTGAGTATTGGCTCCCGAGGTTCAGGAGTCCGTGATGCTGTCGGGGGCGAGACGGGATGGAGCGATGGGAGTATCCTCCCTCGGGCGCGTTCCCCTCTCACGTGCAGTACTTTCAAGGGGTAGGCAAGCTTGGTCCTAAGCTTTGCCCATTTCCCCGGGTGGGCCAGACGGTTGTCGTTCCCCCTTTCCTGGCACTATATGTACGACTGGGGTATGGGCCGTCGCTGTCATAGTTGGAGAATCTCTTTGTCAGCTCAGGGCGTCTTATGGTTGATTGTCCCTGTAGCAGCGTGGGAGGAGTGGGACCGTCAGATCGGTTGCCAGAGGAGATATGGCAGTTGGTACAGCGGACGTGCGCGTGCGGAGTGCAGTTGCGTCAAGAGGCCCACTCGATAGGACCGTACTTGTAAAGTGGTCACAGAGGTCCCTTGCGGCAATATTGTTCTGCTGACGTCGGCAGGGCTCGGGCGAACCAGAGAGATGCGCCCGAGGGAGATTGCATATAGCGGGGGCTCGGGCGAATCGTAAGTCGGATGCCCGAGGCTGCTGTTGGCAGTCCTTATGGATCATTTCTATGCTGCCAACTTAGACTAAAAAGAAGAAAGACAATCATATTCTAGCACATATGCCTTTACTACTAACAAGTTCCACTTGTACCCCTAGTACTCATGTTTTGCAGGTTTAATGGTGCAACAAGTGGAAATGCACAATATCATGAAAAAAGCGCAAAAGCAAATGATGTATTCCGCAATTGCGCAAACCAAGAATAAATAAGAAAGCCTACCTCAAAAGCTGAATAGGATCCATATGTAACCACGGGAGAGGCCCAGGCCCAGAGAGAAACCGACAACCAGAAGGCGGTGGCCAGCGGGCCCACTCAGGGGACCGACTGCCCCCAAGTGCGACCGTCCCCTGGTGAGGCCTCCCGGGCCCAGTCTTCGGTGGCGGTGCTCTAGGCGGTTTCCCAAGGGCGGTTTCACCTACTTCCAAGTTTAGATATGCCAAACCGTCCTAGTTCAACTATAAATAGATGGTGCTCTTTTCATTCAAGAAACACATCATTTTGGACTCATCTACCTCACACCTCTCACTTATATCTTTAGAGTAGTACTAGTAGTTTGTGAGCAAGGCAAGAGCTATCAAGGAGAGCTTGTCTCCTTGGAAGAAAAGGATCATCTTGGTGTGAATACAATTCGGTCTTCTTCCATGAGCAAGTTCTTATCTTATTTATATGATCATGCATATGAACTAGAGCAAAGCTATGATCTTGTTATGAGCATAATATATGGACTAGAATATAGTTTATGTGTCATGTTCTTGACTTGTTCATTATCGTTCTTCATTGTTCATCAAATTAGTATGAATAGAGGAAGAACTAGCAATGAGGTGATGGTTCGTCATACCTTCTTGGTTGCTCTTAACTTAGTCTGTCAATCCGAAGGGTTGGGGTCCGCGGAGGTTAGGAGTTGTTTCCAAGTACGTGAGCATGGTGCTCAGGTATGTGGAGATCGGCGAATATGTCGGTATCCCACGGGCAGAGGGGTAGGTGGGCAGGTGGTGACAGCCCTGTCCATCCCTAGCACTCCCCCACGTTCGGATATTGAAGTAGGAGTTTGTAAAGTCTCTATCGGCTGGCAGACCAGATGCGGGGATCTCCCTATCACCCCAGACTTAGTCCTGATGCTAGACTTGCTAATTAGATGTGTTGCTAGCAGTTCTTTGCATAATTATATATGACCAATGCCTGCTCAGTTAGTTATATTCTTTTATTCTTTATTTTTCCTTTTTATCCTTGAGGTTGACCCAGATGTGTGTCCACTATTTTGAAATCATGTTTTATTCCTGTTTACTCTATGCCTACCATTGCACTCAATAAGTGATCATGTTTACACCACGCTTGATGCATATTGCCCTCCTACAGGAAATTATAAATACGACACCCTTGAATGCTCACGGGTTGAAATGCTACAACGATAGTTCTGTGCGCTTGCAGAGTAATCTTATTTCTTATTGAGCTATCAATTGGCGTACCTAAGTACCTTTACTTAAGGATTGTAATTCTTATGCACCCCACGGCGCCATGTCACAGTTTTGCATATCGTAAGTAATGACGGTTAGGAAGGCCAATCCGGCATTTCTAACTGCTATTACCAGACTGCATTACCTAGGCCGGCGCCTTTAAGTGCCAAGGGTTACCTTTCTGAAGTAATGGCGGTTGGGGATGTCAACTTACGTTTCTAGTATTATTATTAAGGACAGACTTATAGTCTATCTTTAGTAGTGATGCTAAGAAACGCCAACAAGCATTTCTAACGCCGTTGCCGGGGATGGACTTTTAGTCTATCTTTTGTAACGACGTTAAGAGATGCCAACAAGCATTTCTGGCGCCGTTGCCGGGGAGGGCAAAAACATCCAAGCTGGCATAAACATCGATTGCATAATAAAGCATTGGTAGACGTAGTTTAAAGAGGTTAACTTCGTTGTTTTCTTCCTCTTTTTATTGGAATAAAAACAGGATAGTGTATGAGCAGTTTTGCTCTGCCGAACAATTTCACCAGTAATCCGGAAGCACTCCTAAGGAAGAAAAGGTCTCATACCGCTTCTTCCTCTGCTACCCCATCGGTAGACGAACCGGTCACTCTTGCACCATCCGCCACTACCACTATGGCCAAGACACTCCGTGACTATTCCACTCCCGTTGTTACCAACGTGCCCGTTGTGCCCCCTGTCAATGTGGGAGATGGAAATTTCGAGATCCGTACGGGCCTTATTTCGATGGTGCAGGCGAGTCGGTTCTGTGGCTTGCCAAGTGAGGACGCAAATGCTCACCTGCAACACTTTCTTGAGCTGTGCGACACCATTGTCATCAAGAATGTCGCACAGGACAGCATCAGACTCCGCTTGTTTCCTTTCTCCCTCACGGGGAAAGCGAAGCAATGGTTCTACCAAAACAAGGAATCTGTTAACACGTGGGACAAATGTTCCACGGCGTTCCTCGCCAAGTTCTTCCCCATGAGCAAAACTAGCGCTCTAAGGGGAAAGATTTCAAACTTCCGGCAATCTTCGCTAGAGTCCATCCCCGAAGCTTGGGAAAGGCTTCAGGAATACATCCGAGCCTGTCCTCATCATGGAATGGAAGATTGGCTTGTGCTCCAAAACTTCTATGAAGGCCTCACGGCCATGTCAAAAGGGCACGTAGATGGCGCAGCTGGAGGTGCATTCCTCTCCCTCACCATCGCAGATGCAACTGCACTCATTGAGAAGATGGTGGCCAACCAGAGTTGGGGAGAAGAAAGAAAAACACAAAAAGGCACGCATACCGTGAAGGAGACGGACTTGCTTGCCACAAAAATAGACTTGCTTATGCAGAAGCTGGATGATCGTACCACCAACCCTACCATGAGTACCGTCCAGGCCATGGACTCACACATGACATGTGAAGTCTGTGGGAACGTTGGCCACTCGGGGAACAACTGCCCCGAAACCCAAGAAGAAGCTTCATACGTCAATAATGGGTTTCGCCAACCTCAGCAAGGTAATAACGGGTGGAACAACCAACACCGCCCGTAGGGTAATAATTTCAATTCAAATTACAATTCAAACCAACCTTCCTTAAAAGACCTCGTGTTAGGACAAGCTAAGATCAATGAAAATCTGACCAAAAAGCTGTCCTTCAACGATAAAATGTTTGAAAATATAAATGCAAAGCTTGAAACTCTGTCTTCTTCTATTCAAAATCAAGCAAGTTTCAACAAAATGATAGAAACCCAAATGGCTCAAATAGCTGCTTCTATCCCTGTCAACAATACGGAAAAAATCCCAGGGCAACCCGAGGCTTCTCCCGAATTTGTTCATGCAGCTGCAAAGCAATAAAGGAAGAAGAGTCTTGCCAACGGACTGTAAACGTTGAGCCCTTGCCGAAAGTCATCGGCAGTTATCTAAAAATAAATAAATATAAAGAAATAAATAAATATCTAAAGGGCCCCACACCATCTTTCAAGCTTGGGGAAGGTGTCCCCACTCAGGTATTATATCTTATCCTTTTAAAAAAATATAATAATAATAATAATAAATAATAAATATATATAATTATATAATTTATATTTCATGCATTTAAAAAGAGTTTCTCTCTTTCTAGTTTTATAAAACTCTTTTTTTTGTCCAAAATAAACTCTTCTCCAAAAATTCTATAAAAATTATTCTTAGAAGGTTTAGATTTTGTTATATCTAAACCTTATTTTTTCATTAATTTTTGAAAATCAAAAAGTTTCAAGTAAATTTGTGGAAATCAAAATCTGGGGCAAACTTCCGAATGGGAGTCATTCGTAAACGGCTACATCTTGGGGGTAGCCGTTAGAGGAGCTGTAAAAAGGCGGGACAGAACCGGCCCCGCCAGGGGACCGGCCGGTCCCAGGGGCGACCGCCACCTGCCCAACGGCTCTGCGGCGCGGCCTTTTGCCAACGGCTACTAGCCGTTGCAAGGAGCACTCCCCCGCCTGCGATCAAGTCTATAAATACCAGGATCTTGGGTAGAGCTCTTCACCCCTCTCACACTCATATTCTTTCACTCCCTTCATCACTCTCTTGCTCCACCACTCTCCAAATATTTTCCACAAAGTTCAAGTGCAAGAAAATTCTACAAGAACCTCTTGCATTTTCCACCACAAAGCAAGCTCTCGTGCTAAGCTCACTCACCATGAGTGGGATCGAAGATCAGATTTCCGGCATGTTCCAGAAAGGCCGTCGCTCTCGTGGGGAGTCTAGCCAAGGCCCCCCCACAAGTGAGGAGAACCCGTTGCATGAAGAAGAGGAGGCGCCAAGAGGCCACACCATCGACGAGGCCGACTCCCCCTTCATCGACTTGGAGAGCGAGCGGGAGATGCAATCATACAACCTCCTGAAGGGACACGAGTTCCTACATACACCGGCCTTCGACCCACACTTTCTCCAGCAGACAAGTATGAACGTCGAATTTAAAACCATTTTCGAAAATGTTGGTTGGAGCCAAGTTGCCCCTGTGCACGAACTTGGATCTCGTCTTTTGACCATCCAAGTC
Organism: Eremochloa ophiuroides; assembly: GCA_038502445.1. Taxonomy (NCBI): domain Eukaryota; kingdom Viridiplantae; phylum Streptophyta; class Magnoliopsida; order Poales; family Poaceae; genus Eremochloa; species Eremochloa ophiuroides. The sequence goes on from JAHLJS010000082.1 coordinate 238,651, forward strand.
TTGGGCACTCTACAAACTGTCGATTATGGTATTACTTTCCGCTGCTTTGGGAAGGAGCATAGTCTTTATTGGAAGGATTTCGCTACCCACTTAGGCTTTCATGAGCTGTTGACTTGGGTTTTTCTCTCTCGGGTTATCATCGTCATACTTTTTGGCACTTGATAACCGGACAAAATATGACTGGAAAGTTCCAACCAAATATCAACAACATCCATCATCCTACTTTGAGGTTTATGCTTAAGTGGGTTGCTAATTCTTTCTTTCCTAGAGAGGACACGCATCATGCTTATGATATTGAGTTGAAGTTGCTTTATGCCGTGCTTAAAAAAATTAAAGTCGCTCCTGTCTATGATAATGTTAAGAACTGGTTGAATTCTTTCAAAACTTCTACACCTATCATGTGCACTTCACTCATCACTCGTCTTGCCACTAGTATTGATCCTCATGGTGCTAATACTATTGTTTATTTCTCTACTCCTCGCATTATGCTCAATGAATTCTATTTTGTACAAGCCCACACTCTAAAACGTGACGAATCAGGACAGAATTTGGTATTTTATTTCCCGGGATATATAAACGAGATACCGTTACCTAACCCGGATCTCGCTTTATATAAATCCCCATCTCTCACCCTCGACCTAGTTGAGAAGGAAGAAGCACGCAGGAGTTCTGTTTCCCGCAGGCAATCACGAAGGAGGGGAGTACAGGAGGAGGAGTCTGCACCATCCGTATAGCCTACACCACCAGCCATACCCACCATGACACCAGGGATGGGATGGTCCCCTGTCATGTCTACACCCGGGTTCACCCCTGGGTATGGATATGGTATGGGACACATTCCTCACCCTCACGGGGCTGGAGGGTCAAAGTGGCAGCACTCGCACGAGGCAGGAGGATCAAGGCAGCACGAGCATGTGCATTCCTCAGATTCTGAAGGCATGCCACCTCCACTTCATCCACAGCTGGTCACACTAGAGATTGTCAACACACGCATGGAAGGACTAGAGCTGCAAAATAGGCAGATCCAAGGTACACTCAACGCTCACATCCAAACTGCCACTCAATGGCATGAGCAGTACCAGCAGCACTTCGTGGACCTCGAAGATGCGAACCAGCGGCGGCACGAGGCACAGATGGCCTACCATCGATCCATGGGACAATTCCCGGGACCTAGGCCTTGAACTAGCTTGGGGAGGAGACCCCACAGAGGTAACATGTATCTTTAAATTGCTTGCACTTTATTTCTCGCACTTTTAAAATTCTGTAATTTTATTTCTTTATTAAAAATAAAAAAATAATAAATATAATAATAATAAATAAATAAAATATTCCACTCCCGTATGTGCTAATATATGTTAGTTTCTCTTCTGTTGAAATGATGAATAGTTGCTCTGTCTATAATTCGTTTGTGCTTAAGTTATAACTTAGTATTCCTCAATATTTAAGTTTGTTGGCTAAAAATGTCTCATTCTGAGAAACTTGAAATCTTGTGGGTTGCAACTGCAAGATCCTTTTCTAAGTTGTTGCAAGATATGAGATGGTACAAATAGACTTTGCTAAGACTTTGTTCTAAGAGAAACTTGACATCCGGAGTTTTCTTTTCAAAAATTCAAAAATCAAAAGTTCCCGATGATTATGAAATACCTACCATGGCCATATGACATGCTCTACTTTTGTAAAACTTGAGTCATATGCTGCATACGGAACTTTGAGTCGAGTCAAAAAACTGAGACCTAGTGAGATTATTAGTCATGCACCCATGATTGAGATTCACGTACACCCACCAAATAAAGCCGGCTCTCACCCTGAGAGTTGCGCACAACATGCACCCTTCCATCCACCAAATAAAAATGACCGACCCTCACTATAAGAGTCGCGCAAAATTTTTACTCCTTGCATTTGCCATCATGACATCTCTCCATCCACAAGTTCCCATACGTCAATAAAAAGATATGGGCTATCTAAAAAAACCGAGCATGAGAAAAACAAACGGGAAAGAAAATCCAAATACCCGTTCAAAAAAAAGAGGATGATCTTTCTATAGCCCATATCTCTCCAAAAGACTTTGTTCCATCCAATAAAAGAGAGTCATGATGCATGGAGTGCCAAAAAAATTAGAGATAGGTTTTCACCATACTTATATTCCACACACTTGCACATCTCAATCAAAGTGTATGACTTGTTTCTCCTTATGGTCCGGTCTTTGACTCAACAATACAGGTGATGTAAGTATGCCCACATACCTACCTAAAAAATTCACTCTCAGCCTTAGTGGTAGGATTTAAAGGCAACACTACAATTCCTTTGGTGAGGTAATCATACACATTGAGGGATTAAGAAAATCATTTGAGGAACTTGTTTTGTTTTACAAAAAAATTCATAAAACCTCCGGATAGAAGGTCTATCAAAGAATGAATGATTAGTGAATCTGTTATAACCATTCAGTCTTACAACCGCTCAAGAAATTGGAGAAGCTACAAGCCCCATGAGAAATCAAGGTAAAGAGTGGATACAATGCCAACCTATTTAAATTACGAATGAATACTTTGTTATAGGCATGGCACTTATGAATTATATCAGCATCGTAGCAACTCCTGATTAACAACCATACTTAGCTATTTGCTCGGGACGAGCAAAGGTTAAGCTTGGGGGTCTTGTTGGCCGTCCTTATGGATCATTTCTATGCTGCCAACTTAGACTAAAAAGAAGAAAGACAATCATATTCTAGCACATATGCCTTTACTACTAACAAGTTCCACTTGTACCCCTAGTACTCATGTTTTGCAGGTTTAATGGTGCAACAAGTGGAAATGCACAATATCATGGAAAAAGCGCAAAAGCAAATGACGTATTCCGCAATTGCGCAAACCAAGAATAAATAAGAAAGCCTACCTCAAAAGCTGAATAGGATCCATATGTAACCACGGGAGAGGCCCAGGCCCAGAGAAAAACCGACCACCAGAAGGCGGTGGCCAGCGGGCCCACTCAGGGGACCAACCGCCCCCAAGTGCGGCCGCCCCCTGGTGAGGCCTCCCGGGCCCAGTCTTCGGTGGCGGTGCTCTAGGCGGTTTCCCAAGGGCGGTTTCACCTACTTCCAAGTTTAGATATGCCAAACCGTCCTAGTTCAACTATAAATAGATGGTGCTCTTTTCATTCAAGAAACACATCATTTTGGACTCATCTACCTCACACCTCTCACTTATATCTTTAGAGTAGTACTAGTAGTTTGTGAGCAAGGCAAGAGCTATCAAGGAGAGCTTGTCTCCTTGGAAGAAAAGGATCATCTTGGTGTGAATACAATTCGGTCTTCTTCCATGAGCAAGTTCTTATCTTATTTATATGATCATGCATATGAACTAGAGCAAAGCTATGATCTTGTTATGAGCATAATATATGGACTAGAATATAGTTTATGTGTCATGTTCTTGACTTGTTCATTATCGTTCTTCATTGTTCATCAAATTAGTATGAATAGAGGAAGAACTAGCAATGAGGTGATGGTTCGTCATACCTTCTTGGTTGCTCTTAACTTAGTCTGTCAATCCGAAGGGTTGGGGTCCACGGAGGTTAGGAGTTGTTTCCAAGTACGTGAGCATGGTGCTCAGGTATGTGGAGATCGGCGAATATGTCGGTATCCCACGGGCAAAGGGGTAGGTGGGCAGGTGGTGACAGCCCTGTCCATCCCTAGCACTCCCCCACGTTCGGATATTGAAGTAGGAGTTCGTAAAGTCTCTATCGGCTGGCAGACCAGATGCGGGGATCTCCCTATCACCCCAGACTTAGTCCTGATGCTAGACTTGCTAATTAGATGTGTTGCTAGCAGTTCTTTGCATAATTATATATGACCAATGCCTGCTCAGTTAGTTATATTCTTTTATTCTTTATTTTTCCTTTTTATCCTTGAGGTTGACCCAGATGTGTGTCCACTATTTTGAAATCATGTTTTATTCCTGTTTACTCTATGCCTACCATTGCACTCAATAAGTGATCATGTTTACACCACGCTTGATGCATATTGCCCTCCTACAGGAAATTATAAATACGACACCCTTGAATGCTCACGGGTTGAAATGCTACAACGATAGTTCTGTGCGCTTGCAGAGTAATCTTATTTCTTATTGAGCTATCAATTGGCGTACCTAAGTACCTTTACTTAAGGATTGTAATTCTTATGCACCCCACGGCGCCATGTCACAGTTTTGCATATCGTAAGTAATGACGGTTAGGAAGGCCAATCCGGCATTTCTAACTGCTATTACCAGACTGCATTACCTAGGCCGGCGCCTTTAAGTGCCAAGGGTTACCTTTCTGAAGTAATGGCGGTTGGGGATGTCAACTTACGTTTCTAGTATTATTATTAAGGACAGACTTATAGTCTATCGTTAGTAGTGATGGCAAGAAACACCAACAAGTATTTCTAGCGCCGTTGCCGGGGATGGACTTTTAGTCTATCTTTTGTAACGACGTTAAGAGATGCCAATAGCTGCGGCGTTTGGTGGCAGGCTCAGGCGAATCGGATGGTGTCTCCCGAGGGTCCTGCTTTCCCGAGCCCTGTCGTGGAGGCTCGGGCGAATCGGAGGATTTATCCTGAAGGGTTTGCGCGCCTGGGGGTGGTATTGTGTTTCCGCTTGTCTCCATCATGGGCCGTGTGAGACTCTTTCGCATGAGCCTTGGCTGGCTCCTACTTGGGCCAAGCTTCATTTGGGAAGTGTGTTTGCATCGGAGTTGAGTACCCCATACCCGGGTACCCGACAGTAGCCCCCGAGCCTGTGGTGGAGTGAAGGCACTCCTCCAGAGGCTTAAGTTAGTTTCTCCTGTCATGTTGGTAAGGTTTGCTTATTTTATCTGGTGGGTGCGCGCGAGCTCACCCACCGGGTGTAGCCCCCGAGGCCTTGGAGGGATGGTGTATCCCTTCAAGGGCTTGAAATCGTGCTTGCAAAATCTCGGATGCCTTCTTGCTTGCTAGCGATCCGTCCCTTGGTTGGAGTTTTCTGGTGCTGGAGCCCCCGAGCCTCTGCCATGGGTAGATGGCCGATCTGGGAGCGTCCTTCATCCTGCCAAGGTACAAGGAGAGCCCCCGAGCCTCCGTTTTCGTATCTGGGGTCGATCGGGTTCTTTTTCGTTAGTTTGACCTTCGCGCTCTTCTTTGAGAAGAGGAAGGTTTGGTCATGCTCGACTCCCCACGGCGGCCGCGAGTCAGCATTTCCGGTGAGCTGCAAGTGGGTTTGTCCAAGTGGAGGTCCGTGCCCCGTTCGTTGGGGGTCGGCTAGTGGCCTGAGCACACTCCGAATGTTTCCCGAGGGTCGATTCATGGGTTTCGCTCCCTTCGACGAGTCCCGAGGGCCTGACGCCTGCCCCAAGGGGATCCCACATTTATCGACTCGCTGCTAGAACTTGGACACAGCACGGGGTGTCCCTTCTGACGCTCAGGCATCGGGATACTGACCGTTTGGTGGTCCACCCACTAGCTGTCCCTAACTCGATATCCCTGGGGCGACTGTTCGAGCCTCTGTGGGCCAATGTTCGATCCCCTGGGAATGTAACGGGAGCCCAAGCCCGGGGTTCCTTCGTTGAGAAGGAGAGTATCAGCGGAATTGAGGAGGTTAGCTTAATGATTCGACGCACTGTTTACGGTCGTTAAGTACCAATTTTATACCGTCAACTAATGCCTAGGGAAGATCAATAATAGAAGCATAGGGGTTATTACTGACAAATTCCACGAGTTTTGGTGAATAGTGTATTTTTCAGGGATTATTCCAGAAAGGCTTAAAAGAAGGATTAAAGTGCTTAATTACAACGAAACTTAACCGACAAGGAAACATCATCACAAGAACACTAGAAGCATCTGGAACACATCTGAAGCACCGGGGCCCGAGACCCACCAGGGTGGGGCCGGCTGGCGCCAGGGTGGGGCCGGCCGGCGTCCCCCCTCTAGGGTTTCGGCCCATCTTCTGGAGTCTTCTTCCACCGCCTCTCTGGAGTCATCTGGGCCCTTTGTTCAAGTTGGTTTGATCCCACGGCGCACGTTCATCCTACCGAGCTATAAATAAAGGGGCAGACCCCCTCCTAGAGCAACAATTCATTCCTCCTGCTTCATTCGTCAAGAGTAGACAGAAGTTAGGGTTTCCAGAGATTAGAAATAAGGCTCCAGTTCTTCAAGTTCATAGTTTAGGCATCTAGCAAGGTTCAAGTAGAGTTGGGTGCTACGCTCGGGATTCCAGATCCGTTCGTCTGGAGATCGGTAATCTTATTTTGTATCTCATTATGACTTTGCTTTATTTTAATATATTGCTACTTATTCAGTTCTTAGTTTATTCTAGTTGCATATTCGATATAGTTGTTATTGGTGATGATTATTGTCGTATGATCGTAAAGCGCCTAATTCAGTACTCGAGTGAGTTAGGTGGTATACATTATATAGACGTGGTGTCTAGATATATTGTGTACCTATGGAGGCACCATGACGTGCCGGGTCGTGTGGTAGTCCACATAGGTGACAACTGCGTTGGTTCTTCTATAGTCCACCTCCCGTACATAGGACGAACAGAGCGCGGTCGAAAAGGACATGACCCTTGTGTCTTAATATCCTCATTACATGATGCTCTTTATGATGTTTTCTGAGTTGATTATGTTATAGATGAAGATGTGTAATGTGGCGTAGGCTGTATACTTTGTATTTAGTAATTACATAGGTTTCCTTTACTTCAGCCAAATCTCGAGATTGTCTTACTACATTAGTGAGTCTCTATATTCTATCTCTGTAATACCATTTACCTCATTTACTCAGTTATCATTTACCATTTATCATTGACTTATTTATCGCTAAAGCATTATCCTAATGAGTAGAATGCCACCTTTATCCTTTTGGCATAAAACAAATCAACGATACTCGGAATACTTACCGGGTGAAGTGCTACAATGGGAGAATTATCTGTGCGCTTGCGGATATATTCTATAGTATTATTTTTAGGAGGCAAGTGAAGATTATTTTACCTTTGGTTTTTGGTATCATGTTAAGGATGACAACTTAACGTGAAGTGATGTTAAAAATACCAACAAGCATTTCTGGCGCCGTTGTCGGGGATGGCAATTGTATTCATTAGGATAATTTATTGAGTTCGTTGATTTTATTCGCCAGGATATTTATTCTAGAATTTCATATAAGAGAGTTCTTCATAGATAATATTATTAGAAAAACATAAAAATAACTATAGACATAAATACTTAGAGATAACCATAACCTTTTGCTTTAGCAGAGTTACCTGTGTTTTGTTTATATTTAAATATATTATATAGGGTAAGTGCAGGATTGGTTGTGTACTTTAACTCTTATCAATCAAGAACAACCATAGGAAGAAGGGTCTTACATTATTTTGTGAAGCCACGGCTAAGAAGACTCTACGTGAATTCTCTGCCCCAAGCACTGAGAATATTCGCGTCGGGCCAACTTTCAACATTGGAGATCATGATTATGAGATCAAGTCAAGCCTCATCAAAATGGTGCAAGCTATCACATTTACTGGAAAAAAAGATGAAGATGCAAGTGTCCATCTGCAGCATTTCCTAGAGATTGGCAACACCATCAACATTAAAGGCATTCCTCAAGACGTTGTGCTACTTCGTTTGTTTCCGTTCTCATTAGAGGGAAAGGCGAAGCAGTGGTTTTATCAGAATAAAGATAGAGTCAAGACATGGGTAGAATGTTCAAAAGGTTTTCTAGAAAAGTTTTTCCCAGTAGGCAAAACCAATGCTCTACGAGGAAAGATATCCGAATTTTATCAGCAGAAAGGTAAATCTATTTCAGAAGTCTGGGAATATTTTCAAGATTACATATCAGATTGTCCCCATCATGGAATGGAAAAGTGGTTGCTCATGCAAACATTTTATCACGGACTAACTCAAAGGTCACGTGAGCAACTAGGTGCCTCTGCCGAAGGATCATTTATGTCACTCACCCCTGGAAGAGCTGAAGATATTATGGCAAAGATAGCAAAAAATCAGAATTGGATAAACAACACTCAGACATGCTATAAGAGTGAAGAAATTCCAGAGGAAGTGTGTGCACTGTCAACCAAGATGGATGTACTGTTGAACTGGTTAGAGCAAAGAGCCAATCATAAAAGAGATCATCAAGCTATTCAAGATGCATTCAATTCCCAGAATCAATATGAAGGATCTTTAGAAATTGAGTTTGCAAATCCCCAGAAGATATTAGTACAGTCATCAAGTCTACTTCTCAGAAGCAAGGATGGAATCAACCTCGGTCAACCAGTCAAGGTAAGTACCAACTAATTTTTCAAATCATAGACAACCACCCTTGAGAGAATTAATATTAGAACAAGCTAGGATTAATGAAAGTATTTTTAAGAAGCTGGCTTTTAATAATAAAGTTTTAGAAGGAATTAATTCTAAATTGGATAATTTCTCTTCTGCTGTTGAAGATCAAATATTATTTAATAAAAAGATAGAATTACAAATTTCACAATTATCTTCTACTTTGTTTACCACTAACCATGAGCAAATAAAAGGAATATCTACTAGAGGAGGCAAGTCTACACGTGATCCACCTTACCCAAAATGGCACGTAGACCATCACATTTAGTGCAGGTAGAAGAAGAAACTGAGAAGGACAACAGAGAAGAAGTTATACCACCTTCACCACCAGTTGAACTACAAGATCAAGAATTAAATCAAGATTTTCATGACACAACCCTCCTACCGTTTCCACGCAGAAGAAGAAGAGCTAAAAGAGACGATCAATTTGGTAAGTTTGTAGAGGTAATTCAGAAGTTATATGTTAATATCCCGTTGTTAGATGCCATGCAGGTACCTACATATGCGAAGTATCTTCGAACCATCCTTAACAACAAAGGACCATTACCTTCTACTAAAGTTGTCAAGCTAACGGAGGAGTGTAGTGAGGCAATTCTGAGTTCTTCTCCTACTAAGAAGAAGGATCTAGGGTGTCCCACTATTGATTGTTCAATAGGAGACCAGATGTTCGAGAATGATTTATGTGATCTTGGAGCAAGTGTCAGCGTCATGCCCAAGACCATCTTCGACAAACTCAACTATTCTACGCTCACACCAACCACGATGTGTTTGGAATTAGCTGACCAATCGGTCCACTATCCCGCAGGAATCGCAGAAAATATTTCGGTAAAAATCCGCAACTTTTTCATTCCTGTAGATTTTGTAGTACTTAACATGTAGGAAGAGAGGAAGATACCCCTCATCCTCGGGCAACCATTCCTAAACACTGCAAGTGCAACCATCAACGTCGGAGCTGGAGAGATCACATTCACCATCAATGGGCAAGAAGAGCGATTCACATTCAAACCAAGACTGGAGCAATGCCAAACATTGAAGTGTCATGAAGAACAAGATGCAACAACATCTCTGACACCGCAGATGAATCATGAAGAATAATTCAACTGGAGAAGTCCGGATCGGCGGACTCAAAAATCCCGAACCATCGCCGAGAGGTAACTCAGTAGTTATCGGTAATTTAATTCTTGCATTGAAATTTGCATATTTACTTTCTCATAAATTGCATTATTAAAAAGAACTAAAAATAAGCATAGCATGATTAAAGCTTAATCCCCATGTGATTATTACTAACGGAGTGTTAAACCCCCGTCAGTGAAATTTACTGTAGTGACAGAAAATTATAAAAGGACCATCATTAGAATTCTAACTTTTCATAGATTCATAAAAGTAATTTAGTTTTTCATTCTTGTGTCATTATACGATATAAATACGGGAAACATGCGGGAACCACATACATCACATCAAGTCATCTCAAGCCTTATCACCAACCATTACTTTTCACTACCATACAAGCTCTATCATTCATGCACTACCCAACATTCATTCAATCCACCAGAGAAAGCAATCAAGCACATGCATCTGTGGGTGGTGTCGACATTTTTCAAAAGTTGAGAGCCAAATGACACAAGGTGGGGCCGGTTAGCCCCAAGGCCACGCCGGCCGGTGCCCCTCCTCCTTTTCTTTGCCTCTCCTTCCTCTCACTCATTCATTCATTCACACACACTCCAGAGAGCTCCTTGCCACCTTGCTTTGAAGCTCGTGACTTCAAACTCTCATTAACTCTTTATTTGATTCAAGTTTAAAGCAAGAGAAGGAGTATAGAAGAAGATTAGCAAGAAGACCTAGAAGAGAGATCACCACTCTAATTCTTTCTCTCCACTTGTTCTTGCTTGTTCTTATTTTGTTCTTGTGTTCTTGTTCGTTCTTGCCGTGTTCTTCGTGTTCTTCATTTTACAGGCAAGATGAGCAATAGAATGAAAGGTGCCACTCGATCCCTTGGAAGAGCCCTCTCACGCCACACAACAAGAAATCAATCATCATCACAAGTGCCATCGTTCGTCGGCTCCGACATGAATATCGATCCTCCATCACCCTTTATGTATGATCCGTCATCCTCTTCCCAACCGAAAGAGAGGTATGAACTCACAAGCATAACTCAAATTTCATTATCAACTAGACCCTAGAGAGAAATTTTAAATGTGGTTAAAAACAAGGAATTTATGCATACTCCAATTTTTATGCCACTTTGCTCCATGAAACCGGAATGGATTCCGAGTTTGAGCTTATTTTTAGAAATGTTGGATGGGAAAATGCATGGCAAATTAATGAGCAGGGTAGCAAGTTACTCACTATAGAATTTATTAGCACCCTAGACTTTGATGATGATGAGGTTAATTTTAGAATGTTTAATAAACCTTTCACTCTCTCATGGAAAACTCTTAGTTTAGCATTGGGATTCAATAATCAGTGTGTAGTCAATATTTCTGAAACTCTCCAAGACTTTGATAAACATGATTTTTGGGAGAGTATCACTGCAAAGAAACCTGAGAGAAAACAAAAATACACTACTGAAGAAGTTCATCATCCCACACTGAGATTCATGCTTAAATGGCTAGCTTTTACAATCTTTCCTAGAGAGGAGTTAAACACTATTAAACAAGATGAGCTACATTTGGTATATATGATGATTAAAAAGAGGAAAGCATCACCTGTAAAAATGATGTTAAATTATTGGAGAACTGTCCCTTCCTTGAGAAAGTGCAGTATTTATTTTACTTCCTGTATTACACGTTTAGCTGCAGGGCTAGGTTTATTATCAAATGCTTCACTTGTTTATATTTCTGATGCCCGCAGAATTATTGGTTATGATTTTTTTCTTTCGTGCTCACATGCTCAAACGCCGAAATAATAAAATAATTATGATTTATAAAAATTATGACAATGAGTACGAACTACCAGACAGGGAGTTAGGAATTTATTCTGTTCAGAATTTTGTTTTTCCAGCTGTTAGAGCTAATATTTGCAGGTGTCCGTCCGCGCGCATCAGCAGGGCGCCGAGAACTAATTTCACTGGAGCTGACCCAGCACCATCTGGGCCAGCTTATTCCCACTATGTTGATTTTGGTGAACAGGTATTGACGCAGGAGCCATGCCAGCAATGGACTGCACATACAGGATGGGAGAAACAACCCACATTTCAGTAAGGAGAATCTTCATCGGCAGCAGCAGTAGCGGGTTAGGGAGCAACTGATTTTCAGAGAGGACGAGCATCTTTTCTACACGCAGGAACACGGACTTCACCGCCGGTGGACCATATCCATTTCATGCACCACCAGAAAATGATTACTATCGACTACCTGAGCAGCACTTTACAACTACCGCTAATGATTTCCCAACTTTATCTATGCGTCTCACTAACATTGAACAGGGACAGAACGCAATAAGCGACACACTGCAACAGCACGAGCAGTGGCAGCAGGAGGTCAACGACAGGTTCTACCAGCATGAACAATGGCAGCACAGCACGGACCAACGACTGGATCAGATATATCAGGGACAGCAGCAGACGCAGAGCGGATTAAAATATTTGATACATCAGATGGGATACCCGCCGCCACCTCCACCACATTACTGAGCAACATCCAGCTTGGGGGAGATCCTCGCTAGGTGAGTACCTCTCACCTTTATATGTGCTTTTTATTTTCAGTATTTAATTCGGTCTTTAATTCTATTAATTTCAATATTGCTAAAAACAACAAGAAAACTAAATAAAAATTTATTTACCGCTTTCTTTAGTTATTGCATTAAATTTCTGCTTGCTTAAAAATGAAAATCCAAAAAAATAATAATAATAAATTGTATAATTAAGTTTGCTTTAAATTCCGCATTCAAATTGTCTTTAGAATAATTAGAACTTGAAGCTAGAGAAAAATCAAAAAGATATTTAAATTGTTTAAATATAATTTTCTGCAATTGCTTAGTGTTTAAATTTAAATTCTCCTACGAATTGCATAAAGTTTATCTACCATGAAAATTTATTCTGAAACTTGATATCAGTGGGTAGCATAAGCTTTTCTAAGTAATTGACGGATATTATATAAGAAGGTTTGAGTTGCTATTTATTTCATCCTAAGTGACACCTAAACTCCAGACATTTCAAAAATCAAAGTCAAAACAAATATAATAATTTATTCTGCTAATATGATTTAAGTAGACTATTCTGTTATGCATTCACGATTGAATTCACATGCACAAAAAGTTTTCACTCTATGCACAAGTCTCTCTCTTAGAAGTTTAACAGAGAGTGTGGGTTATTAAAATTAAAAGATGTCATACCAAAGAAGTATGAGCGTAAAAGATGCCACATCAAAAGGGTATGTGCCAAAAAAAGAGAGAAAAACAATGGGTGCAAAGACACCCGCCTGAGAGAAAAAATGGGTACAAAAAATATCCACTAGGTAGATAGCTCACACTCTTCAGAAAGACACAAAAGAGAGGATAATGCAATGGGAGTTCAAAAATGAAATTTGATCACTTTCACACATTCAATCATGATGTATAGCTTAGTAGTCCTCTACAATCTTATTAGTAGGCTCTCATTATTTCCTAAATAAAAATTATATATTCAAAAAAATCTAGAGCAATGGTTGAGATAAAGGGTGAAAGACTTAGTGCTTGCTTGATTATTCTATCCCTCAATTACCTAAGACTTAGTTTAAAAGCCCCACGATTGAAAAGAATAAGAATAAGTTTGAAAGGTGGATTAATAAATTTCAATCCGGAGAAGAATTTCTGTTTAAACATTTAAGTATTTGTTGGGAGTTATACATTTTTATGGAACCCTAATTAAATTATTTCAAGTCAACTTTGGTAAGGCACTAGCAAAGACTTAGTTTGGGGGTATTGTTGACGGTCGTTAAGTACCAATTGTATACCGTTAACTAATGCTAGGGAAGATCAATAATAGAAGCATAGGGGTTATTACTGACAAAATCCATGAGTTTTGGTGAATTGTGTATTTTCCAGGGATTATTTCAGAAATGCTTAAAAGAAAGATTAAAGTGCTTAATTACCACAAAACTTAACCGCCAAGGAAACATCATCACGAGAACTCTAGAAGCATCTGGAACACACCCGAAACACCGGGGCCCAAGACCCACCAGGGTGGGGCCGGCCGGCGCTAGGGTAGGGCCGGTCGGCCCCCTCTAGGGTTTCGGCCCATCTTCTGGAGTCTTCTTCCACCGCCTCTCTGGAGTCATCTGGGCCCTTTGTTCAAGTCGGTTTGATCCCACGGCGCACGTTCATCCCACCGGGCAATAAATAAAGGGGCAGACCCCACTCCCAGAGCACCAATTCATTCCTCCTGCTTCATTCGTCAAGAGTAGACAGAAGTTAGGGTTTCCAGAGATTAGAAATAAGGCTCCAGTTCTTCAAGTTCATAGTTTAGGCATCTAGCAAGGTTCAAGTAGAGTTGGGCGCTACGCTCGGGATTCCAGATCCGTTCGTCTGGAGATCGGTAATCTTATTTTGTATCTCATTATGACTTTGTTTTATTTTAATATATTGCAACATATTCAGTTCTTAGTTTATTCTAGTAGCATATTCGATATAGTTGTTATTGATGATGATTATTGTCGTATGATCGTAAAGCGCCTAATTCAGTACTCGAGTGAGTTAGGTGGTATACATTATATAGACGTGGTGTCTAGATATATTGTGTACCTACGGAGGCACCCTGACGTGTCGTGTAATAGTCCGTGTAGGTGACAGCTGCGTTGGTTCCTCTGTAGTCCACCCCCCGTACATAGGACGAGTAGAGCGCGGTCGCGAAGGAGGTGACCCTTGTGTCTTAATATCCTCATTAGATGATGCTCCTTATGATATTTTCTGAGTTGATTATGTTATAGATGAAGATGTGTAATGTGGCGTACGCTGTAGACTTTGTATTTAGTAATTACATAGGTTTCCTTTACTTTAGCCGAATCTCGAGATTATCTTATTACATTAGTGAGTCTCTATATTCTATCACTGGAATACCATTTACCTCATTTACTCAGTTATCATTTACCATTTATCATTGACGTATTTATCGCTAAAGTATTATCCTAATGAGTGGAATGCCACCTTTATCCTTTTGGCATAAAACAAATCAACGATACTCGGAATATTTACCGGGTGAAGTGCTACAATGGGAGAATTATCTGTGCACTTGCGGATATATTCTATAGTATTGTTTTTAGGAGGCAAGTGAAGATTATTTTACCTTTGGTTTTTGGCATCATGTTAGGGATGACAACTTAACGTGAAGTGATGTTAAAATTACCAACAAGCATTTCTGGCGCCGTTGCCGGGGATGGCAATTGTATTCATTAGGATAATTTATTGAGTTCGTTGATTTTATTCGCCAGGGTATTTATTCTAGAATTTCATATAGGAGAGTTCTTCATAGATAATATTATTAGAAAAACATAAAAATAACTATAGACATAAATACTTAGAGATAACCATAACCTTTTGCTTTAGCAGAGTTACCCGTGTTTTGTTTATATTTAAATATCTTATATAGGGTAAGTGCAGGATTGGTTGTGTACTTTAATTCTTATCAATTAGGAACAACCATAGGAAGAAGGGTCTTACAATATTTTGTGAAGCCATGGCTAAGAAGACTCTACGTGAATTCTTTGCCCCACGCACTGAGAATATTCATGTTGGGCCAACTTTAAACATTAGAGATCATGATTATGAGATCAAGCCAAGCCTCATCAAAATGGTGCAAGATATCACATTTACTAGAAAGAAAGATAAAGATGCAAGTGTCCATCTGCAGCATTTCCTGGAGATTGGCAACACCATCAACATCAAAGGCATTCCTCAAGACGTTGTGCTACTTCGTTTGTTTCCGTTCTCATTAGAGGGAAAGGCGAAGCAGTGGTTTTATCAGAATAAAGATAGAGTCAAGACATGGGTAGAATGTTCAAAAGCTTTCCTAGAAAAGTTTTTCCCAGTAGGCAAAATCAATGCTCTACGAGGAAAGATTTCAGAATTTTATCAGTAGAACGGTAAATCTATTTCAGAAGCCTGGGAATGTTTTCAAGATTACATATCAGATTGTTCCCATCATGGAATGAAAAAGTGGTTGCTCATGCAAGCATTTTATCACGGACTAACTCAAAGGTCACGTGAGCAACTAGATGCCTCTGCCGAAGGATCATTTATGTCACTCACCCCTGGAAGAGCTGAAGATATTATGTCAAAGATAGCAAAAAATCAGAATTGGATAAACAACACTCAGACATGCCATAAGAGTGAAGAAATTCTAGAGGAAGCGTGTGCACTGTCAACCAAGATGGATGTACTGTTGAATTGGTTAGAGCAAAGAGCCAATCATACAAGAGATCGTCATGGCCGCTCCTTTTTCTCTCGCCATGGACGCTCTAGCGCCTTCTGACGCCGCCACTGCTGCCGCCGCCCCACTCGAGGTGGAGCCTTGGCTCCCATCCTCGGTGACGGAGGAGCAACTTGAGGATCTCGTGACGCTGGGGCTCCCGCGCCGCCGCACCCACCCGCAGCGCCTGGAGTGGTTCGCGCCGTCGCGTGACCATAGGAACTGCGGCCCCTCGCGGGGTACGTGGTCAGCTCCGTCGCCTTCCACGAGCGGGGGCTCGGGTCGCCGCCGAGCCGGTTCTGCCGGGCGCTCCTCTTCTTCAACGAGTTGGAGCTGCACAACCTCACCTCCAACCCCGTCTCGTAGGCGGCGATCTTTGCCGCCGTCTGCGAGGGCTATCTTGGGGTGATGCAGCACTAGGACCTTTAGTGGTACCTCTTCCACATCGAGTCGTACACCAAGTCATTCGGCGCGAAGAACCCGCGGAAGGTTGTGAGTGCCGGGGGCAGTAACTTCTCAATGCGCTCTATCGACTACATCCCTTCCAAGGCCCATTCCTCCAACAAGAGGTGGCACGACAGCTGGTTCTACCTGCGCAATGTTGATGGTGCCTTTCCCGAGTACACAGGAAAGGTGATCTCCATCCCCATTCCGCGGTGGAAGTGGGGGTGTCTGTCGCGGGACGCCAAGCACCTAGATCCCTATCTCGTCACGTTGCAGACTCTATGGGACCGGGGCTTGATGGTGACCGGAGTGGTGGCGCACTTCCATGCGCGGATGGTGATGCCCCTGATGGAGCGTCGGCTGGTCTTGTACGAGATGGTGGAGGGAGCGCCGAGGGAGGGCATGGCAATGTTGACTTAGGGGATCAGCCCCGATGAGATCATGCGCCGTGTAAAGTACACGGTAGGCGGTCATCCCACTTGGGACAAGCTGAAGAAGGTGGCCATGCACCCTCGCTCAGGATACATCTCGATGGTGAGCATCTTTATTTCCATCAGTTGTTCACTTTTGTCGTCTTTTTCTGATCTTCCTTTCCCTCTTGGCGTAGGGCCGTTCGAGGGAGGGAAGGCCCTCTCTGCCCCTCGTCCCATAGGATGCTGCCCTATGGGCCCAGAATCATCTCCGGGGTGAGTGGCAGAAGAAGGAGAAGGCAGGCTCGTGAGACCCAGAGGCTCGCCCACCTTCGCCGCCACCAACGGGAGGCCGGGGAGCCGGAGGAGTCCCCCTCCGAGGAAGACAAAGAAGAAGAAGATGATGAAGATGATGACAGCGATGACACCCAGCCTGTAGCGGCCACAAAGCCCGCAGTGGGCGCTGACGAGCCGGGGAAGGCTCCTATGTCGGTGTCCGTCGGCGGAAGTGCCGGGGGCCGTAGCCCGAGCCCCCGAGCAAAGTTGTCAGAGGCCACGTCCGGAGGCGTGGCCTCAGGTGGTGAGGTTGTCGGGGCCGGTGCTCCACCAACCGGTGGCCGTGAGGACCCGCTAGAGGGGCCAGGAATGGGCTCAGGCCTGGCGCCCAAGGCGGCGAAGGACGCTCCTTTGGCCGCAGCTAGTGGTGGGGCCTAAGGGCCCCTATTGAAGCAAACCCTCTTCCCCGACGCGTCGCTGGTTGGCGCGACGACCGAGGGTGGAGGAAGCGGGGAAAGGACGCCGCCCAAGTCGGGGCTAGGCAACGCCAGGACGCCGGACCTCGAGCTAGGATCTGCCCGAACCAGGGCGTCCCCGCCGAGGGACGGCGACGCCGAGACGACCCCCGGTGGCCAGGCGGGGCCCCCGCCATTAGGGGTATCTCAAGGCGGGATCGGCCACGACGTCGAGGTGCTGCCCACCCCTCCACCGGCGACGCGGCCCACGTCGTCCGCCGGGCCTGTTGCTCCACCAAGCACCGGGGCGACGAAGAAGACAACAATCCCCAAAACTACGTAGGTCGTTTTTCCAGTCACTCCCTTACCAATTTTTGTTCTTCGTGTCACGAACACCCATTCCTCCCTATCTCGTTCCAGGAAGCGTCCGGGGTCAGCCCTCCAGGTTTCACACCTGAAGGTCCTAAAGGTGCAGGCCTGGAGCACCGCTGGAGAGGAAGGCCGCCTGGCGACTGAGGAGGCTCCCTCGGTGGAGACCCGTCCATCCGAGGGCTTGGTGGCGCTGGAGGCGGTCCCTTCTCCCGCGGTTGTTGTGGCCACGGCCGCCGACTGGGCGACGGCCTTGGCTCCAGTTCCTGAGACTCCTGTTGTCGCTCTCGGGGATACTTCGGGGGCGGTAGCCATCGCTCTTGTACTGGAGCCGATCGACACCAGCGCCGCGGCCATGGACATCGACGTTCCGCCGCCCTCCAAAGCTGTGACCCCACCCCCTGCGGACTCCATGGTGCTGGCCGTTCAGGGGGCCCTCCCCGGGTGCTGACGAGCTCCCGCATCGAGTGAACCAACCGGGCTAACCGCGAAGCCCCGCCGGTCTTCACGTTGCGGGATGACGTCGAGGCAGCTCGTTGGGACGACGTCCAGGACCTCAAGTCCAAGTGGTCAGAGAGCTTGTGCCTCCTCATGGACTCCATTGACTCAGAGTTCCAAGAGCGACTTCAGGAGAGCACAAACGCTTAGTTCTTTTCGCTGCTTCGATGTTTCGGGCCGGCGTCTTCGCCTAACTCGCTTGCTTCTAGATTTTTCTTAGGAGCTCATGATGACCTCCCGTGAGAAGTCCTACTTCCTTTGTCAAGGCCTTGGCCTCTGGAAGGAGCTGGAGCTCAAGGGCCAGGCCCTCGCTTGTTCTTAGGAGGAGCTCGCCCGCACGACCGCTCGGTTGGCCGACCTCACCCTTGACCGCGACACCTTGAAGATCGAGGTCGTGGAGGCTTGGGGCCGAGTCGCTCCCATGGAGGAGTGTGTCCAGCAGCTGGAGGTCGCACTGGCCGAGGCCGTTTGGCAGCGGGATGCCGCACGGACGCTTGCCTCGAGAAGGAGGCCGTTGTTGATGTCCTGTCGTCGGATTTGGACCGCTCCCGGGCGGCTCTGAACCAGGCGGTGGGCGAGGTTGACGCTCTCCGAGAGGAGGCGAGTAAAGCATGGGAGGAGGTTGAAGGTAAGCCTTACCTTTTTATCTTTCGTTTGTCCTGATCGTCCGTCGTTTTTCATCTCCTCCGCTTAATTGACTTGGCGCCGTAGCTTTGAAGATGGAGGCCATCAGTGTGCAAGGAACCATTGCCGCCCTCAACGCCGCCCACGATGCTGAGGTTGCCGATCACCTCGACCTGCAGAAAGTCACGCGTGTTGTGTGACGCCCTCGGCACCGGCGGAGAGCCTTCGGGGAGCTCGCTCAGGAGCCGCCTGGAAGCCCTCCACGGGAGGGTGGGCGATCAACTCAAAGAAGCTCTCCTGACGGGCGTTCAGAAGACACTGGTGGTGGCAAAGTCTCACTACGAGAACTACAACACTGAAGCCATCAGCGAGGGTTTCCTCGAGGCCTCTGACGACGAGCTCCTCTCGCTGATCGGCTCGATGGAGGTCCTTGGGACGGCGCTGGCAACCCTTTTTGAGGAAGATGTGAAGCTCCCCTCCCTGGACCTGGACTAAAAAAGCTGGGCCATCGTGCCCATTTTGAGGAGACATTTGTAAGAAACAAACGTGTGGCCCTTTGCGGCCTTGATATTTACGTAAATATTTGCTGCACGCTCGTTTTTTAGTTCGTTTTCGCTTGGCATTTTTTCTTAAGCGTTTTTCCTGCCGACCCTGAGCCCGGGCTATCGAGCCTCGGGGGACATTTTGGGCGTCGTAGCTTTAGCGCCATAGACGCGGCCGTAGTCCGAGGGGTTTCAGCAGAGCGAAAGCTTAGAAAAAGATTTGATCGATTCCACCCGAGCCTTCTCCCTTCGCCAACGCTATTCTTATAAGTACCTTTCTTAGCGCAAGTTACCTTTAGGCGTAGAGTGGCGAGTGGAGGTGCCGTATCCCAGAGGCGTAGACGGTCTCGTGGCTTGGCCGGCTCTGCCCTCTGGGATTTCTTTTGCTCGTCTAAGACTTATAAGCTTGTGTTTGGTTTAGATAAGAAGTGAACTCGGGAGGTAAAAAATTTCGACACGTTTTGAAATTTTGGGTTTCGAATTCGTTGAGACTCGGAGGAGTCTGGGGGTTCCCCCCGTCCTAGCCCCCGAGGGAGGGTCAGCCCTATTGGAGATAGGGCCGAGCCTCACTTTTGGTTGCACGGAGGCACACGGGTTCACCCGTTCATGAGGGTGGGCTCAGGTGAAAATCTTAAAATCATACGAAAAAAGAGAAGTCGAGTCTTTTATTGATTTCAATATTTACAGAATATACAATGCTAGGAATCTTAAGGATAGAAGCAACGTAGTTGTTTGATGTTCCAAGCGTTGTCGTAGACCTCGCCTTTCTCATTTACCAGCTTGTACGTTCCAGGGCGCAGCACCTCGGCGATGACGAATGGCCCTTCCCATGATGGTGTTAGCTTGTGGCGTCCCCTATTGTCCTGCCTGGGTCACAGCACCAAGCCACCTACACTGAAGGCTCGGCCTCGGATGCGCCGGGCATGGTAGCTGCGTAGAGGGATTGCTTGTACTTGGCCGAGTGCAGTAAGGCGATGTCTTGGGCCTCGTCGACTTGGTCCAGCGCGTCCCGAGAGGTCTGATTGCCTTGCTCGTCGTAGGCTCTGACCCTCAGGGCGCCGTACTCCAAGTCCGTGGAGAGCACGGCCTCGGCGCCATAGACTAGGAAGAAAGGCACGAAGCCAGTGGCTCGGCTCGGCGTGGTCCTTAGGCTCCATATCACCGCGAGGAGCTCGGTCAGCCACCTTTTGCTGAATTTGTTCAACCTGTTAAAAATTCTCGGCTTGAGGCCCTGGAGAATCATGCCGTTGGCACGCTCCATCTGGCCATTCGTCCTTGGGTGAGCTACCATCGTCCAATCCAGTCGTATGTGGTGCTCGTCGCAGAACGCCAGAATTTCTTCCCGGTGAGCTGCGTTCCATTGTCAGTGATGATGGAGTTCGGGATGCCAAATCGATGAACGATGTCGGTGAAGAACAGCACAGCTTGGGTTGAGCTGATCTGGGTAATCGACAGAGCTTTGATCCACTTCGAGAACTTGTCGATGGCGACAAGTAGGTGGGTGAAGCCCCTGGGCTTATTTTTGAGGGGCCCGACAAGATCCAGTCCCCACGCACCGAAGGGCCAAGTGATGGGAATCGTCTGGAGAGCTTGGGCCGAGAGATGAGTTTACCGAGCGTAGTACTGGCACCCTTCGCAGGAGCGTACTATCTCGGTAGCGTCGGCCACGGCGGCTGGCCAGTAGAAGCCTTGTCGAAAGGCGTTGCCGACGAGCGTCCTTGGCGCGGTGTGGTGACCACAGGCCCTAGCGTGTATCTCCTCAACCAGGCATTTGCATTGACTGAAGGGGACGCAGCGCTGCAAGACTCCAGAGGGACTACGCCAGTAAAGCTCGCCGTCGATCATTGTGAAGGACTTGGCTCTGCGCGCCAATCGCCATGCCTTCATCTTGTCCGAGGGCAAGATCCCTTGGACAAGCCAACTAACCAGTGGCTCGCGCCAATCTAGCTCGTCGTCGTCCATCTCGGCTTCGATCTCCATTGCCTCGGCTTCGTCGGCGGCGGCTTCGTCGTCGCCGGCTTGAACCTCGGTCCCGGGCAGCTCTTCTTTGCCAGAGGGGTCGCCAGCCCCCGAGGGACTTCCGTGGTTTGAAGATGCTCTGAGCTCTCCCGGTGGCTCGGGGATCTCATTCCCCTCGCCTCCCGAGGGATCGATGTTGACTGAAAACTTGTAGAGATCGTTGGCAAATACGCCTGTCGGGACCAAGGCCCTTTCAGACATGATTTTTACCAGTTTGTCGGCCTCTTCATTGTACCTTCACGCAACGTGGTTGAGCTCGAGGCCGTCGAATTATTCTTTGAGCAGCGGCACCAGCTTGTAGTAGGCGGCCATCTTGGGGTTGTGGCACTCGACTCCTTCATCACCTGGTCCACGATGAGCTTGGAATCTCCTCGAAGCTCAAGGCGCCTATTTCCCAGTTCAATGGCAATGTGGAGTCTATTGACGAGAGCCTCGTACTCAGCTGCGTTGTTGGAAGCCGTGAAGTGCAGCCGTAGCAAATACTTGAGCTGGACCCCGAGAGGTGAGACGAAGATTATGTCCGCGCCGGCACCAGTCTTCATCATCGACCTGTCGAAATACATGATCCAATACTCCTATTGGGAGGGGAGCGGTGGCAGTTGTGTTTCAGTCCACTCCGCCACGAAGTCCGCCAGCACTTGGGACTTGATGGCCTTCCGTGGCGCATAGGTGATTCTATCGCCCATGAGCTCGATAGCCCACTTAGCGATCCTCCCAGTCGTCTCCCGATTCTGGATCACCTCCCCGAGGGGAAAGGATGATACCACGGTCACATGGTGAGATTCAAAGTAGTGCCGCAGCTTGCACCGAGCGAGGACGATCGCATACACCAACTTCTGGATCTGGAGGTAGCGCGTCTTGGTTTTGGACAAGACTTCGCTAATGAAGTAGATCGGCCGCTAGACCAGGAGTGCATGCCCTTCCTCCCGCCGCTCTATGACGATCACTGCACTCACAGCTTGGTTAGTGGCGGCGACGTATAGCAGGAGGCCCTCCCCTTTGGTGGGCGGCACGAGCACTGGAGCTTACGAAAGCAGAGTCTTAAGCCTATCGAGGGCTTCCTGGGCCTCGGAGGTCCAGGTGAAGTACTCGGTTTTCTTCAGCAACCGATAGAGAGGCAGCCCCTTTTTGCCAAGCCATGAAATGAACCGACTTAGGGCTACCAGACACCCCATTAGCTTTTGCATGCCTTTGAGGTTGCGGATCGGTCCCATCCGTGTGATGGCCGATATCTTTTCTGGGTTGGCCTCGATGCCACGCTCAGAAACGATAAACCCGAGAAGCATGCCCCGGGGGACCCCAAAAACGCATTTCTCGGGGTTGGGTTTTATGTTTCTCTTTTTGAGGCATTCGAATGCCTCTTCTCGGTCGGCTACCAAGTCGTCCGCCTTCCTAGATTTTATCACAATATCGTCTACGTAAGCCTCAACGGTTCGCCCGATGAGGTCCCCAAAAACTTTGAGCATGCAACATTGGTAAGTCACGCCCGCGTTTTTGAGGCCAAATGGCATGGTTACATAGCAATACGTGCCAAAGGGAGTGATGAAAGAAGTCGCTAGTTCATCGGACTCTTTCATACAAATTTGATGGTAACCGGAATACGCATCAAGAAAATAAAGTCGTTTGCAACCAGTAGTGGAATCAACTATTTGATCGATACAAGGTAATGGAAATGGATATTTGGGACAAGCTTTATTTAAACTAGTGTAATCTACACACATTCTCCATTTCCCATTCTTTTTTAACTAAGACAGGATTAGCTGACCACTCTGGATGGAAGACCTCCTTGATGAATCCGGCCATCAAAAGCTTCTGCACCTCCTCCCCGATGGCCCGGCGCTTCTCCTAGTCGAATCGGCGCAGGCGCTGCTACACCGGCTTGGACCCAGCCCGGATGTCCAAGGAGTGCTCGGCGACCTCCCTCGGAATGCCTGGCATGTCCAAGGGACTCCAAGCAAATATGTCTGCGTGCTTGCGGAGGAAGTCGACGAGCATGGCTTCCTATTTTGGGTCGAGGGTGGTGCTGATCTTCAGCATCTTTCCATCCGAGGAGCCGAGGTTGAGGGGCACCTCCTTCACCCCTTCGACGGGCTCGAAGGTACCCGTGGCCTTCTTGGGGTCGGGAACCTCCTTGGCCAGCTCCTCAAGGTTGGCAATGAGGGCATTGGGCTCCACCAGTGCGTTGGCGTACTCACAGCACTCAACGTCGCACTGGTAGGCGTGCTGGTAGGAGGCGCCGACGGTGATGACCCCTTGGGCTTCGGCATCTTGAGCTTGAGGTAGGTGTAGTTCAAGACCGCCATGAACTTGGCATAGCATGGTCTCTCGAGGATGGCGTGGTAGGTGCCACGGAAGCCTACCACTTCGAACGTGAGGGTCACCTTCCTGAAATTGTCAGGAGTCCCGAAGTAGACGGGCAGGTCGATCTGCCCGAGAGGTTGTACACTCTTCCCCGGCACTATTCCGTGGAATGGTGATGTCGTTGCCCGGAGAAGAGAGCGGCTGATTCCCATTGAGTCGAGGGTCTCAGCGTACAGGATGTTGAGGCCGCTGCCTCCGTCCATGAGGACCTTGGTGAGCCGCGTGTTGCCAACAACGGGGTCGACAACAAGCGGGTATCGCCCCGGTGATGGGACATGGTTTGCGTGATCATCCTGGCTGAAGGTGATGGCGTCGAGGGACCAGTCGAGGAAGCGTGGGGTCACTGGTCCGACGGAGTAAACCTCCCGACACTCACGCTTTCGCTGGCGCGGCGTGGGAGCGGTTCCGGGCCCGCCAAAGATCATGAGGCACTTGTCCACGGGGGGAACTCGTCGTCCTTCCCTCCCTAGTCCTCCTTGCCCTCTGCGGGCTTCTTGCCAGTGTCGCCCTTGAACGCCTATTTCCCGTAGTGCTTCTTGAGCATCACACACTCCCCGAGCGTGTGATTCACCGGACCCTTGTGGTAAGGGCACGGCTTGGTGAGCATCTCATCGAAGCGGCCTCAAGGCGGCCGATTTGCCCTGGGCTCGGCAGCCACGACCAGGGGGTCATTGCGGAGGGGGCCTTCCCCTTCCCCTTCTTCTTCTTGCTGTTGGGGGCTCGGGAGGAGGAGCCCTCGGGGGCTTCCTCCTTCCGCTTGCCCTTGGGGTTGGAGAAAAGGTCTCCCACCGCCTCATCGCCCGAGGCGAAGGTGGTGGCTATCTTCATGAGCTCGGTGATGCTTATGGGGGTTTGACGCCTCAGCTCATGAACTAGCTCTTTGCAGGTTGTCCCTGTAGCAAAGGCTCCGACGACGTTGGAGTCGGCGACCTGGGGCAGCTCATTGTACTACTTGGAGAATCATCGGATGTAGTCCCTAAGGGACTCGCCCGGCTTCTGCTTGCAGCTCCGGAGCTCCCAGGAGTTGCCAGGGCGCACGTAAGTGCCCTAGAAGTTTCCTACGAAAATCTTGACTAGATCGCTCCAGTCGAAGATCAGTCGAGGGGGCAGATGTTCCAGTCAGGCTCTCGCAGAGTCAGCCAGGAATAGAGGAAGGTTGCGGATGATGATGAGATCATCCTACGTGCCGCCCAGTTGGCAAGCAAGACGATAATCTACCAGCCAAAGCTCGGGGTTAGTTTCCCCCGAGTACTTGGCGATGTTGACCGATTGCCAGAACCGGGGTGGAAACTTGGCCCTCCAGATGGCCTCGCTGAAGACGCGAGGACCCGATGGCTCGGGTGAGGGCGCACGGTCCTCATCGGAGTCGTAGCGTCCTCCCCGGTGGACATTGTAGCCTCGTGCGGCCCCGTCAGTCTTTCGCCGTCCATGGGCCTGAAGAATGGCGCGGACGTCGATGTCCTTACCAAGCCGCTGGTGCACCGAGGGAGCCCTCGGTGCCTCGAGATGCACTGAGGCCTGTCTTTCATGGTGCGTAGACGTTCCTCAGCCCCACGGTGTCGTGACGCCGAGCTTTCTGCCTGGAGGACAACGGCGTCCTCCAGGAGATCCTTGAGCTGGTTCCTGAGTTGCCGGGCCTCCGCATTGGAGGGTTCAGGCATGCTCCGAAGGAGCATCGCAGCCTCCGTGAGCTTCCGGCTAGCCCGGGGATGCAGCACTGGTACTCCAGCCCCGTCAATGGCAATGATGCGAGCCTGGACGTCACGGGCTCGGCGTCGCGCCGCTCCGCGGTCTCCCCGCTCCTCCTCGTGCTCCAGCGCGGCTCGAAGCTGGGCGAGGCGCAAGCGATCCTCGTCCATCCGGGCTTCGAGCTCCCAAAGTTGCTCTAGCTTCGGAGAGCGATGGAGGGGACGGGACGTCCCAGCCCCCGGGTCCTTCAAAGACGTGGGGCCTGGAGCCAGTGAAGGTGGCGTATGCAGCTGTTGCTACTCCGCTGGAGCGTCCTCCTCCTCCGAGTGGACATCCTCCAACAAGGCTTCCTCCAGGTACACTAAGTGATTACTCCCGGGAGGGGTCGATGAGGCTCTCATCAAAGTCGTAGATGCTGAGGGTATTATCCCACACGTCAATGAGGGGGAGGAAAGCTTGGGGGTCATGGACACCAATGAAGTCCACGTTTGCCCAGAAATCATCGTCGTTGTCGCTGCCGAGATCCCACCGTGACAGTGAGATGCCACCGTAGTGGTCCCATCCTTCCGGGTACTCTGGAAGGGCGCAGCTAGTGCTGGAGTCGATCTCCCTGCCGTTGCATGCCCTGGGAGTGCTCCTAGGAAAGGACGGTGGAGAGTCATCGAGGTCGCCTAGGCTCTCCAGGTGATGGACAGACGCCATCGCCTGGTCGCGCTGGTAGGCGCGAACGGCACGGACATGGGCGTCCGCAGCGCTCCGAAGCCCGAAGGGAAATGGTGACGGCGTCGCCGGCCTTCCCCAATGAGGACGAAGGGAAATGGCGGGCGATGCCGTGGCCTCTCCCACATTTCTCCATGGAGTGGTGGGGCGCGGAGCTACCACTGCCCGCAGCGTTGGGCTGGCAGTGAGGGTAGAGGCGGTGTCCCGCGCGGGGGGCACCGGGTTGGTCACGTCTCCCGTAGTGCGGCTCGGGTTGACGCGGTTGCACCTCCCCTCCTAGCCCAGTGGGAGCGGCATGTGGTGTTCCCTCCGTCCCCCGAAACGGGTGGAGGTGTCGCCTGGGTCCCTTCTCCAGCCTCTCCCTGGGCCAGGGTCGGGATGGTGATGACAAGGGGCTCGGTCGGGCGGAGGTTCATCTCGAAACTGTGGCCAGTGGCCACGAACTCGAGGCTCCTGAACCGGAGCACCATGCCAGCAGGAAGCGCAGGGAAGCTGGCTGCCATCCATGACCTGAATCAACACACAAAAGGCCCCTACTTGGAGCGCCAACTGTCAGTGCTAGGATTAGCGGGTGCTAACACCGGCGAGTAAATTTGTGATTTGCGGTCGAGGCCACGGATGGTGTGCAAGGGGGAACACCAGGATTATACTGGTTCGGGCTAGGAATGCCCTACGTCCAGTGCGGGTCGAGTCGTGTTGCCTTGCACCAGGGTTCTTGTTGTAGGGGTTACAAGCCTAGGTGAGAGAGGGAGAGGACTTCCCAAGTCTCTTGTGAATACGTGTATGTGTGTGCTCTTATGGTAGTAGGGTGTTGTGAGCGACGCGAAGTTTGCCTGTGATCGACCTCTGCCTTCCCATTTATAGTTACAAGGGAGAGGCTAAAGTTACATGTGTTTTGCTGTGGTTACAGTACTCGGCATGGTGGAGACCGTGGTGACCGGTGCCCGTCATCAGCCACGACCTTTTCTTGGTGCCTCGAAGGTATGGCCTCGGTCATTCGGTTGATCTCCACTGTTTGATTGGTGAGTTCCAAGGTGGCGCACAGTGCGGGGCGTGGTTTGCTGGGTGGCGCTACGTCATGACGTCGCATCCGACCCTGCATAGCTCAACGAGAAGATGGGTTGACCTTTGAGTATTGGCTCCTGAGGTTCAGGAGTCTGTGATGCCGTCGGGGGCGAGACGGGACGGAGCGATGGCAGTGTCCTCCCTCGGGTGTGTTCCCCTCCCACGTGCGGTACTTTCCAAGGGGTAGCCGAGCCCGGTCGTAAGCTTTGCCCATTCCCCCGGGTTGGTCGGACGGTCATCATTCCCCCTTTCCTGGCGCCATATGTATGACTGGGGTATGGACCGTCGCTGTCGTAGTTGGAGAATCTCTTTGTCAGCTCAGGGCATCGTACGGTTGACTATCCCTGTAGCGGCGTGGGAGGAGTGGGACCGTCAGATCGGTTGCCAGAGGAGATATGGCAGTTGGTACGGCGGACGTGCGCGTGCGGGGCGCAGTTGTGTCAAGGGGCCCATTCGATAGGACCGTGCTAGTAATGTGGTCAGGGAGGTCCCTTGGCCGGCAAGATTGCTCTGCTGACATCGGCAGGGCTCGGGCGAACCAGAGAGGTGCGCCTAAGGGAGATTGCATATAGAGGGGGGCTCGGGCGAATCGTAAGTCGGTTGCCTGAGGCTGCGGCATTTGGTGGCAGGCTCGGGCGAATCGGATGGTGTCGCCCGAGAGTCCTGCTTTCCCGAGCCCTGTCGTGGAGGCTCAGGCGAATCGGAGGATTTCTCCCGAGGGGTCTGCGCGCCTGGGGGAGGTAGTGTGTTTTCGCTCGGCTCCATCGTGGCCGTGTGAGACTCTTCCGCATGGGCCTTGGCTGGCTCCTGCTTGGGCCAAGCTTCATTTGGGAAGTGTGCCTTTTGCATCGGAGTTGGGTACCCCATACCCGGGTACCCAACAGCTGGATATTTGGAACTGCCTTGACTCACCGGCTAGTTCCTCCTTGTGTTACTGATCATTATCTTTTTCCTTGTCAATTACAGGTCAAATTGACTGGCACGCTTGGGATTCATCGACACTCTCTGGCCGGGTTTGAAGCTAGCTGGACCTGGGAAGCTCCAACGCTCTTGAGATCGTTTGTGGCTTCGCTAGTGTGTTGAGCGCGGTAGACCACTTTTTGTGCTAACAACCGCATAGGATCCAGGACATGCGGCAAGAGCTTATGAGGCATGTGCACACCAAGCTTCTTAAGACCTGTTAAGACACTTGGTTGCCCTTGTCCTGCTTGCCCTACAACATGTTCTCAGTTTCTCCATCTCTTCGCACTCAGTTCTTCACTCTCCTAGCTTTTCTTGCCTCCCTCGAGAATGATAGGGATGTCCCTATAGCGTAGTAGGGTAGGGCAAGTATAGCGTGCTACATGGCACCATGGGTGGACATGACACGGTCTAGAATGGCAACATTGTTGTGCACTGCATCGACAATGCAACATAGGAAAACGTGGGATGGCTATGCAGATAAGTCTGGCATGTGTGGTGTGGCGGAGGTGAGGACACTGTATTGATCCTAGATGTACCATAATGGTATAATAATACAACTCTAGAGATTTGAGTGTCCAATTTAAAAGTATCAGGACTTAAATGAGAACTTAGGATAACATAGGGAGTTGAATGTGCAATTTGAAAGTATTGGGATATATATGAGAACTCGAGACAAGTTTAGGGAGCCAAATGTGAATTTTAAAATTCATGGACCTAAATGTTAACCTAGGATAAGTTTGAGGACTGCCAGTAAAATTTACACTCTCTAAAATTAGGAACTAAATAAATATATGTTTCACATATTACCTTCCTAGAAAGTAGTTAATGATCCTAACTGTATAATCTAATTAAACAACTATCTCACAATTATTTGGAGGTACCGTAGCAAAGCTCTTAAGAAATACGGCAAATATATTGTGATGGATTATTATTTTTTGGCTGAAATGTAAAAGATGGATTGACTCGTCACGTATTCGATATGCACTTACTTATGGATGAAAATGGTACGGATATTTATCCGACCATCCGTTCGACCGAATCCGATTAGAGGTCGTTGGGAAAATGTAGAAAGGAAAAATCCATGTTCCAAAGTAAATAAATAAAGAGTCTCAATGTAAGAACATCTCGAAGAGGCTAGGTAAAATTACATTCTAAGGCTACGTTCGTTGAGAGTTGAAGGCTGAAAACTGATTTCTTGTGAGAGAAAAATACTGTTACAGAGCTGAAAAGAAGTTGAAATAAGTTATTATAAGCTTAAGCGAACAGAGCCTAGCCATTAAAATAGAAAACTCATACTAAAAGTAGAGTTTCATAATAGTTTCCTTTTGTATATTGTTAAAGTGACACGTCATCTGATTTATCATCCAAGATCTTATCGGAATTCGTGCGGGGAGGGAATAGCGAGAAGTATGAGATAGATGGCTTTCTGTTTTAGATTACTAGATACACAATATGTTGGAGAGGTGTTTTGTTCAATAATAACAATATTTCACTTTACAAAATGTTTTAAATCCTTAGAGTTGGAACGTAGCCTTAGATTCCAAGGCTACGTTGTAAAGTGAAATATTTCACTTAGACACCGTTGGCCTATTAGTTGTTTATTATTGGAGTGGGCTTGGAGCGTGTCGTTGCCGGGTATTGTTAAGAGGCCCAAACCGCACATTGAGAGATTTGGAGGCCCATACTTAGCCGGCCACACATACTCTCATGTGATTATGTCTCGCTGAAGGCATATAAGCCTGGAACATTAATTAATTAGTTATCATATGGGCTCCAAACTGTTTTTCTAACTTGACAAATAAAATTTGGGCAAATGCCTTCCAACCGCCCTCATCGCCCCCGCTTCTGTGCTGGCGTCTCCGCTCGCTGCACGTGAACGTGCACGCGCCCGCGCACCCCCTCGCAGCCTGCGCCTGAGCTTGTCGCCGCCACCACCGTTGTCATCTCTGGCACCCTCATCCAAGCTCGCCGCCACCGCCATCACCTCCGGCAGCTTCTCCGGCTGGTATAGAAGGAAGGGGGCCAAGGGAGGAAGCCTGGCGGTGGAGATGGCGCCCAGGTGGCTTGGGGGGCCCTAGCGGCGGCGGCGGCTGGGAAGGTATAGGGCGGGGGCATTGTGACAGAACCGCTCAGATCATAGGGCCCACGTGCATCATCATTATCCCAAAGACCTCCGATTACGGTGCACGGGTTCCTCCAAACCTAGGTGGCCTTCCAGGTTTCCTCGGAAACCCTGATTTCCTCGAGGATCTTCATTGTAAGCCTTACAGTATTACAACAGTTTACACAAATAATATGGATCAGAGTACTTAGTGTGGAAGTATTACATAACCATAGGTTTATAAATGTAAATTACATTGTCCCAAACCAGAGTTTCGTAGTGGAGTAGCAGTATACAACTAGACACCCTGCCCAAGGGTTATATCATATACACATCTTCATCCATGCACGATTCGTCAACCGGCACGGTCCTAAGAAGAACTGTACTCTCGACTCACCGGCAACATGGGGTTAACAAACCTTGGGTACATGGGGTACTCCGCAAGACTTACCCGACCAAAAATTGGGGAGAAGACTCAGAAATATAGGCTCAGAGGAATCAAGGTGAGGCTTTAGCAAGAATCAAAGTATTTTCCAGAAAAGCTCTCTATTTTTAGTTTCTACATTCAATATTTTATCACAGTATTGAACTATGTCCTGAAGCTAAGTTGGTTCACTGGTATCCTCCAAATTCCAATTACTTATCTATTCACAAAACCTAGTTCTGAACCACTCTTCGTTGAATGAACAGAGAGTCGAGTCTCCATAACTAATGAGCAACGATGATTCGAATCGATTAATACCCAACTGGAGATCCCTAACCACACTGTATATGTAGCACCTAAGCTTGCATATACCAACCCCATCTACCATGTTTCTTCTAAAATATGAACCGGTTCTACGCCACCCAAGAGCACAGTACACCTCCAATCTAGCATGCCGGCCACGAGGGTACACGCTACTCTCGCCATCTCTCCATTCCAAGTGTGTGGTTATCGGTTCAAATAGTAGAATCACCAGAGCCAGGGCTTCCCGAAGTATGTGGCTAGTTGCAAAGTCTCGATGCACACAGTTAAACAACGAATGGTCCCTAATTTTATTTCTGTCAGTGATAATACATTGAGACTCTAACCCAAGTACAAATCATCCGAACGGTTGCAAATTCATTTTCCATCGGCGACAATACATTGAGACTCTAACCCAAGTGCAAGCCATCTGAATGGTTTTCAATCCGCCGGTGACAACACATTGGGACTCTAACCCAAGTGCAAGCCATCGAACGGTTGCAAATCCATTTCCATTTTTTATGATTCATCAATAGTATATCATTATAGCTTAGAAAATAGCATTTTATGAAAAATCTAATTAATTAAGCAGGGCTTAGCATTTTTAAACGTTTTTCTTTTAAATCAGGTTTCAAGGGTGATATTCAAGTGGTCAAGGATGATAATGCATCAATTGAGTTATCACTCAACTCCTATCAACTTAATGTAATAGTTTAACTCAATGTGATAAACATTTTATAAATCACGATGAAGGGTTAAATGAACCGGGGCTTGCCTGTTGCTTGGAGTAGATAGAACCCTAAAGTCAATCACCGAGAAAGATCCATGTCCACCGAGTGAAGACCTTACTCAGAATTTTCTTCCGACAATACTCATCTCACGTTCACTACACGAAATAATAATGCATGCTTAATCATGAGGCGCAATGAGATGATTATGAATGTATGTTAATAATTACTTAGGTTAAGACCTTGAGTACAACTTTCCTTTATGACAAAGTTGTAATGAAGAGTTCACTAAACGAGGTGTTGATTACATAATTGATTTATTGACCATTTTAACAGTCGTTAAGAAAAGTTAATTACTTCCTAAAGAACAATTTAGTTGCCATGGAACACAAAGGTTTCAGGGTCCCACGGAGTTCACAAAAATATATTAATTCCTTTAAATATTACTTATCTATTTTCTAAGCCCTTTTATTATTTACCATATTTAAGAAAAGACATTTTAAATAGGCTCAGAATTACTATACAGATTCAAAAAGGGACCAAACTTTTTGTGGACATCAATAATGTCAAACTATAGCTGCAGATAAAATTTCATGAATTTTGGATACTTATTTTAACCTACAAAAATCACAGAAGTTCTGTTTATTAATTAAAAGTTGTAATTTTGAACCATGCAAAAACTATGCAAAAAAATCCATGTTTTATATTTTTACTGTCTTCAGTATCTCCTACAGAGGCTACTTACAATTTTTCATTAATTCATCATGTGCCAATAATTAGATTTGAAAATAACAAATTTAGCTCATCATTGAAATTAATTATTCATCCGAAAAAGGAAAAAGTACCCTTGGGCCTCAATCCCACCGGCTCGGCCCAACTGCAGTAGAAGAAGCCCAGGCCAGCCCACGCGCGCGTGCCCTGGTAAAGATGCAGAAACGCCCTTCCGTTTTTAGCTGCTCAAACCGAAATCCTTTTTATACTATTCATCTTATTCGTTGGCTTTACACTTAACCTCCCGCATTTCCCTTTCTTCTCATCTCCATGCCCCTCTTCTTCCTCCCGACGCTGACCGAGGTGCCGTCGGCGCTGATCGGCCGGAGCTCATCGGCGATTGGGTTCTAGACCTCGGAAAGGCCACTATCACGCTCGCCACAGCTCCTATTATCGTTTGGACTAGCTGGTTCGAGTTCTAGTGCCCCGGAGACACGCTGGCCGCGCGCATAGCAGACTACGGTGGTCGGCATGGTGTGTTCCTGACGCTACGGCTCGGTAGAGATAAAAAGAAGGGGCACTACAGAACCAGGAGCTCACCTACCAGCTGGTGCTCCCCTCGGTTTGGACGGAGATGAACCGGAGACATGATTTTGACGGCGAGGGGGCTTCGGCGGTGGCGCTCCGGTGGCAACCACGGTGTTCCGGTGCTGACTGAGAACGAAAAGGAAAACAGACAAGGGCATGAACTTTAGAGCATCACCATGATTCCAGGATACGCAACCACCAGAAAAACGGCTCACCGTAGCGAGCGGGTCATGGGAGACTGAACGCGGCGGGGCGCTTTGCCGGCCGCGGGGAAGACAGACGTCGACTCGACGTTTCCGACGTCAAGATGAGGCACTAGAGAGCTCAGGTGGTTTTCAAGAAGGTGGAGACGCTATGGGTGAGACGAATTAGATGACGGTGGACTGGAGACGGCGAATTTCACCGGTGACCGAGAAGTAGCGGACGACGGCGATAGAGGAAAAAGCGCGAAAATGGTGACGGCAGGTGCTTTATATAGGGCGACGGAGGCGCTGCAATGTAGCTGGGACCCCCGCGGAGGTGCGCCGACATCCAGGACGGCAGGCGGCTTGCGCCCACGCCGCGGCCACGCTGGCACAGGGAGCGACCTGGTGAAAGACAGGGTGCCCATACTTGAACATTGTAGCAATCCTTTTCCCTTTTTACTGTTTTTGTGAAATTAGTTTTTACTTTCCATTGTAACTTGAAAAGTTACCTTAATATGTTGTAGTAAATTTAATTCTGAACAACTTTGGTTTTGAACCTCATTCAAATTTTGAATGGATTTTGAAATATGAAAAAGGGGGTAAAAACTCAATTTGAATTTCATTTTAAATTGAATCAAATTCCCAAGATTTTTCTCAATAAAATTAAAATCTTAAAAAATAAAAGTTGTTCTACTTGACAAGGCCTACAACTTTCATTAAAGGTGTTTGGTTAGATTCATGATAATTTTTAAAATGGCATTTCAAATTTGAATTTTTAAACATAAAGTAGGACTTTATTTGAAATTTTATTTAATAACATCAAAATCACCCAAAATATAAGTTGCTCAAATTTTAAAGCTCTACAACTTTTGTTTAAGGCTCAACACCAAATTGCTTTTAGTTTTTGAATTAGGGTTTTGAGGGTCCGATTTAGGGTTTTTAATTGATTTCTTTTGAATTTCTTTAATGCATTTCAATTTCATATACATACACAAGCATTAACATAACAAGATCATCCTAAGTCACCTATGCACAATCACAAGTGAAAATAAAATTTATTTTATTGGATGCACAGTAATAGGGTTTTATGCGGGATGATTTGCAGTGCATACGATGACATGGCCAGTTTTAGTTGCAGTAACACCAGAGGTGTTATAGGCATCGTGGTCGCCGGCGATGATGGCGACGGTGCTAAGCATGGCTATAGTGCGGCGGCAATAGGATTAGGGGTAGGGAGGGGAAGATGGGGCGTTGCGGGCGCGCCACGCGTGGTGGGCAGTGGCAGTGGCGGGTGCGAGGACGTGGACAAGGACGAGGATGAGCCGAGGAAGAAGAAGAACAGTGTGCGATATGGGAGGCGCGCTCTCCTCCTCCTGGTCGGACAGGTGCTGTTGTCCCACCAGAGTGGATGATAGCATGCCCCTTAAATTTGGCCACCTCATAACCAATTTTTCTAACATGACACATCAGCAAGGGATCATTTAGTAAAATGTGACAAAAAAATGGGTACACAAATCAAGATATAATTGAAGACTTTTTTGGAATAATAGTCCAAATAGATAATGTTTATTCAAAGAGATTCAAAATAGATGTAAGAAGATATCGCTAAAGGAAACTACTCTGGGGGTGTTTAGATTGTCCATTTTGTAAAAAAAAATTTACTATTACAACATGCTAACTTTTACAATAAGTGTCCAATCATAGCCCAACTAGACTTAAAACATTCGTCTAGCAATATTTTGTGGAGCTGTCAAATTAGTTTTATTTTTCATCAATATTTAATGCTCCATGCGATTTACAGTAAGTGTCCAATCATAATCTAAGTAGGCTTAAAAGATTCGTCTCGCGATAGTTTGTGAAGTTGTCAAATTAGTTTTAGTTTTTACCGACATTTAATGCTCCATGCAAGTGTTCACATATTGATGTGATGAAACTTTTAGTATTTAAGGATGAATCTAAACAGGGCCTACATATATACACGCGCGTGCGTTGCACAATTTTTTTTTTACGAATTACACCGTACAGGCACAGACGCTCACAACATCTCGAGATTTTGACGAAGTCACCACAGGCGCCTTGCTGTCAACAGGGAATGTCGCCTATCACTGAAAGCACAAGCCCGTTAAATCTTGTAATAAATTCAGAAAAGGTGCGACAATCAGAATTTGAACCCTGATACGTAACATCCCACTAAACAGTCCTATCATTAGAGCACATGTCTATTCGCACCGGAATCACAATTGACTTAGTAATCCAACAAAGATGTTTGAGAACTTCATATTGGAGGCGGACACATGGATAGCTGAACCAGAGAAGATGTAGACACGTGAGCTCGGAGTGAAAGATCATTTGTGTCAGATGCGACGGATCAAGATTTAAGATTTGGTATCATCGAGCAGATAATGCCGTTACAGTCTTTTAAAGTGTATATAGAGATAGAGATGCGTTCAACTTTTATATTACCCGTATCTAAAATCATAAAAAATGTACTACTCCCACCAATTTAGTTGGTAAATTTTAAATCTCTTAGTTTTATAAACGGCTACTACTTTATAGCTTATAATTATTTTTTATCTAAGGCTATTTTCATGCTAAAATAATTGATACAATCATTTTTATTGGACCAAGCCTTCATATTTTAGGGATGAGTTTTGATTAGTTACTAAATGGTTGTATATGGCTGGGTTTATTTAGATGGAATAAAATCTTCTATGCACCTAAAAGGAGAGGCTTATTGAGTACTCTCCGTCCGAAAAAGAACGTCGTTTTCGTTTTCCGAGAAACAACTGTCGGTAATTTTTATAAATACTAAATATCTTCGATTAGTATCATAATTAGTATCATCGGAAATATCTTTAGATCTAGTTGTTTAATAAATTTATTTAGAGATATAAATATTACACGTATTTTCTATAAATTGAGTCAAACTTGTGGTACGAACACACAAAACGACTTTCTTTTTGACACGGAGGGAGTATCGCGTTGGCCAGCCGATGGGCCCCCTTCATGGAAGGCTGGTTAATAGTATATCATAGGTTACGTTTAAGGCTGGCAGTGTTGTCAAAAAAAAAAGGCTGGCAGGAACTTGATTTGTAGGTGCGTGATCTGTGATGGTGAAGGATGGTGCCAGGCCTTTTTGTCTCTCTCTCTTTTTTTTTTTTTTTGCGTTCAATCTTTGACAGGCAATGGATGATCAAAGGTAGAAAGTAACTGATTATCTTCAATGCACTCTCATTTTTTAGAAATCATTTTGTACCAAGTTTCATGTGAGAAAAAAAAATCCAGTTAATTGCATTTTCCAAATACAAACACATTTTCCCAAATGCCATCTTGGCCCACAGATAGCATGCATGCCATGAGGCCGAAGCTCTTTATGACCTGGGCTGCCTTGAGCCATGGCCATTTCATCTACTGGGTAGATTTCACTGGTATTAAAGAGCTCTAAGCTGACACCTCAATTTTTTTTACAGGCGGTTTCGGTTATCGGACACCAGTAAAAATGAAACGATGGGCCCCATAAAACAAACCGCCTATAGAAATCGATTTCTAGAGGCGGTTTCCATTACAAACCGCCACTAAAAATGGCTTATTTTTACATGCGGTTTTCATTGCCAACCGCTGATACAAATGAATTTGAATTTAATTTTTTTAGTTTTGTAAACGACCTCGGATAGAGAAACTGTCAAAATAAAAGTTGTAGACCTTAAAAAGTTATAAAACTTTATAGTTGATAACTTTTTCATTTGAATTCATCTTGGCACCGAAAAATACGTTTGAATTTTCGAAATTTGAAATTCAAATTTTGTAAACGACCTTGGATGGAGAAACTATCTAAACGAACATTGTAGATCTCAAAAAGTTACACGACTTTGTAGTTGACAATTTTTTCATTTGAATTCGTTTAGAGCCTCAAACAGTCGATTTTCTACTGATTCGTTATAATATGTGGGGAACCCAACTCTACTGTTGTCACATATGATGGTGTGATGCAGTAGTAAGACAGGATACGCGCGGAGCCGAGGTCATGGGTTCGAATCCCACCAGCCACATAGCGCGCGAATATTACACAAAAAATACCGCGACTTGCGACGGAGACGGGTGGGCGCTAGCCGATGGGCCCCTCTCCGGATTTAAATATTTTTTCTGCTATTTTTAAAATCCAATTTTTCGAAAAATATTTGTACGCCTGCACAAATTGGGTTTCCGCAGGCGGTTCTCTTAACAAACCGTCTGTAGAAATCAGATTTCCACAGGCGGTTCATAAATAACCGCCTGTAGAAACGGTGATTTCTACATGCCTCACTTGCCAACCGTTATTATTGAACTTTTGTGTACTAGTGTTTGGACCAACAAGTAAACAAACAACATGACATGGCACAATACATAATTCGGTGAAATTCCCAAAACACAAGCACACACATAACTTGGACACGGAAGAGTATGTGGCAGGAAAAAAAATGGGTGAAGGTGTTGCACAAAAAAAAAGGAAAAAAGGGTGAAACACAGCTCCACTGAACAAATCTTAAGTGATGCGATTGAAAATTACTCCTACTCCGTTCTAAATTATAATTCGTTTGACTTTTCAGCTCAAATTTAACACTCATCTTATTAAAAAAATGCAAATATAGTCAAATTTAAAACATTCTTCAGAAACCAAGACCTTTCATTAATAAAGTAAGCAACAACAAAAGAAGTGATATTTTGCATAAATTTTTGGATAAGACAATTGATCAAACTTTAGGTCAAAAAAGTAAAAATGAATTATAATTTAGAACCGAGGAGTGTTCATGAAAAATAGTTGGGCTGCTTATTTATTGATAAATGTGAAAATTAATTGTGGACCTTTCAAATAAATGGCAGTCACAAACCGACCATGAAAATGACAAGTTGTGCCGGCATCTCTGTTTCTCCATCTGACGATCGGCACCTTATTATATTATACAATATGGCTCGACACATGCATGCATTAGTCGATGCAGAACCGAGATATTTTTAATATATTCTTTATTTTTAAAAATGTTTCTCATCCAACGACGTGTTTGCAGCCTAATGCATGCACGCAAAGCCAATCATCGAGCTACTTTGTCTTAATCTAATATTTCTTCGCCTAATTGCTTAATTAGACGGCACTGCAATGACGTCGCTCACGTTCTCTGCTTCCTTCGCTGAGGGATCTTGTACGTAGTATATATAAACGTATTTGGTGGCCATGTTCCAAAAAAGGCAGTTGGTACACCTATGCGCATGTTATTGTACTTTTGTTTTCTCTACATAAGCAAACTAATCAACGCAAAGCCCGTTGTGTATGCATGCGTCCTCATTTAGTTTAATTTCTCTTTGTGTGTGACTGTGTATGGTCTCTCCTCTCACAGAACGTATTATTTCGACAAGAAAAAACTACAAGATAAACAAAATACATCAGGTACAATTAGGCAAATAAGTAACACCGTCATGTTTGCCTTCATTTGATTGGCATCTACACACATCAGCACTTTAAGAAAAGTGTCAAACTTAGATTGTTAATTAATTGGATGCTGCCTTCATGGTCCTTATATTTTGATGTCAAGAGGAATAGGCAAGAGAGACTCGATATGTATGTATGTATGTATGTATGCATGTATGTATGTAGAGAAAAAAATATTTCCACATATATTGAGCATACAATTTTTTGAATTTGTCATGTTAATATAACTTCATAAAAATTGTTTCATTGTCACAAGCACTTATTTACTAATTTATCCCACAAATACTTAACCATGAAATCTTCAAACAAAACCATGTTGGTATTCTTCAAAACAACCTACAATGGATGGACGTAGTAAGTGCCACGTTTAGTGATCATGTGTCACTTAGAAAAACACTAAAATTTGTGAGTTTAAGTGCACAAGTCATAGGCTATAGTACCTAGCTACCTCTCTAACTTGTAGTGTGCACCCCAATTATCCATGAACGATAGTTTAGATTCATAGATATGTCGCCGTGGCAACCAGAAATCAAGACCACAGTAACCACAGGAACACACTAAGAAAAGCCTATATGTATGGCTAGGGCTTTATATTATTTTACTTTGCCCATATTTGCTATAGTTATTGTTTACAAAGATTGAAGCTAGGATATACTCCCTCCTAGTGATTCTAGTTTTGAAATGAGTCAAACTTTCATAAGTTCAATAAATTTTATGGAAAATATATAGTATCAACACTTATGTCTCTAAATAGGTCTTCTATGATAACAAATTTCAGAATTAATCAAGTGATTTCTATTTGGAATCATAAATATTACCATTTTTCCATATAAAATTGGTTAAATTTAAAATTATTTGTCTTCTCGAGAAGTGAGAGTTTTTTTTTTTGACAAAGAGAGTAGCAAGCAACATCACACAAAGTAAGAGCAGGCAATCAGGCATTACAGCTTTTTTGTAAAGACATTCAGACAAAGAGACAAAAAGAGAGGCTAAACTACGCTAGCATTGCACAAATCCTTTCTGTCTTGTAAAGTCGGTGCCCTCTGACCTTAAACAAATTAAAATTAGCTTTCACTACACCTCCTCCGATCCTGCATATGCGTGCGTGCAAGTGAAATTAAATTAAAATTAAAACTAAAAGCGTCGTCCTGCCGGCCGGGATGTTCTTATCATCTGATGACATTTGTTCCAAGAATCTAAGGCATAAATTATGCAGCACTAGCTACTATATGCGTGTCCTGCTACCTCCCAAACTAACACTTGACCTTACGTGCATGCATGCCGGACCTTGATCAAACTAGCAAGCAAAGCACTAGTGATTAATCCGTGACATTGTTCAATCATGCTCTGCGCCGAACGGAACTGGGTCCTGTCTGCCAATAATTAGGCCGGTACTACTGTACTACTCTCCTGTTACGAATTGAATTTCATTTGACTATACTACTACTGTACTTGTACTATAAAGATCAGGTGAGAAAGTGATGAATGAAGTAGATAGCAAATATATATATGTTGAAACATTGCATCTATCATATATCAGTCCGGCTCGTTTGAGAGGATAAGAGCCTGAAGCTAGTTTAATATTGTTGTGATATATATGATTATTAATTAAGCAGCTCTTAGACGATGCTCAAAAGTTTGATGAAATTAATTACTATACACCAATAACGATTCATACACGTAGGTACAATCCCACAGTGTGAAGCAAGTATGCATGCATGCATTATTGACGGTTCATGCATGGAGCACTGCACCTGAACAATGTCTTTGACGACGCCCCAATTATATATCTAATGGAGTTTGTTTTGTTAGTTAGGCCATTAGGCAGTAGCTGATGATGATGGGGCATGATAGATTAATTATCTGTTGTCTAGTGATGTGCTTGTTGCATGCATTAAACTAAATTGATCACGCTAAAGACTACTACTGTTTGGGAATCTGCTGGTGCATGTGTGCTTCGTCCCTATATATCTATCGAACAGAATATAATAACACGTAGGGTTATATATGCCGCCGTGTTGTAGCTCTCTACATACACAATCAAAAGGCGGACGCTTGTGGCCTTTTTGTCTGCTCTAATTTAAATTTCTTTGATTCGAGCGGAAATGTATACGTGCATCTCTCTGCTTTCATTACTCAGTTTGATACTCGATCGGTTAAGGCCAACCTTTTGAGAGGCAGTTAAGTTGGCACTATGCGAATCAATTCTATGCAAAGTACGTTTATGTATGTGCGTGATGATCTCATTTCGCAGCTGTATCTGTGATGATCTTCATCTTGAAAAGGTCAAACACTGATGGTTTGTATATTTTCTGTCATTCTCATCATTTATACGAAGTGTGTCTTCAATTGCTGAACTCTACTCCCTCTAGGTTGTAAAAAAGAAGTCATTTTGGACATCATCTTACATACCAAGGAACATTTCTTTGTTTAGTTTTGATAATTGAGATAACTAGTGGACTAACCCTATCCTAGTGTTGTGTATGAGATAGCTTAAGTCCACACCAAGTTTGAGCAAGGATGGCACTCATGAAGGTGATGAAGGTGGCCAAATGTTGATCAAGTGCTCAATTCTTAGAAAAGAAGAAAAAGAAAAAAATGCAAGGAACAAGCCAAAGGTATAAGCTGGGGTATTCAAAACACAATAGAGTACATCATCGGATTTAAGATACATAGTCGTACTATGAATATAAAAAGGAACTCAAAGTTCAAAACGGTTATCCAAATGCCACTAGGTGGTTTAATGCAATAGACCTAGTTAGGACATGAAAAACCCTTAGAAAAATGATTATAAAAAGGTTAACTCACTTTGCACTAGTGGTGAAACTCTTTTTGGGTTAAAGATAGTTAAAAAAAAAGGTGGAAGAAATGAGCTAGAGATGGCCATTAGAGGCCACCGGACCCTAACAGAGGGCATCTAACTGACAAAAGCCAAGTTCGATAGCTAACCCCAGCCACGAGTTGATACTGAGGATTGGTCTAACGGTTACAGACAAGGGTGCATCGGACCTAACATTGACATTGTTCATCTGCATGGACCCATCTATCAGTTGAGCATTTGGTTCTAACAAGGCATTAGACACTGGCCTTTGGTCTGATGTAGGGCGTCACCCCGGTCTGGTAGCAATGTTGCCTCACTGAAGCCTCTCTGCCTGGCATAGGACTGAGGGTGTCTTTGGTCCGATGATCATTGGTTCGTTGTGGCGAGTCCCCAAATGATGGTTCGTTGTGTTACGCTAGGGAGCGCACGAACCATCATTTTGGGGACTCGCCACAACGAGGCCATAGGTTGCTGGCAAACAACCAAATCTTAGGGATATCTTGTGTCCACTCTTGTTCCATATGATTTGCAATCTACTCATCCTTGTTTTTACGTTCATATACTTGTTGTGTGGTAGTTGCTTGACTAGCCTTTAACAGCAGTGGTAGTTGTAACTGGTTGTACTTACTTTTATTAATAACTCTTGCTAGTTGTAGCTAGTTTTGCTAGTCAGTAGCTTATTTGCTTATGTGGCATAGATTAGAGACCAAGCTACTAGTATTACAAAGGAGCTTGAATTGGTTAAGTTATGGTTAGTTAAAATGAGGAATTCCTATATTATCTTTTAGTTTGGCAAGTTGGACAATTGATTGAGGGGTAAGTTAGACTTTTAGCATCCATAATCCCCTAAAACCTTGTCTCACCTAGATTACGAGATTATGGTAATTAGAGGTTTCGATTTTAATACCTCCTCATATATATAATCACTCGTGTTTGGAATCAAATTTGATTGTATAGTCTGATTATTATAATCATAAGGTATCCAAACAGGGCCAAAACACATTGCACATCGATTCATCGACATCCACATCATAGAGAGAGGGGGAGATTAAACAAATCACATATGGATTCACCCACATATCCACATCATAAAGCGAGAGAGAGATTGAACAAATCATAAATTGATTTATCACATTATAGAAAAGAGGGGGCCACAGAGAGATTTGCCAAGGTTCGATTTGTGGCCAGAGAGGGGACCATAGATCAGTTTAACAAACTGACTTGGGCCATAGGCTGGGGCGCCGCTACCATACTGGGGACGTGCGCCAGGGATGTCCCCTGCTCCTTGCCGCTACCAATATAGTTACAAGCTTTTTGCTTACAACAGGTAGTAACACCCCCTATCATTGTTGATCTTAAATTATCCAACAATTGTGGACCGTTTATTCTACAGTAGTAGATGTACCGTTTACTATACCAACTAGCTAGGTTATTTCTTTATCTAGTGCTCTAATAGATACTTAGTACCTAAAAATTAGCAACCTAGGATCGAAACAGCTAATATGTTAACCACTAGCAAAAGGTAGCAAAATAAAGGTTGCTAATTTACTGGTGGTAAGAGTTCGTAGCATTCTAGTTGAGCATGATCCAAACAAGGCCTAATATGAATAACATAATAAGAAGTAAGTAATACTACATAATTAAATGTTTATGTGTACGTCATTTATCAACATTGATATTATAATTGACTGTTGGCTGTGGACAAAATACTCCTAATGAACACAGAATTCTCGTAAAGGCATGACATGTTGGTGTCATAGGTTGCTCTATCATTCTACTTTGGAGTGGACTCCAAGGGCTTGTGAACGGTAATGACTGCTATTCGAACGACTGGGGGGAGGTTAGACATTGACAGTGGGGAATTATATATCGTTGGATATGTAAGATGGTCATCTTTTGAGTGCGGGATTGGGGAATAGATTGTTGCAGTATGACATCGAACGAAATGATGTAGTGTCAAGCTTTATTAATGTGTTGATGAAATCTGGTTCATCCCTTCTCGGATACGTCCGATTGATTATTGATAAGCAAGTGTTTTTTTGCCTTTCTACCTAGCGCTTGTTCTAGCTTCTTGTGTATTTTCCTAAAGCTAGACAAGTAGTATATTATTTGATATATTTCTCATGTTTATTTAGTTACGAGTACTTTCTCTGTCCAATGAATAAATAAATTCCACTTGTGAGAAGATTCAGGTTATTTTAAGTTCGACTGTGTTTAAAGAAAAATTCAATGCTATCAATATTTGCATTTAAAATAGTTTTATTATGAAAAATATATTGAATAGGTAATCCTGTGATACTTATCATGTATAATTAACATTAATAATTTTATAAATTCTACAAATGTTTGTCAAAGTAAAGATTGTTTGACCTCTATGAAAATGAGATTTATAAATATTATTTTTTATCTGACCAAAAAGTCCAAGGTCCGTGCAAGCAGAAGCCCAAGGTTGGGATGGTCATCACACCACGGCACAGCTGGGCGGCAGCGACGACGCGTGTGTGTGGCACACACTAAGCCTCTCTCAACTTCTCAATAGGAGCACAAGGCAACCGACCGGTTCCTGAGGAATGCATTAGTACACATTAGTACTGACGGTTGTAGGTATATTTTTCTTGACGTGGCCAGCGAAAATCACAAAATTTACATGCGTCTTTTAG
This sequence comes from Eremochloa ophiuroides, assembly GCA_038502445.1. NCBI lineage: Eukaryota > Viridiplantae > Streptophyta > Magnoliopsida > Poales > Poaceae > Eremochloa > Eremochloa ophiuroides. The sequence continues at coordinate 282,783 of JAHLJS010000082.1, forward strand.
AAAACCACCGATGTAAATCGATTTACACGGCCACTAGGAATGATATTTTAGAAATTAAAAATCAGGCATAAAAAATACCAAATTTTTTTTAATTGTGGGTGCCCTACACATTGGGTAGCCACAATAGATTTCTAGTGATTTCTTCATTTCTATGATATGATCAATACACGAAAGTCACGGTACCCAAGAATTAAACTCAACCTCGGACCCCAAAGTCACTTGTGACTCGAAACATTTCCCTAGTATTTACACAACTAAATTTTAAAATAGAGATGTGAACAAATTCAAATAAAAACAAATTTTGACTCCAATGTTTAAGATCATCGGAACCTACAACTTTACTTTTGATCTTTTTTCATATGAGAACATTTGAGAAATTTTTTAAAAATATGAATTTCAAAATCATTAATAAACATAATTTTGAGCTCTAAATTATTTCAAATTAAATGAAATATTAATCAACTACAAAGTTATAAAACTATTTTACTGGATCATTCAAATTTCATTCAGACCATATATCCACCTGAGACCATTTGAAAAAAATTTAAAAAATCAAATTATTTGTAGTGTCACTAGATTAAAATAAAAATGGCAAGTATAAACCTATTTTACTAGTTGTTTTTTAAGGCTATCGTTATTAAAAATCATGTATTTCTACAGACCATAGACTTAAGAAAACCATCGGTAAAAATATATTCATATAGGTGGTTCATTGTTTGGGCCCATAGTTTCATTTTTGTGGTGCCTATACATTATAAACCGCCAGTAGAAAAAATATCAGCGCCAGCGAAAGTCAATTTTGTACTAGTAATGTAAAATCAAGGAAATACGCTCTCGGCTAGTTCTGTTCAGCTCGGCCAAATAATTGGAAAAAAAGGAGGGGAGTAAATAGGTCTGTAGAAACAAACACTCGAGAATTTCGTTAGGCAACAGGAGCAGCACTGCCACTTAGCTCCTAGTGTTGCCGCGGTGTGAGACTACCTGCCTTGAGCGGTCTACCGCGTGTACAAACCTCCTTGAGGTCACAGTTCAAAATCTACCCGATGAAATTTACATCAAACGATTTATTGAGGTTCCTGGGATAGAGTAGAGCCTCTCCGGCCGCTTGAACAAGATCAAATGCTTGAGCACGAGTAGATCGGGTCCAAACCGTAAATCACCAATAAATAATACCAAGAAGACAGACAAGTCGTTTATCTCGTGGTTCAGCTCATCATAAAAGCTTGCCTACCTTCCACCAAGGCTTGGGTTTTTTCACCCTATCCTCTTCTCAAGTCAAGAGGACAAGTCTCTTGATATAAGAGTTGTTTACTATGATGTGAGGGAGATTACAAGCTTCCTTGAGCTGCCACAAAAGATTAGAAGTTTCAAGATGACACCTTGTTGGCCAGGAGCTTTGTTCCAAGAGTAACAAACATAATCCACCGAATTGAGGGCAAACCAAGTGCTGTAGGAGTTGAAGAATAGTTTGGGTTGTTCTCTAATGAAGATTAGAAGCACAAAATCTCAGGTATTAGCAAGGATTTGCAAGGGAGAGAGTTGGAGACCTTGAGAGGCTCAATGGAGGAGAGCATCTTGTCTGAAAGTTGGTTGTGAGTAAAGGGGCTGAGTGACCATTGGAGAGTAGGCATACCCCGTGCTATCCAACAACTAGATTTTTAAGTCACGATAGTGCCACATTCCACCGGTGCCGGGGCATGTGCAGAAGTGCCCCTGATAGCCCAAGATATAAGGATGCACAGAGTTAGTTGTCAAGGCTAAGTTTCAGAATGTTTTGGTGGAAGGAATTGAGCACTTAGTGGGATCATAGGAGGTCCGTCGGATTTTATCGGGGAAGCATTGTCAGTTGTGCTAGCTATGTCGTGCATATGATGAGGTGGAGGTGAGATGCCACTGCTGGCTGCAGAGAAGACTATGTCAATGGGCACACACAAGATGTCATTGTCGGCTACATAGGAGAAACTGCACATCACCAGGTGCAGAAGATGTATAGAGGGTGGTTGCATAGGACGTGCAACCACTTGTTGTAGAGGGTGCGGAGGCGGCTCAGGTATGGGTTTGGAGGACTCTTGAGGAGCAAAAGGAGCACAAAGAACACAGAAGAGGAAGGTGATGGTCCATAATGTTTCATAATTGGCGTGGAGATGACTAGAGATGGGACTATGGGAGAATAGAGATTGGGTGGGGTTGTATAGCAAGGGCTTTGCGTTCTTGGGTGGGTCTAGAAGGCCTTGGTGTGCTTATTTTTTAAAAAAAAAATCAGTCTAAAACCGACTAACTGTTATAATTGTGGTTACTTAGAACTCAAGACCGAGTTTTTGATGATCGAAATTCTCGGTCTATTTCAATTTCAGTTACGGTCATTTTGGTTTGGTTTCTCGATTCATTCAATTACGTCCATCATTATTAGCATTAATTTTAAACAAACCAAAGAGTAATAATAGATGGATCGATCGTGATACTTAATTATATGGTAGTGGTCGTAAAAGATCTTCGAGCCCCACAACAATCTACCTTAATTACTATATATGAAACTAGTAGCTTAGCTACAAAGGAGATTGTCCAATTGTCCATCCGATCCGTCCCAAAGACTCAAGTGCGAAAGGGTTGCAAAAAGTCTAAAAATAAACAAAGGTCTAATGTCCACCGTCGTCAGCCACGCGCACTGGCGTCATCCATATGATGCGTGTAGCCATTTCAGTGGCATGAATTGTCTGTCTAATGTCTATCAAGAGCTCAGTCAACAGAGAAACGACTATAGCTAGATAGAGCATAGAGGAACGACGTGCTGTTGATCTCTGTCATCGTCGTACGCTCAGAGATCTGTTAGTGTGTCTTAAACTAAACTAAACAAGAGGTTACAGTGTCGTCGTCAAGATCACTCGAGAGGCATGCACACAGCAGTAGTTCAAGTCAAAAAGATCAACACAGGCCAGGCCCAGCACTAGGGGTCACCGGTTGTCTGGGTCAGGTCGTCAGCATTTCAATATTAGGAAGCAAGAAGAGAAAGTTCCCTTCTCTCTCTCTCTCTCTCTCTCTCTCTCTCTCTCTCTCTCTCTCTCTCTTCCAGACGTCCATATAAGCAGACCACTACTACTCTGCCCTCAACCTCAGCTCGCTCCAAAGCAAGGCAGACCTGCCGGCCAGCCCCTACACTATACACACATCCCACTCACTATCGCTATAGTAGTGCGTGTCCATCTCTCTGCTACTGCGACATTCCACGCATTGCACCGCACCGTGTAAGCTTGCTAGCTACGAGCATGGTGGTGCTTTCTTCCACGACGCCGGCCGTGGCGCCCGTGCGCCAAGAAACGGCGCAACCGCCGGCGGCGCCGTCGTCCCACTACGACGACAGCATCGGCATACCGACGGTGGACCTGGCGGCGGCGGCGTCGGGCGGCGGCCGGGGCGCGCTGGCACGGCAGGTGGCGGTGGCGTGCGCGGAGCACGGGTTCTTCCGGGCCGTGAACCACGGCGTGGCGCCGGCGCCCGCCGCGCGGCTGGACGCCGCCGCCAGGACGTTCTTCGCGCTGCCGGCGCACGAGAAGCAGCGCGCCGGCCCGCCCAGCCCACTCGGCTACGGCTGCCGCACCATCGGCTTCAACGGCGACGCCGGCGAGCTCGAGTACCTGCTGCTCCACGCCAACCCCGCCGCCGTCGCGCACAGGGCCACGTCCATCGACGCTGACGACCCCTCGCGATTCAGGTATACACTTACAGTTATACATACAATACCTACGTACTTATTAGTATTACACTATACATGCATGACGCATGCCATGTACATCTTTCATCTTAATTTGTGAAAATTATATATATTGATGATGCTCTCTCTCAGAAGGCTAAATTTATTCTAGCCACAAATAAGCACATATATACTCGTGAAATGGTTTCTAGTTAATGGGAAACCACCATGCATGTACATTTAGAGATCCACATGCATGCGCTAGAGTGAAAAAAGAAAAATCCTCTTACAAAGCTCCAACATACGAATCTCGAAGCTAACTCATTTTACGCAAAATGTATTTAATTTAATTTATAACTAATTTTAGTTAGGTGTTGCATTTCCGTAAACTTTTCATCGATGTTTTACACTCAAAGTATATGTATGCACAGCACACACGTACATGTCGCACTCTAGCTCGGTCATGGTGATTTATGCTTTAGCAACGCCTAGCTTGGTCTTAAAAGCTTAATAAGCTGTCAAAGAAAGAAGACATACGCCAAAGGAACCCCAACAGGTGTTGTGAGGTGTGGTGTGTTAATGTTGATGGCTACCTGGAGTGTCATGATCCTCTGCACTGTGCCTGCAGTGCTCCTTAATTAACCAACAGCCTATGCTATGCTGATGACTGCAGTGTGATAGGTGAGGTTTGCATATCATACTCCTACACCTGTCGGAATGTCTCGCTTGATGCTAAACCCTCAGCAGTTAGCAGATGCATTAGTAGTAACTAGCTAGTGAGAGTAGGTTTGCTTACTTTTGTTAAGGTTTTCTTCCGGCCCAGTGATGCAAGCACTTTATGTATATTAAGTCTTTCTTGCATATTATATATATATATAGTTAATAAGGTCCACGACATGATGCATTCATGCATATTTAGTATAGTTTGATTTTGTGAGCTTTCCTGCTCACTTACAATAATATTGATAGTTTGCTAAGAAGTCAGGAGCACTTGGGTGTCCATGTATGCACATGCATGCACTCTGGAGCTTCCAACTGGGGATAGATGCCTGCCTTCCTGATGGAGTACATATATCCACATAATGTTAAAGAAAATTGTGCAAAAAAAATGCATATTTTGTATAGTGTCCCTTGTTTTTTTTTTTATACACACTATTCAATGATTTAAGCCCAGCATGAACTGTTAAGCTTTCTGATAAAGCGTCCTTGATAATTGATCATGCAAACTTTTTTGCTACAAAAGAGAAAAATTATATAGTTCAACAGCAATGGGGAATTAAGAAATCCAACCACATATTAATTTAAAATATCACACTATAATGGATAAAAAGGAAAGAGAGTTCATTCAAGATTCTTACTCATAATTTTTTGAACTGCACTGAATTTTCTTAGTCATGTGCTTTTATCAGGGACTATGATATATAGCTTTAAGGGGGATGTTCCTGTAGAGTTTGTGGTAGAACTAGTATCCTATATATGTTGTCATAGTCAGAAAGGCCCCCATCAAATAAATTGTGCAAATGCATAACAACATAGTTTTCAAAACAATAATTATCGCAATAATGGCACAATTGATGCCACAATAGGCAGAGCAATGATATGTTAGTTCCAACAATTCAAGAGAATATACATGCAAGTAGCTTAGTTTCTAAAGCAAAAGAAAAGGCACAAACAGATGGGACATAACAAACTTGACAGCTCCACGGAATGGAGCTTGGGCGATTTTCTGATGAAAGTCAGGTATAATTGCCTTGCCAAAATAACATTCCAAAACACATCGGCTTACAATCGACTGCTTTCTCTCTTTGAACTGAAAAATGGCTTGTACATTTTGCTTGTGACAGGGATAACCCTTGCCCATGCTGAGAAAACATTTAAATGCTTAACAATTGACTGAACATAACAGATGAGATATCCTTAGCTATTTCTGTGCATTCGGAAGGAAAAAGATCTCATCTCATCCAAACAACAATGGTAGCTTAGGACTAGGAGAGATCCCACACACTACACACAGCCCAGGCAGTGGCCTAATTTAATAGAGTTGGTTGAGAGCAAATAAAATGAAAGGGACAAGAAAACCCTCCCTCTAAGGTAGTTAGAAGACCCCTCTCAGTGTCAGGTCCCTCTCCAACAAACTATATATGTGTATTTGCATGTCAATCAGTCTCACATATCTGCGGTGCAGTGGCCTTCAATTAATGGCGATACCCAACCACCAATTGATGCACCTAGCAACAGAAAACACCGATGGCTATTGGATATCTCTTATAGCTTTTTTCAGTGAAGTACACTAAGTTCCATACAGAAAATGATGTTTTTAGATGGCCACAGGATATACGTCGTATATGAACTTTGAAATGAATTCTCTTTGTTCTCTATCAACTAGACATGGATCATTAATATGTATTGCTTTCATAACATAACAGCTATTAAGAACTCAAAGATTGTTAACTGCCTTGATAACATTAAAAAATCTAAGCTTACAGGAACATCAGTTGGGAAACATACGACTGTAAAATGCTATGGTATAAATTCGATATGAATTCACTACCTCAACTAATTATGTAAGAATGCCGGCATGGCAACAAGAATAAAGAAATGGCATCAGAATCTTTGAAGTAGCCAATTTTGCCATGGAACATAGGCATAGGTAATAGCAAGTAGGGTCCACAGAAGTACAAAAGCTTGATAGGAAATAAAATGCTTCCCCAGGGCCCCCTAAAGAGCATATCCATGCTATCCATATAAAGCCAAGCAAAGGAAAGGAGGCACACATGCAACGGGTCCTCTTTATGGCAAGATGAATGAGATGTCCCAGGGAGTGTAGTGGCAGGGGGCAGTGACGAGTGATACCAAGCACTGATGGGTCTATCCATAGAGCAGTGGAAAAAGCATGCCCAATCCCGTCGAAAAAACCCATTTGCCCATTGGAAAATTGATCACACCAAAGTTTCATGTAGTACGTCTGATACAGAGCTATCCATGCATCACAAATCACAAGAACCGAATAGGTATAGCATGTGACTGGATTCTGGTTCTGCTGCACAGCCCAGATGCATCCATAGCTTTTCGAGGCTGCAGCTTTTGAGTTGCTGCATATTCGTACATCAATCAGTCAAAATCTTCTCATCTTTCTTCAGTCTCCTTTTTCTCTGTCATGGCACACATCCTATTGGTTTTCGTGATAACTCCATTCTTTTTTATCAAATCAAGCTTGGGGAGATTTTAACTCACATGTTGATGTTTTTTCTTCACTGTTGTTGCAGTAATGTGGTGAACGAGTATGTGGGAGCAATGAGGCAGCTTGCATGTGAGATCCTGGACCTATTAGGAGAGGGGCTAGGGCTCAAGGACCCCAGATCCTTCAGCAAGCTCATCGCTGACACAGACAGTGACTCACTCCTGAGGATCAACCACTACCCTCCAGCATGCACCATTCACAAGCTTGACCATGACAACCAATGCAAGATGAAGAACAGTTTCAGAATCAAGACTAGCAATGGTGTGAACCAGTCGGCAGGTGCACGGATCGGATTCGGGGAGCATTCAGACCCGCAGATTCTTAGCTTGCTCCGATCAAATGATGTTGACGGCCTTCAGGTGCTTCTGAACAGGGACGGCAGGGAGGTGTGGATTCAGGTGCCAGCCGATCCATCAGCATTCTTTGTCAATGTTGGTGATCTCCTCCAGGTAAAGGCATTGGTTTACCTGAAAATAAATAGTACTAGTAGATTAAGTAAATGAAAATTGCTTCTGTAAGCTACTTAGAAATTAATTTAGAGACTCTTAATCTAAAACAAGCAAAGAAGCTAGGCAAAACTCAGTACAACCAGTCACCCACCATTAGTACTCACATATGAAATTGCATTATGCAACTCCCGTCTCGGTGCATCATAGAAATAGATTTTTTCACTTACTAAAAACATGATGAAAAAGAAATGTAGTATTTGATTTGAACTCTAAATAGACACCGGGTTAGCTATTGCTCCTTCTGTGAAAAGATGGGTCGGCACTGATATCTTTGGAGTGCATCAAGTACATTGCACTAACTGACAAGAATTTCTGTTTTTGTCTTGTTAGTTGTTACTACATCTGAATATAACAATAACCAGATATTAATTCATGGTGCAACAATACAGTATTATGTCTCTCATTCTTGATTTGGATTCATCTCTCTTTTCTCTTTCTTGTTCCCAGGCTTTGACAAATGGGAAGGTGATAAGTGTCCGTCACAGGGTAATTGCAAGCTCCTGCAGGGCAAGGCTGTCAACAATCTACTTCGCTGCACCGCCACTGCATGCACGAATTTTGGCCCTCCCAGAGACAATCACGGCCAACTCGCCCCGCCAGTACCGGCCCTTCACCTGGGCTGAGTACAAGAAGACAATGTACTCCCTTCGCCTGAGCCACAGCCGCCTCAACCTCTTCCACATCGACCATGATGAACACAACAATGTCGGCAAAGGAGAACAAGAATAGGGAGCACTTGCAGAACTGCTGCCAGAGTTTATGGTGGGGACTACGTAGGTAGAATTGTCCCCAAAATTTTGGCTCTGTGGCTTCCACAGCCAGATTTCTAGCATTATGATGGTTTAGGGTTGTTTGTCTGCCAAATGCCAATGTGTAATAGTATTTAGCATTGTACAGAAGTCCTAGTTGTATGGTACTGATGTACTATTGCCTGTTTTAGCAGTTTGTTGTCTCCACTAAACTTTTATTTGCTCTCTGCCCCCCTTTTATAGTGTTGCCTTTGCTTAAAAAAAACCTCTTCCTGGCACAAAAGTGAGACCTAACTCAGACTCCTGCTGACAATTTTGATACAATATCCTTTTTAAGAAATCTAAAATTAAAGGCTAAAAGGAGTAAAGGACTTTAAATGTCACATATACTACAAGAATAAGTCAGTTCAAGGAAGTGATAGAATGTTCCAGTAATTAACTCTGCAAACCCATTCCATCACAAACTATTCCCCACTCTTTTATCACCATCATAGTGCAAATATTGACCCAAATTGAACTATATTGTATTATCTATACGAATAATATGTACATTTTTTTCTCAAAAACACGGGAGAGCTGTGTATCATTATATTAAGAAGAAAAGGATAGCGGATTAACTCCCTACAAAAATCCAGTCACTCATGCTTCACAGCTTGCAGCTAGTTACACACGCCCATAAACAACCTGACCACTTCCTACAACCTTCCAAGGCGCTAGCCTCCAACTGGCTCAAGGGTAGTGTTGGAATATAAGTGAATTGCCCACCTCTCCCCATCAGCTTAAGCTTTTGGGTTGAACTAGTCGGTGCATGCAACTCAATATGGTATCAGAGCCAGAGCTCTCGAGTCCGAATTCTGGTTAGCACAATTAAAATAAAAATAATTGCCGCTCGCTCCAATTCCACATCTGAGGCTTGCCCGTCGCTAAGATCTCTCGCCGAAGCCTCGACGTGAGGGGGTGTGTTGGAATATAAGTGAATTACCCACCTCTCTCCTTCAGCTTAAACTTTTGGGTTGAACTGGTCGGTACATGCAACTCAATAGGTAGCATTATTCAACTGAATGGACATAACAAGATATTTATTCACTATTAAAAAGAACATAATTCAGTTTCAAATCATAGGTAGCAAATAAAAAATAAGTTAATTTTGGTTAACTCCCATTCTTCAAGACATCAGAATCAAAGTAAATTGCCAAATGTGGATTCAACAAAAGAATAAGCCAATCTATGGATGTTAATGGTAAAGGGGGCATTGTTGATCCTAGCACCTAAGACCCAGGTAAGCAACCTGCTTACCTTCCTTTCCCTCTCCCCTAACCCAAGGTAGAAGAAGAGCTTGAACTCACACACACACACTGAGAGCACACGGTTCAGCAGTGGCTGCAACTTGAAACACTTGAATGTGGTGGCAAGATGAACTGCCTTTTCTCTTTGCATTGCAAGGTATATATACAACTCTACATACCAACTACTTACCAACTACATGGTACACTAGGTATGGCTGTGTACCAACTACTCCTGAGATCAGCCCACTACCTGCTGATGTACTCCTACTCTGAAATACATGGCTGAAGTCAGCCTTCTACCAACTACAATATGGCCTATTGCCATACTACCTACAGTACTTGGGCTGGCCAGCAAGAGCTGACCTTTTACTTGCCTTTGTACCGCACAAAAGTGATTAGTAGCAGCAGGTTATGTCTAACAATTCTTCCCCTAAGCTGCTGCTAACCCTTCACCTCCATCATGCCAATCAACCCTCTCAGCTCCTGGAACCGAAGACGGCCGAGCGATTTGGTGAGGATGTCAGCGAGTTGCCGACCAGACTCGACGAACTCGATGACGATCTACCCACCATCGACGCAGTCCCTGAGGAAGTGGAACTTGACGTCAATGTGTTTGCTCCGATCATGGAGCACCAGATTCTTTGCCAGCGCGATTGCTGGCTTGTTGTCCACCCTGAGCGCCGGTGGTCGGACCTCCACTCCAGTGAGCTCGCCCAACAACCAGCGCAGCCAGACGACCTGGCACGCCACGGCCGCGACGTACTCTGCCTCGCACGTCGAGAGAGCCACCATCTTCTGCTTCAGCAACTGCCAAGCAATTGGCGCCGCACCGAGGAAGACAAGCACGCCGGAGGTGCTCCGCCGTCCATCCACGTCGCCCGCCATGTCCGCATCGCTGAAAGCTGTGAGCTTTGGCCCACCGTCCTTGTTCTCCGGCAGAGCCTCGCTAAACGCCGTCAGCGTGAGCCTGCCGCGCTTGGGGAAGACGACTCCCCAATCCAGAGTGCCCTGGATGTACCGCAGTAGCCGCTTGACCGCCACCCAATGATCCTCCCGCGGGTCCTACATGAAACGACTCACATACCCAACGGCGAACACAATGTCCGGCCGGGTGTGTGTGAGCCATCGCAGCCCGCCGACGGTGCTCCGGTAGCGCGTAGCGTCCACCTTCTCCGCCGTGCTCTGCTTGGAGAGCTTGACCCGCTCCTCCATTGGTGTCGCCACCGTCTTGCAGCCTGCCATGCCCGCTCGCTCCAGCAGCTTCGTGGCATAAGCCCTCTGCCCGAGCTTGATGGCGTCCGCCCCCTGCCTCACCTCGATGCCGAGGTAGTATGACAGCGCGCCCAGATCGCTCATGCGGAACCTGGCGGCCATATCCTCCTTGAAGCTGGCGATGTCGCGCGCGCGAGCCCTGGTGACGATGAGGTCGTCCACGTACACTCCGACGATGAGCTCCTCCTTCCCCCGTCGTCGGGTGTACAGGGCGTGCTCCGTGGCACACCGTGTGAACCCGAGCTCCGCCATGGTGGCGTCGAGCTTGGCGTTCCACGCCCTCGGAGCTTGGTGCAGCCCGTAGAGGGCCTTGCGGAGCCGCAAGACCTTGTGCTCCGCGCCCTTGACGACGAAGCCTGGCGCCTGCTTGACGTAGACCGTCTCCTCCAACTCCCCGTTGAGGAACGCCAACTTGACGTCGAGGTGGTGGACCTGCCAGTCCTTGGCCGCCGCCAGTGCAAGCAACAGCCGCACCGACTCCATGCGCGCGACGGGGGCGAACACCTCCTCGAAGTCAATCCCCTCGCGCTGCACGAAGCCCCGGGCGACGAGCCGCGCCTTGTGCTTCACCACCGCACTGCGCTCGTCCTTCTTGACCTTGTAGACCCACTTGAGTCCAATCCGCCAGCATCCCGTCGGCGGATCGACCAGCTCCCAGGTCTTGTTAGCCTCAATCGCCCGCATCTCCTCCAGCATCGCCCGCCGCTAGTTCTCGTCGCGCTCTGCGACGACGAACGTGGCTGGCTCCTCTGCGCTCATCAGCAGCATCAGAGCGTCATCTCCTGGCCGTGTGGCCAGCCCGGTGTCGCCGCGTCGCCGATGAGGTTGTCCACGCGGCGGAAGCGCACCTCCTCCCCTTCGTGGAAGGTGTCCACGAATTTCGACAAGTCGGATGGTGGTGCCGCGAACTCGATGGACGCGCCTGCCGGAGTCTGGTGCTGCGGCGTCGTGGGAGACTGCTCTCCTGCTTGTCTTGGGTGGCAGGGGAGCTTGCTGCGACGGGGCTGGGAGGCGCTTCCGCCTCAGCAACTGCAGGCTCGCCTGTGCTTGCTTCCCCGGTCGTCGGTTCCCCACCGTCTCCGCCTCCTCCCTGGATCACCAGGTGCTCGACGACGAAGTCGCTGTCGAGGCCGTTGTTGCCCTGCTCCCCGCCTACCTCTACCTCGTCCCACCTCCACGACACAGCCTCGTCGAAGACGACATCCCGGGACACCACCACCTTGACGCCAACTGGATCGTAGAGCCAATAGACCTTAGACCCGTCCTCGTAGCCAAGGAACACCATCTTGCTGCTCCTGTCCTCCAGCTTGCCGAGGCCTGGCTTGGTGGTCTTCACGTGGCCGATGCAGCCGAACGTGCGCAGGAAGCTGACATTGGGCTTGCGCCCGTGCCATGCCTCGAATGGAGTCACCCCCTTCAAAGCCTTGGTGGGCGAGCGGTTCAGGATGAACACCGCCGTGCTCACTGCCTCACCCCAAAACGCCGCCGGCATCCCCTTCGCCTTCATCATCGAGCGGGCCATCCCGACGATGGTCTGGTTCCGACGTTCCACCACGCCGTTCTGCTGCGGTGAGTAGGGCACAGTCAGATGACGCCCCACCCCCTCGTCGGCGCAGTAGGTGGCGAATTCGATCGCCGTGAACTCCCCGCCACGGTCCGTGCGGAGCACCTTCAGCTTCTTCCCGGACTCCACCTCCACTCGTGCCTTGAAGGCCTTGATGGCGTCCGCCGCGTCGCCCTTGCTCGTCAGGAGCTGCAGCCATATGTAGCAGCTGCAGTCGTCCACGAGCAAGAGGAAGTACCTCCTCCCGCCATGGGTCGCCGGCGTGATCGGCCCGCAAAGGTCCCCATGGACCAGCTCGAGCGGATCCACCACGCGATACTTCGCCGTCTTGGGGAACGCCAGCCTCCTCTGCTTCCCGGCCAGGCAACTGTCGCACAGCTCGCCTGCGTGCTTGATGCGAGGGAGACCGGTCACCACCTTCTCCAGGCGGCCGAGCGCGTGGAAGCTCAGGTGGCCGAAACGCGCGTGCCAAAGCCATGGCTCCTCCATGCCTTGCGCCGCCAAGCACACTGGGTGCTCCACCTTTAAGTCAAGAAGATACAAGCGGTTGCGAGACCGTGGTACCTGTAACACCTCTGGTGTTACTGTTATTAAAAACCTGCCATGTCATCATATTTATCTGCAGATCATCACGCATAAAACCCAATTACTGTGCATCAATTAAAATAAGCTTTATTCTTGCATATGATTGTGCTTAGGGTTTTGTAGAGTGATTTGGTATGTCAATGTTTGATTGATGGTGTATTCAAATTTAATTTGAAAAGTTAAAAGAGAAGTCAATTTAAACCCCCGAATCAAACCCCAAAACCCTAATTTGAAAACTACATGGAATCTGGTGAAAGTGTCTTAATAAAAGTTGTAGGTCTTTTAAGATGGAACAACTTTTATTTTGGGAGAATTTAAAGTTCCTAAATAGAAATTTAAATTAAACCCTAATTACTATTTGGAAATTCAAATTTGAAATATCATTTCAAAAACTACAAGGAATCTGACCAAACTTCTTTGATAAAAATTGTTAAGCTCAATGATTAAAACAACTTTTATTTTTGAAGATTCTGAAGTTATTGAGAACATTTTGGAGAATTGGGTTGGATTAGAAATGGATTTTAAATAGTGATTTTACCCCTTTTTCAAATAATTTCAAAACTAATTGGAATTTGAATTTGGTTCAAAAACCAAAGTTGTTCAGAATTCAAAACACTACAACTTTTGTATTGATGGCATTTCGAGTTGGTGCACAAAATTTTGAGAAAATTTGGTCAAGACCGAAATAGGGGTGTTAATGGGCTACAGTACTCTGCCCCTCCCCTCTGTTCGTCCACAGCGACGGCCGCCCGACCGCGTCGCGTGCGCGCCGCGCCACCCGTGCCGGCCGGCCGCGTGCTCCCCGCCGTAGCCGAGCTAGTAGGGGACCCCGCGCCGCTCCGAATCGCTCCTATCCCCTCCTAGCTCGCCTTTAAAGCTGCCCTGCCGCTCCTCTGCCTCTCTTTCTCCCTCCCGGTCGCCGTCGTGCTCGTCTCGGTGCCCGGTCAAATTCGCCGCGCTCCGTCCACCTTCACCCACTCCATCTCGTAGCCAGCTAGCTAGCTCCGCTGCACATCGATTGCCACCACTGGTGCTAGCTATAGTGCCCTGCAGGCTCCAGAACGCGCGTCGTCGTCCCCAAGTCCGGTCGGAGCTCCGCCGTGACCTGTCTCGCCGTGGACAGTCTCTCCTGGGTGAGCCCGGTTTCATTCCCTTGGTGTTTCAACATCTTCGTGGTGCCTGGTTTCTCATGCGCTAGGTGGTTTGGCCTCTCGTGTCCTAGGTTGGCCGGAACGCAAGCTCGTCGCCGGTCCGTGTCATCGCAGCCGCCGTCGTCGTCAAACTCGTCTTCCTGTACCGCCTCGGTTTCAACCACCTGGTGAAAGGACCGGATAGGCTAGAGGGAGGGGGTGAATAGCCAAAAAAAAATTCTACAAAGTACTAGACCACAAGTTAGTAATTAACAAGCGAAACGCAAAGCACTAGCTCTAGGCTACTCTATGCAAGCCACCTATCACAATACACTAATCACAAGTATATGCACTCAACCGCAAGAAACTCACTCCTTCGAAACCTAAGGAAAGAGCACCTAAACAAGTTTGCAAGCGCAAGAAACCCTCACCACGAACCTACGGTGAGAGCACCCAAACACAAAGTAATCGCAAGGAAGAGTGATCGAGAAAGATTATACCAATGGGCTCGTAGAAGTGAAGTCCGCTTGCCGTAAAGATCCAATCACCAAGAGATGATCAATAAACACAATGAAGACCAATCACCAATAGAGAAGACCGGAAAAACCAATCATCAACTCGAAAGTGGAGAAGACAATGAACACTCGATTTTTTACCGAGGTTCACGTGATCGCCTTGCTCCGGTCATGTGGTTGCTCGCCCCAGAGTCGAGGCACCACCTCTGCTCCAGCTCATCTCAGACCGCGCCCAGATGGACCTGCGCGAGCGACTCGTCAAGGTGGACGGCCGGCGGCGCAGACCTCTGCTCTGCCTCCGCCTCCTCGTCTTGCAGTGCGCAGAACTCTGCCATGAGCAGCGCGTGCTCGTCGTCGCTGTCCTCCCGAGCCAGGTGAGCCTCCTCCTTTTCCGGCTTCTTCTCCGGGCACTCCCGCGCCCAGTGCCCCACCTTCCCGCATCGCCTGTAGGCGTTCGGATCGGTGTTCTTCTTCTTCTTCTTCTTCTTGTCCGCCGGCGCCTTGCCGCGCCGCTGGTCATCACCGCCTCCACCGCGACTAGAAGAGCCTTCCCCGGTCCGCCGCTTCTCCTTCATGCGTGCAGTCCACTCCTCCTCTGTCAGCAGCAACTGACCCTTGGCGCTCCTCTCCTGCGCCGCCGAGAGGCGGTCATCCACCGCCCGGAGCCGCCCGGCAACATCCTCTAGGGTGAGCTCCTCAGTGTCCAGCATGGTCTCAATGGAGAGAGCCAGCTGGGTGTACTTCACCAGCACGAGGCGAAGCAGCTTCATGACGACATCTTCGTCGTCGACCGGCTTGCCGTAGGTGGCCAGTTGGGTAGCCAGCGACTGCAGCCTAAGGGCGAAGTCCTCCGCCGATTCTCCGGTCTTGAACTTGATGTCGTCGAACTCCCGGCACAGCGCCCGCGCCTTGGCCTTCTTCGCCCGAGTCGAGCCGATCCGGTACGAAGTCAGCATGTCCCACGCCTCCTTCGCCGTCTCCTTGCTGCCGATCGCCTCATGGAACTCCGCCGAAGTGGATGCCAGCAGCGCCTCCATGGCACCCACCTTAGCATCCTCGCCGGCGTCTCCAGTCTCCACGGCCGCCCACCACTTCCGCGCGCGGAGCTTCCACTTCATGTGGACAGCCCACTCGCTGTAGTTGGTGCGAGTGAGCTGCGACCAGTTAGTGCCGCTCACCTCCTGCACCGTGCGCACCTCCACCTTGGGCTGCTCAGCGGCGACAATGTCCTTGCCCTTTCCCGCTGAGCCGTCCGCCCCGGTCGGCAGAGCATCATTGCCGTCCCCAGCCATCGCCGGCGGTCAAGCGCAGCGATGTGTACGGCTCCGATACCACGTGTTGACCACCTAAGACCCAGGTAAGCGACCTGCTTACCTTCCTCTCCCTCTCCCCTGACCCAAGGTAGAAGAAGAGCTTGAGCTCTCTCTCTCTCTCTCTCACACACACACACAGAGCACACGGTTCAGCAGTGGCTGCAACCTGAAACACTTGAATGTGGTGGCAAGATGAACTGCCTTTTCTCTTTGCATTGCAAGGTATATATACAACTCTACATACCAACTACTTACCAACTACATGGTACACTAGGTATGGCTGTGTACCAACTACTCCTGAGATCAGCCCACTACCTGCTGATGTACTCCTACTCTGAAATACATGGCTGAAGTCAGCCTTCTACCAACTACAATATGGCCTATTGCCATACTACCTACAGTACTTGGGCTGGCCAGCAAGAGCTGACCTTTTACTTGCCTTTGTACCGCACAAAAGTGATTAGTAGCAGCAGGTTATGTCTAACAGGCATATGTCACAGTACATCCTGAAATGGGGTTTGTGGTGATCAATTTACAAAAACAATGGCTTATTTCAATGATATTTCAACCAAGTTGGTTTTGCTGTCCTCAACTGTCCATATTTAATGATGAGAGAACAAAAAAGTATGATTTAAGCAAATCAATGCCTCACACACCTACAGTCTCTCACACTTTTCTACAGTGTGAATTTCTCTGATTGAGAATCAGTACCTTAAATTGTATGTCAGGGCAAGAAAAGGTGGAGACTCAGTGATTTTACCTAAGGATGTCAAATTTAGCTGCATGACTTCTTTCCAAAAAAAACAGGTAGATAGACAAATTAGCTGCATGGAGTGAGCATGCCTCACTATTCTTTTGGGAGAGGTATTAGGCAGGCCTCAAGCTGCTGAAGGTCCCATTTGGAAGCTAGAATGGCAGCCTGTGTTTCTTACTACAGCATATTGGCCTCCTGAACCTCACAAAAACAGTAAGAGCCCTGCCTGATACATCCAAGATAGTTTTCTGAGTGATTCTCCATGCAGGATGCCATCGTCATAGATGCATGAGTCATGATTGCAGTTGACCAATGCATTTATAGATGTTCAAGACAGCTCTAATCACCGCATATTCAAGCAATCCATTTTAAGAAAATAAGGTATAGTGATTAGTAACAGAAAAAAAAACTTGAAAGGTATTTCTGCTAACGGCATTGTAAGAGGCCTGTTGGGAGGGGGCCCTACGTGGTGGTGGCTAGGGTTGCGGCGTGGGCGAAGGGGCGGTGTAGGAAGAGGAGGCGGCGGCGGCTAGGGTTGGCAGCGAGAGAGAGAAGCGCAGGGAGAGACCGAGAGAGGGTGAAGGGGTGGCATCAGTAGAGAGGAGATAGAAGGCCTTAGGCTTGTTCCTTGTTTAAAATTGAAAGGTTACATAGCCCCTTGTATTTATAGTCTTGGGAGACTTAGGCCCTAAGCAATCTAAGCCTATCCAGTCTAACTTAGGGCACGACGGCGGCGGCGGCGGCATGCTACAGTGCCATGGGTGAACAGTGTTCACGCCAGGCCTGCTTTGGGCCTGATAGGGGCTCTGGGCCAAGCCTTGCTCCGACGTGGGGGCCCTCCATTAGGCGTATGACAGGCATATTTCTCAAAATGGAGTAAACTGAGATCCAACATTATGATAACACAATCAGCTAAACTAAAGGGGGTTGACTCTTGTTAGAACAGACATGTTATAGTGATTTTTTTTAGAACATGTAAGACCTCAAAGAAAAAATAGGCCTATGGTATAAATATATGCTGCCAAACAGATGGCAAAAGGTCTCCATAGTGAATTGTAAATATTGACTGCACTGCACTTATTGCTTGCAAGACTACAATGGAAAAACCTAGAGAGGGAACTGGATAAACTACAATCACCAGTGAACAAAAATTCAGTAATTCTAATCATGCTTTAGTGATGAGTATTTTGATGCTGATGGCAAACAAGAAGATATTTGTGTTGTGTAAGTACTAGGTATTAAGTTGCTTGTAGTCAGAAGGTCAGCTGGGCACAATTTAATGAAGAAATAAGATGTGGATTAGCATCTGCATTCCAAAGGATCCCTGAATACTTCCAGGCTTCCAGCTGTAGCAATCATAAGACATAAGCCAAATTGCTTAAATTGCTTGCACTTACGATAGAATCTAGAAATATCAATGATTCAATTCAAGGACATGTAAGCAAGGTTTGCACATGGGAAATAACAGAATGATTATGAGGATGCAATGTGCACGCATGTATTGATACATAGGGGTAAGGATTCCTAGGGTTGGCTTATGGGAACAGAACCAATCAATGGAGATCTTGCCTATGAGTCTATGGCTAATCAAATGTGCAAGGGCTCAAGGCCTGGTGCGGCATGTCACATGTTGGCCCAAAAGGGCCAGCCGAACTAGGGCACTAACCATCTAACGGGTTAGATTGCAACTAAGTGGACAAATGTTAACACTATGTATTCATGCTTTAATTTCATTACCTACAAATCCTCTAGCTTCTGCAATTCCATTTTCTGCATCAGATGGGATGAAAACGGACGGAAACGGTATCATAATACGGAAACGGGTATCATAATATGGAAAAACGGACGAACGGAAACGGAATATTTCTACATTTTAGTGATTAAAGAGTACAAAAAATAATTGAAAATGGTTGTGAAACCAATTAAAACTGATAATTTTTTATGTTTCGGGATTTTCCGGAAATTGTCAGAAACAGTATCATAATACGGAAAACGGATGGACGGAAACAGGATTTTTTCCGTCCGTTTTCATCCTCAGAAAGGTAATGAGATATTCCATGATATGCCAATATGAACACTACGTAAACTAGACTAGGGGTGGAGCAGTACTTGAGATGCTCAGTTTGGTGTACTTGATTGGACAAGATAGCTTCTAATCGAGAACGCATTTAAGTTGCTACTAGAGCCTAGATTAGTCAATTGCATTCCTGTGCAATGTGAACTTGACTCTTCAAAATTACATCCAGCAGATCAGAGCATGGTATGTGAACGGTTAGTGATTCTGCACTGAAGGACGGCACAGAAGGGGAGGCTTCCAGATTAGCAAGTCCATGAAACAAAATGTTCACTTCAAACCCAGCCTCTTTTTCTTTTTTTTCTTTTTTTTTTTTTTTTTTTTTGAAAGAGGCACTTGGTCTAACGCAAGCTCACTTTACTCGGAGAGGTGGATGAGCAATAGATAATTTCGCACCAAAAAGTATACGTAAATTGAAAGCTGAACGATTTGTGCGCAAACAAAATGTAGCAAAAATACCAATTTCTCCGCCAACCCATCTACTCTCAGTCTCTCACCGAGACAAGAAAAGAGTCTATACGCATACTTGAGTAGTAGTAATTCCGCATATCCTTACCTGGTCCCCCGGGCCTGCGGCTGCAGGCACGCATAATGCAGTTAGCGAAGGAAGTCGCCAAGCTTTCCTGGGTCCTGATGATGCCGGCCCACCGGGACGGGCAAGGGTGCCCACCAGCTCGGAGGACTCGCCGCCGCCGAACCTCAGCAGATCCGCCCGCCGTCGCATTCGCCGGCGACTCCACGGCCGCCAGCTGGGAGGGAAAGGCTTGCGCCTATTCTTCCACACAAAGTCCAGGCGTTGACGGCCCACAGCTATGCCCGGCTCCGGCCAGCTTGGCCCATTAGTTCCAGATAATTCAGTTTTCATTTGGATAGCTTTGTTGCCTAAATTTGTAAATAATATATATATATATATATATTCCCTAAAAAATTGTAAATGTATATATTGGATGTATTCTTTTTTCTTGATATTTTTTAATCTCACATTGCAAATTTCAGCCCTTAAAACATTTTGATATAGGTGTTTCTCCATCCGAGATAATTTAAAAAAATTGAATATCAAAATCTAAGATTTTTTAAATGGATATATGAGACTTTAAATGTCTTCAATCAAATCAAAAACTTGTAAACTGCAAAATTATAGATTCTATTGACAGTTACGACATTTTAATAATTATAGTTTGGGGTGTGAGTTGTGAAGGGTTCTTAACCCTCCTCCTCCTCCTCCTCCTTATTATTATTATTATTATTATTATTATTATAAAGCGCGGCTCTTCTACATTTTTCAAAAAAAAAGTCTAGAATCTCCTTCATGTCCAAAAATTTCAAGATAGCTCGATTAAAAACAACCATAACTTTCCACCCCAAACTCCGACTTTCATGATCTTGTAATTTTTAAGCTTGGGATATCCGATCCAAATAAAAATAAGCTCCAAGACTACAATAGTGCAAGAATTGTGACAAGAGTTTCTCACAAGTTAGCACTTGGGTTTAGTTAGTTTGATCACCAAGACTTGTCAATACACTCAATGTTACATCCCCATTGACAGAACGACATATCAATACTCAAGATGAAAGATAAAATCTATGTCGACCTTGAGATTGAATTAGTCTTCATATACCTTTGTTCATATATTTATTTACCAAGAGATGCAACTAACTACTCCCTCTGTCCCTTAATATGTGCCGTTGGAGGTTCGTGGTTTTGTCTCCAAATAACTTTCTGCCTATGAAAATGAGCACAAAAGTAATTGTACCATCCTACGCCAAGCTCCTCTCTCCTGGTGCAACAGGAAAGCTTTTTTTCCTTTCCCTCACACTGTAAACTCGATCATTTAATGGTGCAGTTGTAAAATCAGTAGGGGTGTTTGAGACTTTGGCTACCATTCTTGGTAATCAGGTCCAATTCTACAACAACTAATATAAAGGGACAGAGGGAGTATATATCAATTATTTGAGCAAATCCACCTTGAGCATGTGACTTGATCCATTTCCAACCATATGAGTTCACTTCATGGCACCAAGCCACTTCTCCCATAAAATACAAGAATGATTTGATCCTCCTCACAATGTGACTTTTCATAGTTTGATTAGTCTAGGACTCGATGCAAGTACTCTATTCTTCGTCATAGCCATGGTCTATCGGCGCTCAAGCCATCACTTGCCCTTTACCCTTGCTTGGTCCTTCGAAGCCCCTTTCTTTACTATCTTTAGCCTCTCAAAGCCGTCTGAAGACAAATGGTGAATTGAACCAACAATCAACATACATTGAACCTTTTCATGAAATCCATCTTCATGTTTGTTGATTTCCCAAGTAAGCTCTCCAAGTGAGACCATTCCAAATGCATTGCCTCATGTCTCATTTACCCTTCACAATTATGCTTGCCTTGCAAGATGATTGATATTCATAGCATATAAGCCATTTCATCAATTTCATTTTTATTGTTGTCTTTTACTTAACTAGATTGTTTCAATAGCAATACGTCATTTTGGCTTCCACTTCAACACAGTATGGAATGACATCAAGTTTGTCTTCTTGGTTGAACCTTTGACACACTTCAAAATCTTATGACAAACCATATCTCCAAGCGTACGCAATTTAACTAAATCTCCGTTGAACATTTAGCAAACCTTTTAAACCTTTAATCATGCTTCATTCAATCTTTCAAAACCCACTAAAAAGCTAGATGCACTTAGAAGAAGAGCTACATTATTGACGTGTGTCAGGTATCAATATAGAGATACCCAAAGAGTAATGTTAATTGATTATAGCCCCCAAATCGATTTAGGCGAACTCAGGATTGAGATTCCTATCACCTTTGACCCCCGCAAAGGTAGGCCCAGTCTCAGCTGACCCTAGGAGAGTCCGTCCGTCGTCTTTGTAACAGGCCTTTCCTTTGAGGTATAAAAGGGAAGGACGAGAAGGCCGGATGTCCATGCAAGACATCGAACAACACATCATCGACTCTCACATTGAAAACCGCTGACTCTGACACGAACAATAAAACAACCCATCTCACGCTCTCACTAAGACTAAGAACTCTCCCTTGCTCGCCCGTTTATAACTCCTACTGTAAACAAGAGTGCCGGTGGCTCAAGCTAGGGAAGTTCTACCCAAACCAGGATAATGCGTCCTATCAACACATCATCCGAACTCTAAACACGTATCATAAATTTTTATTCGATGCTGCCGGAACGAAACACTGACAACGTGATAGACTATGAGCTAATTCATCTCTTTGAAAAAGAAAACAAAAACAAACACTTAGCTACTCGTTTTTGAACCGCCCTAGTATGAAGTTTTGATGACTCCAGCCTGCCCACGTCACTGCCTACGCGCCGTGCGCAGTTGGCGAGCACAGGGCAGGGGCAATCACGTGAATTGTCCCGTCTTCGCCCCGTCTTCCAAATCGCAAAGCCTCGCCGCACCGCGTCTCGACTCCTCTTTCCCCTTCCCCGACTCCCTCTGCGCGTCTCGTCTCGTCGCCGCCCGACCCTCACGCCGGAAGTCTCCCCGCTCTCCGAACCCTAGCGCCTCCCCTATCGCGCCCGGAGCCCTCGTTCCGGTACTACGATCCGACCGGCCCAGGTCGCCCCCTTTTTCCCCACGGATTTTTCTGGATTTTCTGCTGATTCTTATTTTCGGTGGGTCGGTGGGGAACGCGGCCGCGTGCGTGGGTGCAGGCAGGCAGGCGAGGGAGGCGGCGATGTTCTTCTCCGGTGACCCGTCGGCGCGGCGGCGGGTCGACCTCGGCGGGCGGAGCAGCAAGGAGCGGGACCGCAAGGTGCTGCTAGAGCAGACGCGCGAGGAGCGGCGCCGGCGCCAGGGCCTCCGCCTCCAGAACACCTCCGCCATGAAGATCCAGGTCTGTTCACGGCTCGCGCCGGCTGCCCGTGGTGTGGCTCGAAGTAGGCGTTGCGGCAGTGCGATCGGGCAGGGGGTTTAGCCACCTCTGCTCTCGGTAGTGTCATGAGCTCTGAGATCCAACTATGGGGTTTTTCGGTGGCTGTGAATGGTCATGGTTCATCTGGCTTAGTTTCGCAGAAGACCGGTTATGTGTTGGATATAGCCGTAGGTTTCTAGGCATTAAGATAACCACTAACTTGACTTAGGATATACTCCTACATTGTCTTCTTTTCCTTTTATGGTTATGTGATGACATGTCTCAAATGGGATGGTTTAGTGTGTTCATGCTGTCTGTCCAGGCAAGTTATGAATTATGATAGCTCACAAAATCACATGTGAAGTTTTTTTGGCCTATTTCCGCACAATTAGCGGGAACTTGGGGAACTCAGGGGGTGTGGTGTCTGCCAGACTGGTTGCTGGGTTTGATTGAGGCGAGTGGAGTGGGATGTTTGTGCATGCATCCGTTATCCGCCTTGTCGTTTCGTGTGTGGATTAATGGCGGCAATTTTTCTTAATTTCCTTTTCTGGGTTTCTAGGACGTTGCGAGGTGGGGAAAGACGTTACAAGGTGGGAAAGTCCTTACCTTTGCTTTTTGGGTTACGCCACGTGCAATGCCATGAGCTGGCAAGGCGTTTATTGCAGTTACTTGGTTTTGTTTGCCATGGTGGACCTCAGGATAGTTTAGACGCATATGAGTGGAATTACCATTCCAACAGTCCTGCATATTAGCTGACGTACCCATACTTTATTAGTTCACGAAAAACGGAACTTGACTAATTATAAGCTGCAGAAATTCTTCAGAGGGAAGAAGGCTTTGGAATTGGCACGCTCAGAGGTTCGGAAGAATTTCTACTCAACTTTTGGGGAGCATTGTGAGAGGGTAGACTGGTAATCATTACCTAACCTTAAAGATACATCATACCTCTTTCATTTTCAAGCTCTCTAATTACTTTTGCTACTGAATCAGGAACAACTTTGGCACTAATTCTGACTTTCTTCCACAACTACTGTTTTTCTTCAATGCAAATGAAGACAATGACATAGCTATACTTTGTCAAGTTTGCAACTTGCTTCTGCAATATGTTAAACAAGGCGGTAAGTATCATAATATCATTTAACAACGTTCCTTTTCTTTTTGCTATCGCATGCTTATATTTTGTTGCTGAGCTTAAGCTTGCTCTTTACCAAAATTCAAAGTTTGGAATTGCGTCTTGTTTATATAATGTAAAATAATGAATTTTAAGGACATGAAGTATCGAACCAGTTACTATTGAAGTAGTATTGTAATATAAAGACCAGGAAAGGAAAAAGAGAATTAAGGCATTCAGAAGTGTGTTATAGTTCTGATTTTGATGTACTTATGAGAA
Organism: Eremochloa ophiuroides; assembly: GCA_038502445.1. Classification (NCBI taxonomy): domain Eukaryota; kingdom Viridiplantae; phylum Streptophyta; class Magnoliopsida; order Poales; family Poaceae; genus Eremochloa; species Eremochloa ophiuroides. The sequence goes on from JAHLJS010000082.1 coordinate 306,734, forward strand.
ATATTGAAAGGTAGAAGAGGATACATCTCAAGTGAGGTCGATTTTCCGGATCAGATGATACATTTGAAGGTTAATTTGGAAGAGCTGATTCAAATAGATATATAAACGTTGAAAGGCAGCTCGGATGAATTTTGCTCCCTTGCACTGCGCTGGGTTAATTTTCTATCAAACCTTCACAGCAAATATGATGCCTGTTTAAATTTTATTACTCCTTCCATCCGGGATTTAGAGGCGCACTGGGTCTGGAAAAGCTTCCAAGATTCACAGGCGCCAAGTTGTTGCATGCCCTGGTGCTGTTGCTCACGTCCAGTCTTCCTGTGCGGGAGTTACTGCAACGCGTGGGTGTGGGAGTTGCAGGTGAGTGTGTGTACGGATGTTTCGGGGGTCTTATGCATGCGGCCATGTGGGTAGTTGGAACGTGTGGCATGCGGGGGCATGCAGTGTGGGCCTTCCGGAGGAGTGTGTGCATGCAGACATGTTGGGAGTTGGAATGTGTGGCACGCGGGGCATGCAATGTGGAAAATGAAGGTTTTATCAGCGTTTGGAGCTGGTGAATTAGGGTAGTTAATTTCTCCTTGGTCTTGACGAAAATCACTTGTGCGCCTGTAAATCCCGGATGGGAGAGTATTAGCTAACACTCGGTACTTAGCAAAAAAATTACACCCTCCCCCTTTTACCCTATGTGGACTCGCTAGGCATTGACTATTCTCCGACATGAGTTAATTTTATTAATTATCTTACCCGTATTGATTGTTACTTTGTCAACAACTTACAACCTTAATTCAGAGCAATGTTTAGTGTCCCTTGCTTCTGTATGTAAAAAATGATCTTCTGTTTTTGTGTTTTTCCAAGTAATTAATCGGTGGTATTCTCTAAACTTTGTTATTTGGTTATGTTATTTGCATTTTGAATTCTTTGAGCATTAGATGTTTTTAGTTAGTTTAATGTTTGTTATGATTTTCATTTAACTTTTGGCACA